>JAZEWT010000009.1:3713-15213 GCA_036362905.1 Mordacia mordax | reverse complement strand
TCGCCCCACGTCGCTTCACGTCGCCCCACGTCGCCCCACGTCGCTTCACGTCGCCCCACGTCGCCCCACGTCGCCCCACGTCGCCGTCGACCATGATTTATTATTTTTTCCGCAAGTAATTGGCTCCAGAGGGACAACTTATCCATTGTACGTGGGGACTCACCCGTCCGCTGTGCCTGTCTGCTGTGCTGCACTCAATATTGGGAAAAGCTGTTGTCCCTCAGGGACTTCCAGTGACGATACAAGCAGGGTGGCTCAAACAGGGAGTTCGCATAACTGCTAACTGCATTAAAACAGAAAGGTAAAACACGGTTTCAAAAAATACATTTTATCCGGGCTGTAATGAATAATACAAAATCAACTATACTGTATCGAAAACAATTTTATAAAGTTTGGCCAATGTTAAAAGTCTTATTTGAACAAAGGCATATACCGTTGTAGCCTACTGTCAATTGTGTATGTGCCTGCAAAGGGGAGGGGGGATCCTGAGAGGGATTGGGTGTCGTGACCGGTTTGTGGCCTTTTGGTTATTTTATCTGGAATGGACCATCGTGAAAAATAAGTTGTGCTATCCCTACTCTATAGAGCAACAAACAAGAGTTCCACCACTGTAGCTAAGAGGCAATCGCAGCTGCCAGAGTGGAGTACTGAGTGACGTTTTGTTCAAAAGTAGCAACGGTCATTGGCAATCAGATAATTCACAGCGTCTACAACAGCTCTGTGAGATGCACCACTGGGCGGACACCGCAAGAGTGTGGGTGTGGACACTGTGAGCAGCAGGGCAGGTGGGTAGGTGAGGGATCGGTTGGCTCCCTGCTTACAATTTATAACGTGCACAGTATTCACGCTATGTCGAAGGTATTCATCCCAAGAGAAAACGACTCAGGCACAGCAAGAAGACCGCAGAGAAGGGTTGAGTCAGCCACAGAGTTAGGTTAGTCAGTGCCTGCCTGCCAGACATTCCATTTTCTAGATATTGATATCTGCCGATTCATTAGTGTTTTGAGTTGAGGCAACCCACGCAGAACAAGGGAATATACTAACTCTGCCATACAGAAAGGCCTGCGAGTTGAGAAAGAAACTGCTTTGGTTGGGACCTTTCTGTGAGCAGGTGCAGATGTTATTGCTGCACGGCCATGTCTGCCCTGTCGACATTCCTACATCTCCTCTGCACCCCTCCGTGGCACCCTCATTCAGGCTGCGTGCACGGGGACGCGTGGCGTGAAGGATCAGCATGAGGCAAGCAGCTTAAGGGTCACATCTATGAGGTTTAATGCAACACAGGAACAATGTACATTTGATTATGGCCTCACTTCGCAAACCAGTGACTTAAGAAATGACATGTATTCATATCATAGTAGATTACTATTCCCAGTGTGCTTTACTGAAACAGGATTACACCTTTACTGTGGTCGCAGTTTAATCATATGTGGGGTGTTATGAGTCCAGTAGATACGCCAGTGTGCGCGCAATGTGCAATCCCCCGGTCATTACGATTCCCCCCCCAATCCCACAAAGCCAAAGTCCCCCCCCCCGCACCTCTCAACCCCCAGCTGCCCCCAGCAAGCCACTGCATCACTGTAGACTACAGTGTACATCACGGGTTCGCAATGTTTTGCAACTCAAGGCCCACTTGGGTGTGGTCTCCACGGACCACTAGATGGCGGCTCTCACAGCCCATTGCCTCCCTCTGCCACAAGTCCCCCTGCACTGCCGCCGCTGTCCTATGCCGCGTGCGCACAGTGGCACCTGTGGTACCATGGGGGCGGTGGCACGTATGGTGGGGTGGTGGCACGCACGGTGGCGCTATGATACGCACGGCGGCGCTGTGATACGCACGCTGGTACTGGCATGGTGATGCTGTAGCACAGTGGCGCTTTGGCACGGTGGCACACGGTGGTGCTGTGGCACGGTGGTGCCGTGGAGCGGTGGCGCTGTAGCACCATGGCGCAGTGGCATGCGCGGTGGCATGGTGGCACACACTGTGGTATTGTGGCACAGTAGCGCTGTGGAACGGTGGCACGCACGGTGGCACAGTTGGCGCAGGGGCATGGTAGGGGGGCGTCAGTTTGTGCTGCTGTTCTTACATTGCAAACCGGGGCCATGCATTTTAATAATAAAACGGTCGCTATTTATAAAACACGAGTAGGCATCCAACCATCCATAGCTCAAGGAGCGAGGCATTGGTTACCCGAAGATTGAGGGTCCCTCTCGGGGCACATGAGAGGGAAGTGTTGTCGTGGCTACCGGGCCGAGTTGTGGAGAACTTCCTCCTGGGTGCTCGTCAGGCGAGTGACGCCCTTCTGGCCAGAAAGGTAGAGAAGAATCCTCCCACTCAGTCACTAAAACAGATTGACACCGGATCATAGAACAAACTGGAGTGAGCATCTAAAAGCCAACCTGGGAAGTGGGATGATCCCAGAATGTGAAGCTTTTAAACCAGGGTCCTGACCATCTCCAACAATGTGACTCCTATCTCTAACAATGGCTTCCATCTCTAACCATGACATCTCTAACATTGATTCATATCTAAATCCAGCTCCTAGCTTGAACAGTTGGCCAAACATCTCAATGCTAAAGCAGTAGCTAGCTCTACCTGCAACTTACTCGACTCTTTATCGCACATGGTGACCAAATCGCCTCGACTGTGAAAAGCTGACAGGATCCTTCTGACACGGTGGCATGGCGGGTAGCACTGTAGCCGCACAGCAAGGTGTTGTGTTCAGTTCCTAGCTTGAGTACCTTTATGCGTGACATATGCACGTTTTCCCCATGTCTGTGGGGGTTTTCGCAGCATAGACCAGTGTCCTCCCACCATCCAAAAACATGCTGCTGGTGCCTAGGTTATTTGGCCTACTAGATAAATTGCCCCAAATGCCCTGCGATGGACTGGCGTCATATTATGGGTATAGCCCTCCCTTGCACCCTTTGTCTGCCTACCTCTCCTCGCTGGACAACTGTTAAAACAGATATATATATATATATATAGCTCAACAGTTCCTTCCAGCTTGAAAATAGAAAACTCAGAGACTAAAGAGTCTTGAGACTCGGTAATACCTCTTGGACATATGAGCAGAATAAGAATTTAAAACAATTATACCTTTTACTGGCAAATCTCAATAAAATACCAATGTTCCAATGTCTCAATGAGACACCAGCGTGGGGGGGACTGCTCCCATTGTCCCCCTGGATCTTTCACACCAAAAGAAGCTCTGGGATGGATGCAAGAGGTCCACTGCTCACAAGATGCACAAAGTCTCTCATGTCTCCCTTTCAGGTCTTCCCCGCTCCCACGACTCCTATCTTTATCCAGCTCTCCCCTCCTTCAGGCTCTCCTGTCCCCTCCCCGTGCTCTCTCCCTCCCCTACGCTCCCCCATCATCCCACACTTTACCTCCCTCTTGCTCCGTTCCGTCTCTCCCCAGTCCCAAACCCTGCCCCACATGGTTCGCTAAATTTACAAAGATTCCCGACGATGTACGGCGCGCCGTACTGCTGTGGTTACAAACACACCTCTCGTCATTTAATCTAGCCGTATATAACGTGGTAATATAATCGCTGATACATGTTTATACCATAGCCTTTGAAATAAAATGTAAAATATCTTCTATGAGCTCTCTTCACAGGTTATTTGTTGGACGCTACATACGGGCTCGGGACACTTCAGCACACCTGACGGGGGCAGCGAGGGGTGTACCTGAAGCCCCGACGGTTCCCTCACCACCTCGTGCTGCGTCAAACCCTAGCACAAGTGCATTCTGCTCAGAAATAGCCCAGAAAAAGTCAAGGGCGCATACAAATGCTTATATATATTAAAAAAAAAACGGTGTTTGCTGTGACAAGTGGCTCAGTGACCGTGATGGTTTAAACGACGGCGGCTGCGTACAACTCGAGTGCAAATGCTACGACTGCTCCTGCTGGCGGCGGTGATCCCTTAGCAAATGCACGCGCTGGGGGGGGGCTCTATCCCAAATGAAAATAATTTATAGACACGGTTCCTGAATTACCCACCATGGGTTTGTGTCTAAAAAGTTTTACGTAAATGGCACAACATGGTAGTGTAGGGGGCACGACACGATCCACGGTGGAATATTTGTGTAAGTGACCAAAAATGCGGTGTATATACAGTGTGTGCGCGCGTTAACCGTGTGGGGCTCACTTTGGCGGTTAACATTTCATCGTTTTCCCCATTGACGTTTAATAATATTTTGAAATTACAGCGGGATATTTACCTCGTCGTGGCTAATTGTCCTCACCCCCTACAGGAACAAAAAAACACACACTGGTATTGTACCAATGTAGGTTTGTCATGGCTCTGTGTATGAGAATTGCTCTCTGTAGCTGCAAAGAACGGCTATGGAGAACAATTGTCACACGCCGCTGTGTTTCGTCTCTGGGATCTTTCCGGTAACAAACGGGGGCTTTCTTGTGCGAGGAGTCGGAGGGGCAGACATGCAGTGAGCTGACGGAGACCTTGCTCGTTAGCTTGCTCCGCGTCGCCCAGGTGATTCGGTGTGTCCGTGGAATCCACTTACTCACTCACCCTACCACTTACTTACTCACCAACTCACTCACCTGTGCGGTGGCTGGGAATGTGGGATACATGACCCAGCCAACACGGCCTCACACTCGCCCCACTCATTCCCTCACCCACCCACCCACTCACCCACTCGTGCGGTGTTCCGTCACTGTACGTAGTATAGCCAGTAGACAACGTTGAAGAAGCCGAAGGTCACGGGGAAGATGACGCGCGACCATTTGTCGATGGCGTTCACATCGCTCAGATCCGGGATCTTGATCTTGAGCTGCGAGGTGCGGCGCTGCAGCCGTGTCTTCTTGCCGCCGCGGTCGCCGCCGCCGCGGCCCCCCCGGTCACCGCCGCCGCCGCGCGCCGCTCGCTCCAGCGTTTCGCCGCCCCCCCCCTGTGCTGGCTTGCGCAACTGCGCACCAGCGGGGTGGTGGCGGTGGTGGTGGCGGTGGTCGACGATGCCTGGGCCGGTTGCGCGCGGGTCGCCGGGGAGGCCCGGGTGGCCGTAGCCCAGTGGGGAGCTGCGAGAGTCGCCGACAAGCGCCGGGTGGCCGAGCCCCAGCGGCGTGTGGCGCATGTCGCCTGGCAGCCCGGGGTAGCCCAGCCCCAGGCCGATGCCACGCATATCGCCCGCGAGGCCCGGGCGGTCCAGAGGGAGGCCTGTGGCTCCACGCACGTCGCACACGGCTTCGCCGCCTGGGCCCCCTGTCTCGTTGCGGATCTCCAGGCTCGTGAGCAGAATGTTGCCATGGGCATCCACCTGCAGTGGCGACAAGAGATACATTTACGACTCGAATGGTTGATTGCGTTTGGGCAATGGCAGGATGGCTGTGCAGCGGTAACATCCACGCCTCATCACAGAGAAGTATTGCTTGAGGCTGTTTCATTCCTGCTTTTAACTCTGGCTTCCTAGCTCTAACACTGGCTCCTTTTTGTAACACTCGTCTCATTGTTAGAAACCGCTGAGTCCTGTACAGGGCCGCGGTGAGCCAGAGCCTATCCCGGCAGACACAGGGTGCAAGCCAGGGATATTCCCACGATGGGACGCCAGTCCATCAACGGGCACTGCGGGCAATTTAGTCTGCAAGCCAATTAACCTATGCAGCAGCATGTTTTTTGGACTGTGGGAGGAAACCGGAGTGCCTGGCGAAAACCCACGCAGACACGGGGAGAACATGCAAACTCCGCACAGAAAGGCACCCGAGCCGAGATTCGAACCAGAGACTTCTTGCTGTGAGGCGATAGCGCTACCCACTGGGCCACCATGCCACCCTTTTCTAACACTGTGATCCCTATATCCATAACGCTGTGACCCCTATCTCGAACGTTGGCTCATATCTATAATGCTGCCCCTGTTATTCCACATACTCCGGTCTCAAACGCTGCCCCATCACTAACGCTGGCTATTTCTATCGCCGGTTCCGATCTCTAATTCTGACTCCAATCTGTAACACTGGCTTCTACCTCTAACCCTGCGCCCCCATCACGGTTGTAGTCTCTCACCTTGTCAGTGGTGCCGCCAAGGGGCCGCGACTTGTCGTCGGCAGCTCCGCGGGCGACCCGCTCGGCCGCCTTCTTGGCGCGCTGCGGCCCGCGGCCGAAAAACAGGTAGTTGACGGCGGCGTACTCGAGCAGCGCCAGGAACACGAAGCAGAAGCAGCCCATGAGGTAGATGTCGATGGCCTTGACGTACGGGATCTTGGGTAGCGTCTCACGCAGGTGGGTACTGATGGTGGTCATGGTGAGCACCGTCGTTACTCCTGGTGGGACCGGGGGGGGGTCACCCAAAGGGTCATTATTATTACGTACAGTCTATATGCACAGTCTGTAGTCTACACATACGACTTTCTCAGGAGGTCCTTGCGTGCTATCCTAATTGAGTCAATCGTTTGCAGGGAATCTTACAGTACTGGGACGCTTGGCCAACACGGTTATTACATTGTGTGTGAGGGAAACAGGCACGCATTTTCCAGGTACTGTGTTGTATATATTTTTAGTGACTGCTGTGGCATGGCTGTGGCGTGACAGCAGCGGTGCGTGACAGCAGCGGTGTGATGAGAGGTGAGCGAAGGCAGCCATGCTGATAAACCAGCGCCAATCCGCCACTCGACACTGCGTCCTCTATATATTATATTGTTGGTTAATCAATTAAAAAGCGTTTTTGTGGAAGGATAATTGAGATTTTGTGGGAAACTCAAGCAGAACATGGAGAGAGAACAAGCAAACTTCACACAGAAAGGCATCTGAGGCAGCAAACATATATTGCCTCTGGCAGGATTTTCTTTTTGTGAGGCGCAGATGTTTTCACTGCATATGATCCCTGCTTCGCGGTGTAGTGACTGCGTTGCGACTGCTACTCGTACCGAGAGCTACGCGGGCAGCAGATGCGTCATAGTTGATCCAGAAGGAGACCCAAGACAGGATGGTGATGAGGATTGTGGGCATGTACGTCTGCAGGATGAAGTAGCCGATGTTTCTCTTCAAGCGAAAACTCAGCGACAGCCGTGGGTAGGAACCTGCGTGGCCATTGCGAGCGATCAATATCCACACGTTAACAAGCATCACTGTACATCATATAATATGACCCATCATCGCACATCACAGATTGTCATTCCACCATCGCTGATTCACATACACACATCGCAGAGCAGGGGAATCAAGAGAATGTGGACAAAACCCAGGCAGATCAAGGGGACGATGATACACAAACTCCCTCATGCACAGAGGTGCCCGCATTGAGGATGGAACTGCCTGGGGCAGGATCTTCTTTCTGTGCGGAGGTGCAGATGTTACACCCTTGCAGGGGTAATGACAGCAGCCAGTGTTAGAGATTGGAAACAGTGTTAGAGATAGGAGTCGGGACCTTCTCTGTGAGGCGTGAGTGTTATTAACCACTGCGCGCAGATACCCTACTGACTGGAGTGTCCTGGTGAGCGGGCGACTCACCAGTGGCGAACTCCACGTTGCGCGACACCTGATTGTGCTTGACGATGGTGAACTGCGGCAGCTTGATCTCGCTCACCCCTGTGATGGCGGCATCGTCCCCCCGCCAGTAGAATTTGATGTCGTCAGTTGTGTAGCCATCTAGAGGGGGGGCGCACGGACGAACTTGGTACGGTACGCGTGCGTGTGTGTGTGCACCGCACTACTGGATGTATTTGTGTGTACCTGTAGGCTTACAGAGCCACATGGGCTCAGACAGAGCCACAAAGGCTCACACAGGACCCATAGGCTCACACAGAGTCACATAGGCTAACAAAGAGACACAAAGGCTCACACAGAGACCCACTGGCTCAGTGACACAGAGGCTCAGACAGAGACCCATAGGCTCATACAGAGACATATTGCAACCCTCGGGTAGAAAAAGTGCTCTAGAAATGTCGTTATTATTGTATAGACTCAGAGACGTTGTGATGTTACCGTTGTTGTTTTCGTGTAACGACTGGGCTCAGTCTCACTCACAGCTCTCGATCTCCAAGGTACAGTTCTGTTCGTCGAGGGGGTATCGCCGCAGGTCCATCATGCACGCTGCCGTGGTGGTGATTCTGAAAGAGGGATGCATCACTGTTGCTGTGCTTACAAAGATCCCCCGTGTAGCCTTAGCATACCGAAAGGTCAAGTGCCGTTAGTAGCGCGGTAAATCGATGGAGGCTAGTACAGCACACAGGAGATGGGTGGCCAGCACCACGCCCCAGTCCCATTTGTCTCCTTAGTGGTGATGTTTACGCACCGCACCAGGTATTAATTTGCGGCTGATACAGGGGAGGAGATCCAAGGACCAGCTCAGAAAATAATTACTGGTGTCAGTGGCCATGCAGAGTGAGAACTGAATTCGGGTCTTAGCCGGATTCCTAATGCAGGTGTCTGCTAACCGCTGCACTAAAGATGAAGAACCTCCCCTAGAGCCTTAACAGCCGGTTGTTAGTACTGAGTCACTGTAATCAAGCCTGGCACAGCACACGCAGTGGAGGTGCGTAGCCAGCACTACACCCGGCCGCCTTTGTATGCATAGTGGATTGTCCTATGAATAAGAACATAATGAATAATAATATAATGCATAATAACATAATAGCATAAATTCCACGCCTGGTTATGGATGTGACATGGACATGGGAGGTGCGAGTAAATCGCAGCGGTAGGGGTTAGTTAGCCACGCAGCTCTCAGGAACATGTCACACGTTACATCCTATGTATGATGTTATTGGGCAATTAATTAACTAGTTTGTTTTTAATAACTGCAGTAGGCAATCAGAGAACTTTGAGGAAACCCACACAGGAGATGTTCTCTCTGAGAATGAACAAATATAGTGCACTCACGTGTTATTTAAAATCTCAACACACATTTGTCAGTAACACTGTGACCTTAAAAAGAAAAACATATATAGGTTGGTGACATTTCAGGCAGTGACCCTTTGTCATAACACAGGAGTGTCCACCGTGCACCCTGACAATGCGTAAAGGGTTAGCGGATAAGGTACGGCGGGCTCACACTTGTCTAAAAACGAAGGACATTCATAAGACATGGGCAGAGTGAACGTTCATGGAATATGGAGACCGTGCGATGCGAGATATGATACCAACGATGCCATGTGGTGGGGCAGGTGTAGAATGGTAGGGGAGGCATATCCATGGCAACACACTCAATGGGGGTCTTCACCAACACACGGGTGGAATGTTCCGGGTGGATCAAGACGTGATGATCCAGGGAGTGGACATTGAAGCATGTACCACCGCCACCACCACCGCTACCTACAGTCAGAAGCACACAGTGCACCTCTCATCACAATTCCACATCAACACATCTTCTTGATCGGAGGATGTAGGATGTCTGCGCTGCCTGGGGTTAGTAGTTGAGTCACGTGGAGGTGAAAAACAAAGACTTTATCGGTAATCCCCTCCATTAAACTATCCCCATCCGGCGTCGACCTTTCAAGGTTTCAGTTGGTCCAACTGTGACCACGGGGAGTGCCGTCTCCGAACATCGATGGGGCCTACGCATCAGCAGCCTGCTGTGCGAATGTAGGGAACAGGAGACTGTCTCGCGTTGCCGCCAGCTCTGAGAAGAAACTGGAGGAGGAGACTGCCACGTGTTTCTGTGGCTCTGTACGCGGACTTTTTTTTGTCTTAGTACAGTTACGTGTAAACGCTTTAGCTAAATAAAAAAAAATCACAATCCATAATTTTTTAAACAAGATGAAGATGGGGCATCAGTGGAAAAAGGTTTGGCGATGCCGCCGCCACCACTGCCACCACCACCACACTTGGCTGCCGAAGCTCTTTTACCTCTGTTGAGTCCTGCCAATCAGTCATTTGCTGAAATTTATTTTAAAATATCTGTATTTTATATATATATTAAATATATTTTTTAGGATCCGCGTGAGATGCACAGTGACCTCCAAAACCTGCGCAGTCTGTTCGGACCCTCTGGTCTTTGGCCTTCTTTTCTGCGTGGTCGCCAGGGCTCCCACCATGAGACCATCATTATTAATTGTACTATTATTATGATATCCATCGCTGTCATTGGCATGGGCACTCGTGTGTCTCACCGGAGGCCGTAGAGCACTGTGCCGTCGGGGTGCAGCCGGATCATGCGGTTCTTCACGGTCACCACGTGTACGAAAGACTTCTTGTCATTTAGGAAGTATGTGTCGGGTACCCAAAGTTGGTCGGCTACACGGTTATCCAGCGTGAGGTTGAGAGGGATGTCGTCGTAGGAGAGGCGCTTGTCCTGCCAGTACTGCTGGAAGTACATGGTGATGGTGTAGTCCTGAAGGGGGCGAGGGGGTGGAGGCAAAGGAGGAGAGAGGAGGAGATGCACTCCTCTATCCAACATTGGCTCCTATCTGTAACGGCCGGTTCATCTGTAAAAGATTGGCTCCCATCTCAAACACTGGCTCCTAACAATACCCATATAATGTACAGCAGTAACAACGGTGCCTCAGAGGAAGGTCCCTGCCGAGTTGGTTCGAGCTCCGCCGCGGGAACCTTTCTGCATGGAATCGTTTGTGTGTCGTCCCTCTATTCTGCATAGATTTCCTCTGAGTTCTCCAGCTTCCTCCCATAACGTAAAACAAAAACCTATTAATTAATTGGCTAATATAAGATATATATATATATGGCACAATGTCTGGTAAATATTAAAACTAGCTAATCATGTGGCTGTCTTCCCACCGCCTTTACAGTTTCCTCACTGTGCCTCTGTATCGTTCTCTCATCAAACACTTTGAACATTGAACGAATATGCCGTACGGCATGTTCTAAATTGTATTCCTTACTTTATTATTGATTTGCCAGGTCACCTACTAATACACAGCAGTTGAGAAATCTCACTGAAATTATTTACTTTCGTTTTTGTCAGTTTTAACCTTTTAAAATTTTATATATTGACGTTCCAAAATAATAAAAAACACTGAAAATAAATGTACTGTAAAAAGCACCGTGTGGCATATTACTTCGATATCAAAGGTATCCTCCTAAGAGAGGGGATTCAGAGGCTCAGCGAGCAATCCATAGAGGTGGGGTGAGAAAGGCAGTGAAGCAGCCAGCTGGCACCAATATGTTCTGCATTCCGTGTGTCCTATGTGTTATGAAGTTATCGGTCAATTAATCGGTTTTCTTTTTAGTTATGTGAGGAAATCGGGGAACCCAAAGTAATCCCACGCAGAACACAAACATGTGCCCGAGGGGGGGATTAGAACCATCTTGAGCAGGGCTTTCTTTCTGAGGAGGCACGCATGTTAACCACGTGGAGTCAACCCGTGCAGTCAACCTGTCGCCTGCGGAGAGCGACCGACTGCTGGCGCATGAGGCACGGCGACTGAACAAGCGAGAGGTTGGTTCCGTACATCGTCGGGGCGGGCGGCGGGGACGAAGGGAAGTCACTCACCATGTTTACTTCGGACACCATGTCAATGCTCGCGATGTCGATGTTCATTCCCACGGCGACAGGATACCCTAGATGCACAAAGACCCC
>JAZEWT010000008.1:24213180-24228162 GCA_036362905.1 Mordacia mordax | reverse complement strand
TGCTAGGGTCTCCCTTGGTGAACAGGTCTGGAGTCCAGCGCTCCTGCTCGGGTCTCCTTTAGTTGTGATACAGGTTTGGGCATTATTTCCAGATCGATAACGATCCGAAGACCCTCTGACTAAAGGAGGTTGGCATAAGGAAGGGCATCCGGCTGTAAAATTCTGCTACAATTCCCTCCAACCCACTGATGGGCAACCGGCAAACCTGGGGGCAACCTGGATGATGGCAACCAGAAACTACACTGAGACTTCCCCAGGCTATTACGAGCCATGGTCTATCCACTGCTGGTTGAAGGACCACCACAACAGTGAGTTATACGTACCCCCCCTCCCCCTCCCAGAGCGTTATTTGGTCTTCTCTTCCACACTGGCCAGACGTCTTGTAAGAAGTCAGCGTACCCACACTTTACCCCACCACACGTGGAGTGCCTGAGGAACTGCGGTGAACCCATTTATTCCGATTAGGTGGACACAGGCGGTTGGGAAGGTGGTGAAGGAATTTCAAAAACTCACCCCTGTGATTGAAACGTTTGCGCGAGTATTGATATAAAAACACTACTCGTTCATTCCCCTTCCCAGCTCGATGTTGTGGACGGTCACGGTGAGCCAGAGCCTATCCCAGCAGACACTAGCCCAAGGCAGGGCTACACCCAGAATAGGACGCCAGTCCATCGCAGGGCACCGGTGGAAATGTAGTCAGTAAGTCAATCAACCGAGGCAGCAGCATGTGCTTGCACTGTGTGTGGGGTTTAACTGGAGTAAATGGTGAAAACCCACATGAACACAGTGAGATAAATCTGCAGATTCCACACAGAAAGGAGACGCCGGAGCCAGTAAGCCAAGCCAGGGCCTTCTTGCTGCGTTGCGACAACGACGCTCACCGCGCCGCCGTGCCACCCTCAATTAATACTTGGTGCGATCAGAATAATAATAATAGCAACAGCGCAATACTGCAGTCGAGAGTGACGACGGAGCGGCAGTCAAAGGAGGGCATGCGAGGATGTCCATCGTTCCATTCGTCGAAGGGCACGGTCACAGGAGACGGACGTCACGGTGACGCGGTGAGCCGGGATGATCCGCGCGGCACCGCGCTAATCGGCCGGGGGCAAAATCCCGCCGATGTCTCCGCCGCGGCCTAAACATAGCGGCAACTTAGCGGCGGCCGGCACGGGGGCCCCCTACGCCGCCGCCGCCGCCGCCACGCGGGTCACGCTCACACCTCCCCCACGTGGCGCTGCAGCGGGCGGCAGCCTCCCCGATATCGGGTGACGGGAGCCGCTCGCCCGCATCAGTCGGCAGAACCGCGCCGCCGTACGCGTTCGTAACGCGGGAGACGCGTCGCGCAGCGGGCCCCCGAAAGAAGGCCCATTGACTGAAGAGTCTTCCTGCCCCCCCCCCCCAGTGGATGCTGGATAGGCGACAGCTGCTTCCTGTGCAGCCGTTGAGACTACGAGGAAGAGTTTAACACTTGCGGCCCTTGGTTGAAATGCGCTCCGCAGATCTAAATTAATTATTAAATCGCTCCCCCCGGGGTCACCCCCGGCCGCGACAGCCTCCACCCACCTAGCGGCGTGAATGGTATTCGCTCCAGTTGGTCCATGGGACAGGTCGCGTATGGTGGGGTAAAGTGTGGGTGCCCCATCTTCCGCTGCTTTCAAAACGGTCTGGCCCAGCGTGGGAGAGTAGGCCAACATAGCACGCTACGTGCAGTGGTCTCTGACCAGTTGATCGCGATCGAGAGGTCGATCCCAGAGTCTTGAACAGTCGATCTGTGGGTTCGTGCGTGATGAATCTCACGTGTAATCACGTCACCGCGCAGTGTGGAGGTATAATATGTTAGAAAGTTTAATTGATCTGAGAGTCAATTCTGGGACGGATTTAAAAGTTGATCCAGAATCGAAAGCACAGATGTTACACCAAGTATAGGCGAGCGCTATGAAGGTGTTATTTTTGGTTTTTTTTTAGTAAAGTAGATCTTTTAGGGTTAGCGTTGCTTTCAGATTGGAAAAGTGATCGTGTTTAAAAAAAAAAGGTTGTACAACGGTGACTCGACAGCAACCTTCAACAGCGTGGGCTCGTCTGCCGGCAGTCGTACGAGCGAACAATTGCGGGGCTGCGCCTCTACCTTCCGGCATGAGCTCACCGTGAAACCGACGAGTTGGCGTTGGTATATATTTTTTTTATTTCTCTCCGGCAAAGCAGCAGCGGATGCCGCGACCGCAGGGCGCTAAATATTCATCGGCGTGGCTCCGCGGTCTTTGCAAGCGCCACCCCGGGGCAGAGACACCGTGGCACACGGTGGCACACGGTGGCACACGGTGGCACACGGTGGCACACGGTGGCACACGGTGGCACACGGTGGCACAGCGACAAGGCAACGATGTCCTGGGTGCCACCTGTGCGTGCCCGTGCGGGTTTTCATACACGTACCCCGATTTTATCACACAGCTGATAAAAGAACGAACACCTTCCGGAACATCTTGCTGTACAGAGCATGCAGTGGCTGGTAAATGTTGGCGCCGGCTTACAGCGTAGCTCCCTGTCCCCTCCCCCTCTTCATTGCGGTTGCTGGCGACTCTGAGCTGAACTTCGCTCTTTTTGACAGTGAATGAAACTCGGTGAGTGGCAAGTGGTAGGTTATTATTATTAGATTTGGGGGAGGAGGCGGAGGGGTCCTGACAGCCAAATACACGGCCAAGGAATCATCATCGACGTCACCATCAACCAGTATCAATCCACTGCTGGATGAAGGCCTCTGTAAGCAGTCACCGATAGAGCAATCAGCTCGACTCCTGCACGGGGGGCCGATTTCGTCACTCCACGCGTCTGTCACACAGATAACAAGACGACCACCACCAGTCAGAATAATCTCCCAGAAAACATCTCCCCCCCCCTTCCCATTAAAACCGCAAACCTACGATCATCGTCTGGTAGATGGTCCTCCGCAGCAATAAATTATCTTCCAGAAGAAGCGTTTTCAATCTACTCGTTTAGATTAGTCTTCCAAGAGACATCTGTTCCATTTGCGAAGCAGCTGTGTTCCCCAAACATCTGCCAACAGAGGGTCTTCCCACATGACCGTACTCTCCCGAGCAGCGATTATAGTGGCTTGCTTTCTAAATTCCCCCCCCCGCGCGCCAGCTTCTTACTTTACTGCCGGCGGGGGGGGGGGTTCTCACGATCACAGCAATGGGATGATCGCACTGCTGCCCACCCACTCTGTTCCGCTGAGTAGGACGGGCGGCGCGGTTCAAATCTACCCAACGCGGAACGTTGACAGCGCGGAGGGGCAGAGATAATCTCGGAGTCAGATCCAGCTCTCCCTGCCCCCAACCGCTCCGTGCATTCGCGCAAAAACAGGATCCCCCAATAGACAACACTGTTGTTACAGGGGCCAGCGTTGTTGTTGGAATTAGCGAGCACCCGTTAAGGTCAACATGGTGCAAGAAGGGGGGTGGTGTGGCCAGCATCATTTCCGGGCCGCCTTTGTCTCACCACTGTTGATGTTTGACACACTGCACCGGCTACTCATTTAAGGCCGAGTTAACCTAGGTAAAGTCTAGGAGCAGTTCACATAGTCACCACCCGGTTTAGTGCCGGGAGTGGGAATCGAACTCGGGTTACACAGATGTTTATCATTTTAATATATAAAGATGTTTGGTAGATTATTAGATGTTTGTTATGACGGCCAAAAGTACCCAGTGAGCTTGCAAGCTCTGGATGCGGGATTCCTGCCACGGGGCACACACAAGTCCGACTTGAAGGCCCCAACAGCGCACCAAGGGGCGAACTCACTGCAACAATGCGCAGAAATGAAACTCGAACCCGGGTTCGGAATGCGGCGCGCCAACAACTGCGCCAACAACTGCGCCACCGCTCCCCACCACCAACGCGCAAAGCCGGCAAAGCAAAGGCAAAGATCGCCCATGTAGCCTCATCGGAGCACTGGGGAAAGCGGTCTGGTTTCGCCGCGACTGTGCGGGCGGGCACGCAGGCGTGTGGGCGGGCGGCACCACGCCCGACGCACAAAGAACAAGAGCCCCCGTATAGCCTCAAAAGACTCTACGGTCAAGTGCGTTTGCGAGCATCCATGACGGTGGACACGGCACGTAAGGGGGTGGGTGGGGGGTGACAAGCGTGACGCCCGGCCGCATTTGTCTCCCTCGTGGCCGAGCCGACCTGCAGGAGACCCAGGACCGGTTCAGAAAATCGTCGCCGGCGTTGGCCCTGAGCGGGATTCGAACTCGGGTTCACGCTGCCAACACACGGCGCTAACCGCTGCGCCACCACGCCCCAGACACCGAGACACGTCCGCGCACCACGGGGAGACAGATCAGAGGGACACCAACCCAGCCACCGCGCAAGCCCGGTGGCCGGCTGGCCCAGGCGCGATGACTGTGCGCAACAGCCAGTGTTACCACGAGCGGCCCCATCAGATAAGCTATCCATCCCATCGGCAGCCGCTTGTGTGCGTTGTGTAACAGTAGCCCTGCTTGTGAGCGAGACTCCTCTCTATCAGATTGGGAGACATTTTCTACAGACCACGGACGCGAGGGTCTCCTGGTTGTGGGCGCTGGTGCACGGGGCTCGGCCGCGCAGCGGTAGACACCGCGTGCGGGAGATAACGCGTAAAGGCGCGCGCGCGCGCACACCGCTTACAGCGCTGCCTCTCGGAACTCACACCATCTCATTGTCAAAAACCGCTCAGTCCTGCACAGGGTCGTGGGGAACCGGAGCCTATCCCGGCAGACACAGAGCGCAAGGCAGGGATACACCCACGATGGGACGCCAATCCATCACCGGGCACTGCGGGCAATTTAGTCTGCAAGCCAATTAACCTATGCGGCAGCATGTTTTTTGGACTGTGGGAGGAAACCCCCCCCCGTCCCCCCCTCCCCATGAGTGTTTAAAATCACGGGAAATAGACCGGAGAACCCCTGAGAAAACCATCGCACTCGCAGGAAGACAGCGTTGCCATCGTGTGGGCTGGGAGTCTCGCAGCGAGCCACCAACCCCTGCGTGTGCGCACAGCGTGTGCGCACAGCGTGTGCGCACAGCGTGGGTTGAAGAGGTCACTTGAAGCGCGAGGGGGTGGGGGGGGCGCGCGCTGCCGGGATCCCTGTAAAGTGCGCACGTGGACACACAAGGACCCATTAATCCCTGTCATTGTCCTGCCTCCTTCCTCCTCCCGTCTCTCCTCCCTCCATCCCCCCCAACGAGATCCCTGTCGAGGTAGAGATTAGGAACGCAGGCACGCTAACGAACTTGATTAAACTTCTCCAGACGCGCCTGTTTAATCGGCACTCAGCGAGTTTTGGGAATGTTTGAGTGTTTTTTGATTATGGAAGCGGCCCGGTCAAACAAGGAAGACCAACAATACTGTCTACTATGATCCAGGTGAACAAGGTGAGACGAGACGGCTGCCTACCCTGATCAGTACTGGATCAGGTGTGGCTATGACTGCATTGTGATTTGTAAGACAGCATTAACCTCAACCCGGACCAATCCAAATGCGTGACGCATTTGAAACTTCACCAGATTGTGTCGTTTCACACAATTCTCAAAATCCTATTACGTTCGTGACATTTAAGATTTTAAATCGATTTCGGATAAAATGCACACGGACAGAATAAAGCAAAACAAAGCAACAACTGTCTACCCGAATCAAAGTTCCTTCCACGGCCTGCCAGTCAGTTTTATTTAGGCTGGAAGCAACCGTTCAGCTATGTTGCTCTTTTTTACAGTTGTCCAGCAGAGAGATGAGCGAGTCACGACATCTCAAGGCACCGGGGGTCAATTTAGTGCGGGCAATTAACCCAGGTCCGTGGGTAGAAACCAAAGTACCCGGTGACAACCCACGCGGACACGGGTAGAACACGCAACTTCACAAAGGCACCCTCGAGCCAGGAATCGAACCGAGGCTCTTCTTGCCGCGAGGCGGCAGCGCCACGCGGCAGCGCCGCCGCCGCCGCGCCACCGCGCCACCGCCGCCGCGCCACCGCCACGCCGCCGCCTGCCAGGCAGCATCAGCGCGGAGGCAGTGCGCGACCGCCGCCAACACCGCGAGGCTCTGAACGAAACGGGGACGGCGGCGGTAGCGCCGCTCGCCGCCCATCCGTGCGCGAAACCCGGCACGGGTACGCAACGCACGCCGACGTGTCAAGGCGCGGCG
Source organism: Mordacia mordax (assembly GCA_036362905.1). NCBI lineage: Eukaryota > Metazoa > Chordata > Hyperoartia > Petromyzontiformes > Petromyzontidae > Mordacia > Mordacia mordax. The sequence goes on along the minus strand of JAZEWT010000008.1, from coordinate 24,221,990 downwards.
CGGGTCCAGCTCTAGGGCCCCGGCGCGGGTCCAGCTCTAAGGCCCCGGCGCGTGTCCAGCTCTAGGGCCCCGGCGCGGGTCCAGCTCTAAGGCCCCGGCGCGTGTCCAGCTCTAGGGCCCCGGCGCGGGTCCAGCTCTAGGGCCCCGGCGCGGGTCCAGCTCTAGGGCCCCGGCGCGGGTCCAGCTCTAGGGCCCTGGTCGACCTCCGCCAGGCCGCGCGCGAACAACGAGCGTCAGGATTCGCTTGAAAAACAAACGCTGCGCAGCGGCACCGTTAACAAGCACCGGCTGAAAGGCCTGGGCAGCGAGAAGGGACCGGACCGAAGTGCCTGTTTGTTGTTCTCACAATGGCAACGCGGCTCCCGCCCGTGTGGCGTTAACACGCAGACCCCCCCCCCCCGAAAACAGATCGAGTGACACGCGTGCGCGCAGCAATGACAAATGCCCCCTGGGTAGGCTTTACCTACTTGACTCGCAGATTGCTGGGGGCAGGTGCCGTCAGTGGGCGGTGGCGCAGCTGCTGCTGCACGGTGAGAAGGTGCCCGGTTCAAGTCCCGTGTGCGGGGTTGGCTCGCGCTCACGCTCTCTCTCTCTCGCTGGGTACTCCGGTTTCCTCCCACCGTCCAAACACATGCTCCTGCCTAGGTTAATTGGCCTGCGGAGTAAATTGTACCCTGCGACGTACTGGCGTCACATCATGGGTATTGCCCAGCCTTGCGCCCTGTGTCTGCCGGGATAGGCTCCGACCCCTTGCGACCCTGATATTGAGCTGAGAGTGCTGTGCGTCGCGACTTCACAGGCGCCGCTCACGAACAGCGCTTTGCGACCCTCCGACGAAAAGCGCTCGACACATGCAATTATCAAACAATCATCATTATGATAATGATTATTATTATATTATGAGGGTGGGAGGCCAGCACCATGCCCAGCCGGCTGCGCATGCCCAGTGTTGACGTGTGCACACCGCGCGGGCCGCTCACTTCACGGCTGAGTCGACCTAAGGGAGGCACGGCACCGATTCGGATACTCGACGCCGGTGCTGGTCGTGAGCGGGTCGGGAACTACAGCCAAACGCTCGCGCGGCGCGCTGACCCCTGCGCCACCGCTCCCCACAATAAAAAACACAGAGCGGGCCGGCGGGCGGGCGGGCGAGCGAGCGAGCGGGCGAGCGGGCGAGCGGGCGGGCATTCCTCACTCACATTTACCCTCGAGGGAGCCCAGTGAAGATGTGTGTCGCCTTTCTTCTCAACCATCAACAACTCCTCCACCTCTCTCCCCCTCCTCCTCCCCCCCTCCCTCAACTCCTCCCTCCTCCTCCACCTCCTCCTCCTCCTCCTCAAAAATGCGCCAGGAATGCGATGAACTTACCCCAAAAACCTCCTCCTCCGCCACCGCCACCACCAGCAAAGGCGTCTCCCGCCCACTCGGGTTGCCACCTCAGGAGGCGCAAAAACGGGACGCATCGTGCGTGGTGCAAACGGAGAGAGAGAGGGGGGGCGGCTGTACCCTGAGCCCTGTGTTGCGGACAAGAAGCCGGAGTCGGCTTGAATGACGTGATCCAGGGATACCGTTACCGATTAACCAAGCGAGCTGCCGCCTAAATAACTACAACGATACCGGGAAGAGAGAGAGAGAGAGAACCGCGACACGGTGGCTCAAACCTCGCGCCGATCGCGCCACCGTGCCACCGCGCCACCGTGCCACCGCGCCACCGTGCCACCACGCCACCGTGCCACCACGCCACCGTGCCACCGCCGCGCGGCTTCAGGTCGCGCCGTGGCGCCGCCCGACGGACATAGCGCGGGGCTCAGCGGGCGAGGCCCTCGGAGCAAAGAAATGCTTCCAGGGGTGCCCGGCCGCTCCCCACGTGGCCGACCGAGGAGGGGCCGCAGAGGTACGCGGCGGGGTAGGAGACCTCGTCGTCTACCTCGTACTTAGAACCACATGGGTTCGATCCCAAATCCCTGGCCGATGTCACTGTAGATTGTTCGGCAGCGACCATGATCAATCCCACGTGTCATGATGATGAGAGGCTCTCACGTGTGGCCAGGTCTCGTCCGAACAATCAGTTTAATTTGGAAACCCAGATGGCGCCCTGACTAACACCGCGGTGAGCAGGCAGTGTATTCTAACACGTGCGGTGTGCTTCTCACAGCGATCGTTAAAGATCCCGTGACGCCGCTCGCAAGAGTAGGCCGCCGTACATCGGCGGCCTACTCTTAAAAAGTATTTATTTACACCGCATTTTGCTCAACCGGGATTGCGCTGCACCAACAATCGCCCCCTACTGGCAGATCAATGGATCCAGGTCAATCCTGTGAATAAGTAAACGCATCGTGGCCTCTCGATGTCTCATGCGAATTAAACGTAAACAAGCCAGCCTGTGGAATCAACGTCTGTGCTGCAGTAACATCCGGGCCTCACTGCCACCCCCTCCCCCGACCCTGTACAAGGATCGAGCGGATATTCATAATGAGGATTTTTTAAAAGGGGCGGCGCGGTGGCCCAGTGGGTAGCGCTGTCGCCTCCTCACAGCAGGAAGGTCCCGGGTTCGAATCTCGGCTCGGGTGCCTTTCTGTGTGGGAGTTTGCGAGTTCTCTCCCCGTGTCCGCGTGGGTTTGCGCCAGGCACTCCGGTTTCCTCCCACAGTCCAAAAAAACATGCCGCCGCAAAGGTTGATTGGCTTGCAGACTAAATTGCCCTCAGTGCCCGGTGATGGACTGGCGTCCCATCGTGGGTATATCCCTTGCCTTGCGCCCTGTGTGTCGAGATAGGCTCTGGCTCACCGCGCGACCCTGAACAGGACTGAGCGGTTTCTGACAACGAGATGAGATTTTTTTTTAATACGATTTGTCCACGAACATTTGACTGTGGAGAAATCGGCGTCTGGTAAATGTTGTCCCTGACAAACCGCACGGCTGCCTCGCCCATGCCCTTTTCTCTGTGATAGCGAGCGCACGGCGAGCGGACTGTGCCGAGCGATAGATCACCACTTATCAGGACGTTGTTTCACGTCCAGCCAGGCACCGGAGTCTTGTTGACTCTCGGCAAAACCCGTGAACGCTCGGCCCTCCCGCGCCCGCACGTTTGCCGTCGTCTCACCGCAACGACCGTCACGCTCCGCCCTGAAGGTCTCGTCTGTCAGAAACCGCTTCGTCCTGCACAGGGTCGCGGTGAGCCGGAGCCTATCCCGGCAAACACAGGGCGCAAGGCAAGGGATATACCCACGACAGGACGCCAGTCCATCACCGGGCACTGCGGGCAATTTAGTCTGCGAGCCAATTAACCTTTGCGGCGGCATGTTTTTTTGGACTGTGTGAGGAAACCGGAGTGCCCGGCGAAAACCCACGCGGACACGGGGAGAGAACTCGCAAACTCCACACAGAAAGGCACCCGAGCCGAGATTCGAACCCGGCCCCTTCTTGCTGTGAGGAGGAGGCGACAGCGCTACCCACTGGGCCACCGCGTCGCCCCTCACTACAGGTGCGCGGATGAACTCCAGAAAGGAGCTTCTGAAAATGTTCTAAAAATCAGGATGAACGACTGAGTCGCCACGGCGGCGGCGGCGGACATTCTTTCATCTGCTGATCCGGTTCAGGAAACCAGTCAATCCCACGCGCAACTGAACGTGATTCTTCGTAGATCACACACACACACACACACCACAAAGGTCTCGCCCACCTCCGTGCAGCCCGCATCGGGGCTACTGCCGATCAAGCCCGGTGTGGCACAGAAGGAGTGGGTGCCCAGCACCACGCCCAGCTGCCTGGGTCTCCACCAATGCAATGTCTTTTTAACACAATGCATCAGGTACTCAATCAAGGGAGTTTTGATAAAACATCGCTGGTGTTTGGTAGCCGTTAGCAGCAATCGATTCTGTCGGGTTGGCGGGTTCGTGGCGTCGCTTAACCATAGCGCCACCGCTCACCATAGCGCCACCGCTCACCATAGCGCCACCGCTCACCATAGCGCCACCGCTCCCGTCGGCATGCCGTGAATGAATTGAGAAACGCAGACACATTGCGCAGTGGATGGTGACAGCGGCTATTTTTCCTCAGTCTCCGTTTGCGCAAGATTTTCCAAGGGTGGGAAAACTTGCGACATTCCCTCCGACGATGGGGTTTTTGTATCGCAAGCATCAGGCGCAAGCGTGACTTTAACCGCGCTGCGCGGTGTCGCGGGGACATTCGTGCCTCCCAGGCGAGATTCTGCCAGGTTCGATTCGATGCGCAAGCAGGATCAGTTGGGAGAGGTCGGCCAACAAGAACGTGGATGAAGACAGTGGACCTTAACAAGATGGGTTTAACGAGAGAGAGAGAGAGAGAGGTGCAAAGGATGGGGAAACGTGTCAAAGGTTGATCTGCAGTAGACGCTACCCTTGCAGGGCTGCTAGACTCCAGACCTGTTTACCGAGCGAGACCCTTGCAGGGCTGCTAGACTCCAGACCTGTTCACCGAGTGAGACCCTTGCAGGGCTGCTAGACTCCAGACCTGTTCACCGAGCGAGACCCTTGCAGGGCTGCTAGACTCCAGACCTGCTCACCGAGCGAGACCCTTGCAGGGCTGCTAGACTCCAGACCTGTTTACCGAGTGAGACTCTTGCAGGACTGCTAGACTCCAGACCTGTTCACCGAGCGAGACCCTTGCAGGGCTGCTAGACTCCAGACCTGTTCATCGAGCGAGACCCTTGCAGGGCTGCTAGACTCCAGACCTGTTCACCGAGCGAGACCCTTGCAGGGCTGCTAGACTCCAGACCTGTTCATCGAGCGAGACTCTTGCAGGGCTGCTAGACTCCAGACCTGTTCACCGAGCGAGACCTTTGCAGGACTGCTAGACTCCAGACCTGTTCATCGAGCGAGACTCTTGCAGGGCTGCCAGAAATCCAGACCTGTTTACTAAGGGGGACGAGAGATGTTTATTATTTCGGCAGAAAGCACCCAGAGCCGGTACCAGTCATTCGAGCTGCTCGCCCAGCTTTGGCGCAGGTGCCTGATGATGCTGACTGTAACTATCAGCGAGACGTCATTATAAAATACCGTCGGTTCGCTCTCCCACACACCGGTGTGTTGAGAGAGTGAAGGACTGGGCGTGTTTCTGTTCACGTGACAGCCCGCTGACTGATTGGCCATGTCGGGTGGTGGAGGGTTAAACGACACGATTCTATAAATGTTTTACGTGACCTGACCCAAAAATGTATTTCATCCAGGGGGACCCTAGAAAAATGCTCATTAGACCAGGCAACCCCCCTCCACCACAATCAGGTTACAATTCATCGGGTCAAGCTGAATAATGATAATACAATAACAAATGACTACAAGGTACAACGGGTTCGGACACGCCCCCAAAACCAAGGATGTCGCAGCCATGACCGAGAAACTTGGGTCACGGCGACCGCGGATGAGAACCACAGCCTCTCCGCTGTAAACTTCACGTGGAAACGGCGCTCGACAGAACAAAAACGTTATCACCATGCGGACGCGCGGGATGATTGGGCAGAGCTGTTGGGTAGCGCTGTTGGGAATCATTGGCGAGCAATGTCGGGGAGCGTTGTGGAGGAACGCCGCCAATCTCCCAAGACAGCCGCGGGATGCGGTCGTGAGAATCCCACATCGACGATGACCAACGGTGCACAAATGTGAACATTTCACGCTGCGCCGAGCGCGAAGCAGGCACGGGACAAACGCGGCGACTGTCTCCGTGTCTCGAGATGCGCACTCGGGCAAGCTACAGAAATACACATTGTCTTCACTGCCAGACACACCCACAGATTTGTCGAGAGAGAGAGAGACAGAGAGAGACACCCATCGGCCTGCATCGAGAGACTTACAGGGCTCACAAAGGGAGCCCCTTTGGTGTGCGCACAAGACACGTGGGCTGATGGCGAGCCAGACATTCAAACAAAGATCGAATGACAAATCCAGCAGAGTCGCTCACATGCGTAGACCCCACAGATTCTGCAGAGACACGGACACCAACACAATCACCCACAGACACTCGCACGCTCTTGCTGAAGATTTCCATTAACTCACAGACCCACAAACAGACCCACACACAGACCCAGACCCACACACAGACCCACACACTCAGACGCCCCCCCACAAATTTGCGCAACCTTAGATCTCAACTGCAGACAATATTTGAAGGGTTTTAGATGCGCCTTCCTTCCGTTGCACTAAACTGTAAAAACTTACATTTTCTCCCATGCCACTGCTGCACTGCCATTATTAAATTATTGTGCGGCGCAATCTTGAGTGTTGCGATTTATTTTATAATAATGCCTGGGAGCGTCTGCCGGGATCGGCTCCGGCTCAGCGCGACCCTGTGAACAGGACAAAGCGGTTTCTGACAATGAGATGAGTTTCATCTCTGTACAAGTTGGTGTTGCGAGTTTAAATAGTGCACTCTCGGCCGTTACTCGTTACCGTTATGGTCACGAGTTTCCTTTACGTACATATTTGCTGCTCTAAGTTTATTTCGCCCTTCGGGTTCAGGCCTTGCTACACTGGTCAGTTCCAGCGTCTATGTGTCGCAATAATCCCGCGAATAAACATCGATGCCAGCTGACTGTAATCATAAACATCACGCGCAGACACCCGGGCTGAGTCATAGATGCACAGACACTACGAGATCTGTGAGGACTCACGGGGACGCAGATCCTCAAACTAATATCCCCCCTAACGTGGACAAAGGCACACATCCCCCATCTCATCGGTCAGAAACCACTTAGTCCTGCACAGGGTCGCGGTGAGCCAGAGCCTATCCCGGCACACACAGGGCGCAAGGAAGGGGCATATACCCACGATGGGACGCCAGTCCATCATCGGGCACTGCGGGCAATTTAGTCTGCAAGTCAATTAACCTGTGCGGCAGCATGTTTTTTGGACTGTGGGAGGAAACCGGAGTGCCCGGCGAAAACCCACGCGGACACGGGGAGAACATGCAAACTCTGCACAGAAAGGCACCCGAGTCGAGATTCGAACCCAGGACCTTCTTGCTGTGAGGAGGCGACAGCGCTACCACCCACTGGACCACCGTGCCATCCACATAACCCCCATATAGCGTTGATTGTCGGGTAAAGTGCAATTAAGCGCGCGCCTAAAGTAAACACCGCACACGAAGAGGTGGGTGACCAGCACAACGCCCAGCCGCCTTTGTCTCCCTAGTGGCAATATTTATACACTGCACTAGGTACTCATTTTAGGTTGAGTCGACCTAATGGCGACCCAGGAGCGTTTCAGAATATCATTACTGGTGTTGGTGGCCTTGAGCGGGATTCAAACTCAGTTTGCCGGGTTTGTGGCCCAGCCGCTAACCGCTGCGCCACCGCTCCCCACCCCTGATGTACACAGACGCACATACAGACCTCCAAACGCACGGACACCCACATACTTTCATAGAGACCCACGAACGCAGAGGAACTCACACAGACCATGACTCACACAGATATTCGGTGAGCACAGAGGCGGCCACACACAGACCCATAAACTCACAGACCCACACTGCGAGACCGACACACTCACGGAGAAGACCGCACACTCACAGAGCGGCCCGCAAACTCACACAGCTCCACATTATCACACAGAGACCACAGAGGAACACGAGGCTAAGGCAAAAGGCGATTCGAGATAAGGCCACACACAATATGTAAATCACCAACGCATTGTTTCAAAAAAACTCTGCCCGTAAACCCAGCTGTCACCCAAGGAAACCGCTGAAATATTGTTTAGAAAACAAATACGGTTCTGCTTAAAGTTCAATGGCTGTGGAACGCACAGAAAATAATATAAAGGTCTCCCGTATAGCCTTTATATTGTACCGGGTCAAGTGCTAACGACCGGGTACCATGGCATGGGACTCCTCGTGCCATGGGACACGAGGAGGGCAGAGGTCTACACCACGCCCGGCCGCCTTTGTCTTCCTAGTGGCGATGTTTACACACCGTAGCAGGGTCTCATTTGAGGCTGAGTCGACTTAGGGGAGGCCCACGGTCGGTGTTGAGCCGTGAGTGTGCGTGGACCACGGCTAGCCGGGATCGTAGCACAACCGCGCTAACCGCTGCGCCGCCGCTCCCCGTTTGGGACACAAAGGCAAAGACCCCCCCCCCCCCATAGCCTCGGCCGACTGCGGGGGTCAAGTGCAGTTCGTTAGCAGCGCGCACAGACACGTGCGGTTCCCCTGACTGAACAATCGTGCTTGGCGTGAACGTGAATCCAGGCGGCCCCGTCTGCGGAGGAGCCAGGAGAGCCAGGAGAGCCAGGAGAAACCTCGGCTGCGATGTCTTAACTTGGACAGGAAGCCAAACTTGCGGCAGGCAAAACGGGAAACTGACTCGGTGATTGTTTCCAGAATTCCACTCCCACCGAGCAACCGCGGCGGACTCTCACCACGCCTCACCACGCCTCACCACACAACGCTCACCCCCACTCGCACCTCTCGTCCGCACCGCTCCCCAAGCGCACCACCCGACACCGCGCACCAATTCTACCGAATCCCGCCAATGTCAGCTGGCGGGAGTCACGACCCGACACAAGCGGGCCGAGTGGTGCACAAAGGTTGGGCACACCTCTGATGTAAAGGTAACCGGCACCCATCCCACCCATCGCCACACAACGCTCACCACGCTCACCACCACCATCCCACACCGCGGCGGTACACGGGATGGTCCCAGATGTCTTGTGCCCCGTGAGCAGGGAATATCCTGGTTTTCACACAGACTTGCCGGACCCTTCACAAGGTCACGGTTAATATTTACACCCGATGTTTCACAAAGCGTATACGCTGCATGTCATTATGCAGGGGGGGGGGGGCGCG
>JAZEWT010000008.1:24190301-24207396 GCA_036362905.1 Mordacia mordax | reverse complement strand
ACAAGGGGGGGGGGGGACATTCAAACGTTCACAGAACTGCACCCACGGTCAGTAAGCAAACCCAGGTCCCTCTTTGTGTCAGGCAAGAAGGACCCACTTGTGAGCTGAGTATCTGTATGGTACCGCTTCGTGACCCTCGGGTGAAAAGCGCTCGACAACATATTATTATTACCGCATTATTCAAGGATGTTATTAACTTGTATAAATTATAATAGAGTTAAGGACCAAGGCAGCCACGTGGTCAGCGGGCGCCAACCCGCCAGACCAGTCAGCCAATTAATTAATTATTTGTTTTTTGTTGTGGGAGAAAACTCAAGCACAACACAAACCGCACACAAATAAGCACCCGATGCAGGAGTCGAACCGCCTCGGGCAGAACCTACTTTCTGTGCCGTGCGGATGTTAGACGGACGTTTATGATAGTAAATATACCCAGCGAGCGTTCAAGCTCTGGGTGCGGGATTCTTACGGTTCAACAAACGTTCGAAATGACCAACGCAACAATGCGTTTTTTTTTAATATGTTACCACTGCAGAGAGCCAGAGCCATCTCTGGAAACCAGCAAGTCTCTCTGTTCAAAAGTATCTTGTCAAACTCCCTCGAGATAACCTCTGCCAGCCTGTACAGTACAATTAGTCCAGAGATGCGGGCTGCCCACACACACACACAGCCCACGCACACTCGACAATAACACGAGCCCTTACTTATTAACCACCGCGTCATCGACAGGGCCCGGAGCAGGAAGACAGCAGGGTTTATCACAGCCGCAGAGCGCCCGGGGGGCGCCGAGTCGGCTGCCAATGACTTCAGGTCGCGCAATGGTCCCAAGGGGCAGCAAAACGTGCGGCTCCAGAACACCGTTAACGAACAATTTCTCATCACGATTCGTGACGCCGAGTGGCACAGCGATCGATCAATGTCCAAGGAGGTGCTGCTCTCTCTCTCTGCAGAATTATTCCTCGGCGCAAGAAAAAACCATAGGCGGGGGGGAGCAGGAAAGGCAGCCACGCTGTAAGCCGCCGCCAACATTTGCCAGGCAAGGCATCGCTGTAGATTATAAGCTATGAGTTGGGGGGGGAGGGTTCACGTTAAGGGAAGCAACCGGAGAATCCGGAGGAAACCGGAGAGTCCGGAGGAAACCCACGCAGAACGAGTGGAGAACACACAACCTCCACACAAAAAGGTGCCCGAGGCGGGAATCGAACCGTCTCGGGCAGATCCTTCAATCTGCGAGGCGTGGATGTTACCCTTGCATAGTCAACGGAGCCGCCCCAACCATTTCGAATCCGTGGTGCCAATTACACTGCCGAACGACGCCCCAACGTTGCTTGCTTTCTGAGAAGGTCTCCCTCCCACCGCCCAGAGCATCCTTTTTAAAAGACAGTTCGGAAAAGTGCTGTTGGCGAGCACCTATTAATGATTGCGTGGCACAAGCCGGGCGGGGTGTGGTATGGCTGTAACAGCAATCGCGGCCGCCTTTGTCTCCAGAATTGTTTGGAACGGGTTGCTACTCGTTGTTTAAAGCAGAGACCAGCCGTGGGAGAGCCTGCGACGGAGCCAGACACAGCCTGGCCACTGATATTAGCCGTGGCCCCGAATCAGCCTCACAGCAAGTGAGCCCACGGAGTCATCGAAATACGTTCGAGCTTGAATCCCTTTTTTGTATCGAAATATAAAAATGACTCCAGTGCACTGGTTCTGATGTCAGTGCACTGACGGAGGACGGGCGATTGTGTTCACGTGAAAACATTTGTCGGCGCAGATCATCTGCCAAAATGTCCTTCAACCAGACGAGCGAGTGTTTTTTTCAGTGACGACACGACTCGACAGAAGCTCGGATTTGCTCCCTGTTCAGTTCTTCAACCACGGGCGGATAATTATCGCGCAGACCGGAAATACGCTCCCAAGATGTCCCACGTCGGCGACAACAGAATCACGTTGAGCGAAATTACTAAATCAACGACTGCCGCTCAATCTCTAGGTATTCAATGACCGTACAGAGTCACCGCGCGATAACGAGGGCAGTGTGATGCGAGATGGATGTGCTGTGCCAGCACGATTCGTTTCGGACCGCTCCGGCTGAAATCAAGCAGCCCCACGTGGCACGTCAACTACGCGAGGAGGCTCTCGCGTAGCGAGGTCATCAAGTCCAGTGGGCACCGCGCGCCTCCCCGCGCAGGACATTATTCCAAAGCCGCTGTCTAGCTCGTGAAATGGAAGATAATGAGGGCCTGGGTTAATAACTCGGGGATCCCGCCGCGGCCTGATCTCCATGTCAGAGGGGGGATACGCCTCGCTTCAGCACTCACTTAAGCTCATGAGGCTACGCCCTGCTGATGAGGCTCAAAGTGAAACTGGTTCGACTGCGGGTTGACAAGCAGAGCAGTGAAGCTGTATTTTTGTTGCAATTTCATTTGTTTACAAGAGGTTTTTTTTTAAAACCAGAGGCCGCAGAGTTACACTCGTGACCCATTTAGCTGTAGAGGTGCATGGGCTCGTACATACAAAAACAGCAATAGGCCCTATAGACTCAGAATCACACAGACTCACCTACAGACCCAAAGACTTTCCAAGGGACCCAGACTCACCTACAGTCTCACCTACAGACCTAAAGACTTTCCAAAGGATCCAGACTCACCTACAGTCTCACCTACTCACCTAAAGACTTTCCAAAGGACCCAGACACACCTATAGCCTCACCTACAGCCTCACCTACAGCCTCGCATAAATACCCAAAGAAACCCACACTCGCATTGCGGCCCAGTCACAAGAGACCCATGTCATCAGGGCGTGGCGCTCAGACGCACATGTGCTTTGACAGGTGAGAGCCGCGATTGACAGCAGAGAGTGGATTGCTATGGTTACCGGAAGTTGGTTTGATGTTACTCTCGAAGTTGACGGTCAAATTGTTCGATGAAGGCTCCCTTACTATTTGTTTAGCGTGACGGGACCATCCCGTGTGCGAGCATCTCAACATACTCGTCAGAATGTCCAGGAAGAGTGAATCAGACCTTCACAAATATGAGGACTCCTTTAAGCGAAGGCCCTCGTTCGCACGAGTAGAGCCAGGAGCTGTACAGCTGGGCTTCTGAACATTGTGCATCTCAAGGCCCCACTTGGCCCACGTGGGTGAAGTATCCACGAAGCACCAGGTGGTGCTGATGGAACCCACCGGTTCAGAATGGTGACCATATATTATAGACGTGTGCATTGAACAAGAAGTCAACTTGTGTCGTCGACTTTTCCACAGCGTTCCTCAAATAAAGCATCATTTAAAGCACTGTACTGAATCAAAACAATATTCCATTCGCGTGCCACGCAGATACGCTCCCCATGCTGAAACAACACAACCACAGACTTGCCTAACGCCGTATTAAATTCAGTCCGCCCGTGTTTATTTAAGTTGGAAGGAAATGTTGAGCTACGCAGATATTTTTTTGTGACAGTTGCCCAGCAGGGTGGGGCAAGCAAATTACAACAGCTCAGAGCACCGTAGAGTAGTGTCGTGAGGAGATCAAGTCGTGTGTGCATCGTGTCTTTGGATCGTGGGAGGAAACCGGAGTACCCGGCCACAATCCACGCGGACGCGGGGAGAGAGCGCTCGCAAACTCCACACACAAAGGCGGCACCCGAGCCGCGAATCGAACCCGGTTTTTCCTGCTGTGGGGTGGCATCGCTCAATGGGCCACCTTTGATTAGACGTTAATTAAATTTTACTCCCCAAAAGGGGCTTGACTGATGTGGTTTTAAAACAACAACACTTTTTTTCACGTGGAGGGCAAATATGGGACGGGTGCATTGCTCTCATTTTTTTTAAATCAACTTTCCCCACAATGGGCACCACATATGAAACCTCAAAGCAGCTTCATCAAAAACAAACTTCATAGCCCAAACACAACTTAGTCCATAGCTTAAAGTTCTGTTGAATGTTTTCTTCTGGGCGCAAGGTCGGTCGGTTAACGTGGACACGGTTAATTAAGAAGGCCCTAACTATTAAATTAAAACCGGACGTTTAAAAAAAGAGTCGAGAGTTGACATCAATCAAGCAGTGATTGTGTCACGAAACGCCTTGGTATCGGGTGAAGTATGGTCAAAGAACCCCCAATCTAGTAGCGAATTGACTAAGCTCTACAACTTGGGTTAGAAAGTGAACATTGTACACGTACGGTATTACATTGCAGCACAGCGCAGACAATTCTCAATCCACTGCTGGATGAAAGCCCCCCCTCCGAACGCCATGTCGGTGGTGGTGGTTGCTTGACCATACCTCACCACGCTGGTCAGTAAGAGAGCGCGAAGTCTGGTGGTGAGAACAGAATGATCGCCGTTGGAACAGCGCGTACGTGAGTGGTGAGTGCGGTGAGCGGTGAGTGCGGTGAGTGCGGTGAGGGCTGTGGAGGTTCCATCATCTCACCTTTTATCTGCTGCTTCCTCGCCTCGTCCACGTGTGATGAGACCACGTCCCCCATATCTCGTCCACCACCTCGTCCACCTCCTCCTCCTCCTCCTCGCCCGTCACCTCGTCCGCCTATCTGCAGCAGCTCCCTTCACTCCGCCAACTCACCCACAACTTTCTCCAGCGCCCTGTCCACCTCCTCCCTCCACCACCTCCTCCTCCTCCTCCACAGCCACACCCTGAGCAACTATTTTACTCCAAATAAACGAGCTCCCTCCTTGGAACCAATTGCGTTGAAAACTCCTCTCCCGACAATTGCAACGAAACCCCAAGCGCCGGCCCCCCCCCTGGCCGTGTGGCCGTAATCGCCGCGGAGGCACCCCGGCTGCCTCGCCCCAGCTGCTGCTGCTGCTGCTGCCGCTGCTGCTGCGTTGAGTCGCTTGGCTCAGGGCCCCCGCCTCGCTCCCCGCCGCCTTTAAACCTGGGGCCAGTGTCACCCGCGGAGGCGGGGCCACGGTGCCGGTGGGCGGGGTAATGGTGTGGGTGGGCGGGGCAGCGGTGTGGGTGTGCGGGCTAACGGTGCGGGTGGGTGGGGCAGCGGTGCGTGTGGGCGGAGCAGCGGTGCGGGAGGGGATAGCGGTGCGGGTGGGCGGGGATAGCGGTGCGGGTGGGCGGGGTAATGGTGGGGGTGGGCGGGGGATGCAGTGAGAGGGCGGGGCTAGCAGTGAGCGGGCGGGGCTAACGTGGGAAGTGTGGGGGAGTTCTGAGTGTGGCCTGCACGCGATGGGCGGGGCATCGGTGAATTAATGTTTAATCTGGAACTATTGCGCTTTTTAACAGTTGTCCAGCGGGGAGGGATAAGCGAGTTCCACATCTCAAGGCACCGGGGCGATGTCGTCACGAGATTTTACATTGGCTGCGTGAGCGGATGGGAGGCTGGAGACTGGGCGGAGCAACAGTGAATGGGGGCAAGTGGGTGGGACTTAGTGTGGGGGGGCTGTTGGGGGGGCTGAGTAGGCGGGGCTTACTATGGCCTGAGGGCGGGGCCACGCGCGAAACATCGGAATGCGTGGGCGGGGCTCAGCCGAGGGGCGGGGGGGCGTGGCCACGTGTCGATGACAGGCGTTGATTGACCCAGGCTCGCTGTAGACAGCGCCTGCCCTCTGCTGGACGCCAGCAGCCACCGGCATCGCCCTCAATCCACGCCCTGTGTTCACTCAAGGTCCACGCGGCGCTCACACACGCGGCCGTTCCTTCCTGATGGGTCCCGAGCCACCGGTTGGGAAGGACGGTCCCGTACTCTACCCACCAGGTGTTCGGAGTTTTAAATGGACGAGGCGGCGACCTGCCAGTGCGGGGCTGCGCGTATTCGTAGACTGCCGCTGTAACCAAACACACAACACTCTTGCAGCATTCGCTCTGATTCAATACAACTTTTTGTTTAAATGCTAAGAAGAAACAGTCCGCACAGTGCAAACAGTAAAATCGACAGACACTGTGAAACACGAACAGCAGGCACATAGAAACCAACAACTGCCATTCGCCGAGACACGGTGATGAAGTTACCACGGCGCTTGTGCCAGGCCATATGCGCTCTGAAGCCACAGAAACTGCCCAGGCTTGCTCGCAGATCAAGGGACACCGCCAGGTGCACGGATTGCCCGAGTGAGGTGACATAGACCACCACAAGAGCCAGTGGCAACTCTTGGTCAAAGGCCAATCCTGGCTGTCACGATCTGCGACTGTATGGCCTAGTTTATCCGTACATTACAGAGCAGTGGCCAACACAGAATCATCCCACTGCTAAACCAGTACGACGGCTCGCACCACGCACCGCGATGGGGGTCGATCTGACGACATCCGGCTCCAAATAATACCTTAAACCATATCAATAACTTTGCCTTTTACACGTTGTAATCGTGAGACCGCCGACGACAACATCGTCGGGTGTTCTGCCGATTAAGGCACGCGTGATAACACCTCCCACGTGCACCCATTCGTGACACGATCTGAGCAACTGAAAGCAAGCACCTTTGTGACGCGGCAGCGTCAGCAAAACAACGGGAAATCAGAGGTTTGCCACGGCAAGTCGAGCAGTGGACTGACCATGGGTGATGACGACGAAACACTAAAAATAAAAGCCGCGTCACTGCGGACTCCATCCGCTACAACGGACCTCAAGACTCAAAAATAACAGCGACCTTAAAAGTGCTTTTTTGCAAATACTCTGGCACTTGACTTATCCACCTCAAGTGCCCGTACATAACCACCGTAGCGCTTCAGAGCAAATCACCATATACATTTTTACAAAAGTGTAAAGGAAACCAATTATTCAATGAGTCTCCATTGTTTATAAAGGTGCTAAAACGTGTTGCTCCGACCTACTGATTGTGTTACCACAATCTACTTACATGTTACATCCCCGCATTAGACCTATGTTTAAGATGCATTAACGAGAATAAGACTGGATCTCGTTCAATATGTCATCAACGGCTGAGGCAGCGGAGCACCGATTTTATAATCAATCCCAAAGGATCACATCCGCGGGGCCGTTTGTGAATTCCAATAAATCCCAGTGCTGTCTCACTTCCGAGTGCAGCATTCCTGCTCGGGTCTAGGTCGGTGAGTCTGGGGGGGTAGCGAAGTTTCAAACAATACAAACAAATCCAAAGACCCTCCAATAGCATCACCATTGAGGGGCAACTTTGTTTACACTGGGAACAACCACAATGTATAGTCATAAATCTACATTTACTGCAATGCTAGACCTGCTGAAGTTGTTCTAATTTTTTACTATCACAATACCATCACCACGAGTTTAAGATTGCCTGGTATGCCGATGCCTATTATGTCTTCATATGGACCGCCTCTCCCCTTGTCACTTTCGATAATCTCTGGATTTCAAGACGCTCGCTTTTCCTACCTATTTTAAAGTAAAAGTTGGCATGTATATATAACTATTGTATGTAGTGTGATACCGTTCAAACTTCGTGGTACGTATTACTTTCCGGAGCGTGTATTATAATTTGGAACATAGGATTTTTGTTCTCAAGGGCATGTGACAATTCACTTGCTGCCATCGATGAATCTGCACGACGTGAAGCTTGCGCTCATGACCAGCCGGCGAGCTGGGCGTGCGGCAGCAGCAACTGGCGCGCCCGCTCCAGCATGATCGCCACCTCCTGCAGCTGGGCACAGCCCCTCTCCAGCTTCTCCCTGCGAGGAGCGGCGCGGGGGGGGGGACAAGGGAGGGAAGCACGAATGACGACTTCCTGAAGAGGCCTCCGACGGTGGAGGGGAAATGTGGGCGAGGAGGGAGGAGGAGGAGCAGCTATCAGAAGAGAAACTCTCACACACTGAGATCTGAGAACCGACATCGCTCCGATATGAGTGACTTGATGAGAGTGGCTCTGCATTCAACATTCTTTACACGGACTTCATTTTCCCAACAAACTTGTTTTGGTTGCAATTCTTTTCCATATTTTACCTTCGTTTAAACCGACACATTGTGTTTTTCAAAAATGCTTAAGAGGGTGGCGCGGTGGCCCCAGTGGGTAGCGCTGTCGCCTCCTCCTCACATCAAGAAGGTCCCGGGTTCGAATCTCGGCGCGGGTGCTGCTTTCTGTGGTGGGAGTTTGCCAGTTCTCTCCCCGTGTCCGCGTGGGTTTTTGCCGGGCACTCCGGTTTCCTCCCACAGTCCAATATGCATGCCGCTACATAGGTTAATTGGCTTGCAGACTAAATTGTCCGCAGTGCCCGGTGATGGACCGGCGTCCCATCGTGGGTATATCCCGTGCCTTGCGCCCTGTGTCTGCCGGGATAGGCTCCGGCTCACCGTGACCCTGTACAGGACTAAGCGGTTTCTGACAATGAGATGCGATGAAAGAGTCTTAAGGACTGGAAAATGTCGTGGTTTCTCTCCGCACACATCCTGTTCACAAGACAAAACCTTAAGGAACGGCTGTGTTTGGTCGTCGCCGCTTTACGACACTTTATTGCGGTTTCAGCTCGAACCAAAAAGTACTCTTATTACGGACAAAACGGGACATGTACGGGCCGTGTCTCACCTTTGATGCGGAGCAAAGAGACACTGGAAGAGGCTCTGGGGGGTCGGCGTGCACTGCCGAAGCCTCAGCTGCAACGCACGGTAAACACGCGAGGGAACACAGCAACAGTCGTTCGCGTCAGCCTGGGGACTCACGTCCGTGGGCCCTTGCACTTTGTGACATTACCGAGCGGGCAGGTGTGAAGAGCCAACATTGTATCGCTTCCCAGTAGGAACGTTTTATTTTTTCTGCTAACTTTATGTCCTATAATTTATCGCTACCGTTTGACTTTCAGTTGAACTGCTCCGATGTTGTTGTTGACGTGCCGCTCTCTCCATGGCTCGGATTTGTTAAAAAAAGAAAAAAAAACCCGAAAAAAATGTTGCTGATTTTCCGTTCTCGTGCCGTTGTTGTTGACGAGACGTTCTCTCCGCGGCCCTGTGCAGCACTCTGTGACCCTCGGGTGAAAAGCGTGCTCTATAAATACAATTGTCTCATCTCATCTCATTGTCAGAAACCGCTTAGTCCTATACAGGGTCGCGGTGAGCCGGAACCTATCCCGGCAGACACAGGGCGCAAGGCAGGGATATACCCACGATGGGACGCCACTCCACCGCCGGGCATTGCGGGCAATTTAGTCTGCGAGCCAATTAACCTGTGCAGCAGCGTGTTTTTTGGACTGTGGGAGGAAACCGGAGTGCCCGGCAAAACCCACGCGGACACGGGGAGAGAACATGCAAACTCCCACACACAGAAAGCAGCACCCGAGCCGAGATTCGAACCCGGGACCTTCTTGCTGTGAGGAGGCAACTGCGCTACTCACTGGGCCACCGTGCCGCCCCACAATAATTATTATTATTGGTTGCGTGTGGTCACCTGTTCGCAGTTGATGAAACCCTGGAGGACAATGCAAAGCTCAGTGATGCTCTGTCCACTGCAGTTGGATTCCAGGACCCTGGGCAAACACAGAGCGAGGTTGGGTTTCACCATCACAGGCCAACTCCACGACATTGGCAATCAGATTATTTTAATTCGAGCATTCCACAGGATAGTCGGTCGTAAAAACCGGAGTCGTGTCTTATCGCCGAGCCCAAAGAATCCCATTGCCCAAGTCTGATTTTATGTGAGCCTGAAGGCATTACCACTGAACCCTTTTGATCTTGCAGGGTAACGCATAACCCTCTGAACCAGAACCGTGCGTCAAGTCTGGCTCTGTGAACCTTGGGCATTCACACTGAACACTGAGCTCAGATGTGATGGCAGCGTGGTGCAATGCTAACACTCCCACGACTGTGCCACAAAGTGCCCAATTGACTTTCAAGTTGCGGTGTTGTTCTGTATCCAGTTCGTGTGCTCTCCGCCTGTCGGGGTGAGTTTTTGCCGGGTACTGCGATTTCATGGAATAAAAACTACACTAATTAGCCGATAACATCTTAATACATAGAGGATGCAGTATCGGCATCCTGCGCATCTGCCTTCACGCTGGCTGGACCGTCTACGATTCCGCCACGACTCCGGAGCCGTCCCCGCCTCTCTCCGAGAGCAAACGGAGAGTGCGCATCGCGTTTTGAGCGGCGAGTCGTCGGCGTTCTCTCCTTGTTTTTAAATGCGCGCGACGGCGCGCGGCGGCGCGCGGCGGCGCTCACGCGATGATGCAGGAGGAGAGCGTTTGTACGGCCGACACCAGCTGCTGCAGGAAGGCCCAGTCCGGCTGAGCGAATGCCGAGACTCCAGCGCCATCGCTCAGCTGCTCTGCGTAGCCGCAGATCGCCTCCCTGGTGTGGCAGCACAAGGTGAGGCGTCGCCGGCATCATTGATATCATCATCGTCATCGTCAATGCCGGTTGTCACGATTAGGAGTCCGAGACCTCGTCACAAGATGATGCCTTCATTGGTCGGATGACTCCGTGGGAGGCAGATCATCACGGAGATAGGAGGAATGCTCGACAAGGCTATCCCGAAAGAGCAGCCCTTGAGAACAATTCTCATCATCATCGGCATCGCAATCAATATCATAATTATCGTAACAGATCCTGATCATAGTCACCTCTGCAGGTACATTTTCCGCGCAAACTGCGGCAGTGCAGTGCAGCGCTAACATCTGTGCCTCTCAGAAAGAACGGTTCTTGCCCAAGCAGGTTCGATCCCCGCCTTTTGTGCCTTTCTGTGTGGAGTTTGTGTATTCTCTCCCCCCTGTTCTGCGTGGGTTGCCTCCGGGCTCTCCGGTTTCCTCCCACAACTTAAAAAAAAAATACTCATTAATTAATTGACCGATGACATCCCAATATACAGGAAGCAGTGGGTGGCAATGTGGCGCCGGCAAACCGCCTGCTTGCCTCCTCCTCCTCCGCCTCTCTGCGCTCTCCTTGCGCCTCTGAGTCGCTCTCTGTCGAATGAATACCTTCGACAGTGAATATGTGCGCGTTATAAATGTAAAATAAAATGATTCTTGTAATTATTTTCTCAAATTTCGCGAAGGCGGATGGTGACGTCGGCACACAGGGCTCACCGACTCTCTCGAGAAGCGTCGCACGATCCACCGTTCACTGTGAATCGGACGGGAGGACGACACGACAACACGTTCCCCGGCAAGGCTCCCTATGCCTCTGCGGGAGGGTCCTTTATCTCAGCTGCTCGTCCCACTCACTTGCACTGGGTCACCGCCTTCCACACGTCCTCGAAAATCTCCCAGGGGTCCCCGTTCGCGGTAGTCCTGTCCGCGCCGGGAGCCACCGCAGCGACCGCCGGCCCCTCGGCCACCGTCGGTGCGTTCCCAGTGCCAGCGGCCTGTGCCACAACCCCGTCGACCGCTGCCTCGTTAGCCGCGCGCTCGTCCGCCGCCACCGCCTTCTTGTTGGCGACGGTCTGCGCACGGGGGGCGCGCGGGGGGGGTTTCGAGAAGAAAACCGGCAGGTCATCATTATCGTTGGGCCAGGATCTATGCACTGCTGGACAGAGGCCTCCTGCCCCACAGAGCCGTCGCTCACGGGCATGCAAGGCGACAAACCCGTCTTGAGCACCTGAACGTGAGCTAATTTCATCGCTCCACCGTCAACACCCGGGGCTAGAGTGGCCCACCTCGCGTACCAAGCCTGGCACCAAGGGCCGAGCGGGGAGGGGGAGGGTGGTGGGCACGGACGAGAAGGTTCAGCTCTGTGCAGCGCTTTGTGGCCCTCGGGTGAAAAAGCGCTCTATAAATGCAATTGTTATTGCAATTCTTATGACAATTATTATTCGTGGCAGGCGTGTCCTCGGAACGTGTATATTTTTCACTTGCCACTGCCGTCACTAATCAGCAATAATCCCCGTACACAGCCACGTGTCATACACAAGACCAACTTCCGTGTCTTAACATCCAACACGGTGTCGCAAGCGTCCACTCAGCTTTAGTCCCTCCTTTGTCTGAGGCCTTTGTCGAGGAGTGGATAGATCATGGCTGGAAATGATTACGCTGCGGAAAATATTGTCCTGCCCTGTTACAGTCCACGCACGCTTGCCCGTACACTCGCAACTAAGCAATGTGATACCCACTTGCAATTGTAGTTGATGTTTGTTTACTGTTCAGTACCAGTCACCCTCTATTGTTTAACTTTTATTTAGCTTAGCTGTGTACACTGTGCTATATTTAATCTGGAGATAACCTGCCTAAGCCATTTGTGCTTCAGCAATGTCAATATTTAACTGAAATTATTTATAATATTCCTCTTATGGCAGCTGTTTTTTGTATCCGTTTCTATGAGCTCTAATCTTTGTACTTTATCTTAGTTTTTGTTATGTCATCCAGATTACTGTCACAAACAAGCCGATCTGTAGTCTCTTTGACTTCTCAATTGTTAATACAAATTAAATATATCTAACTACACACAGCATCATCAGCGTGATCAATCATTCATTCACACAACCATTCACCACACTTGCAAATAAGACTCTCACTGGTCTCTTATCACGGGATTAAACAAAATAAACTTGTAACTGGCGGCACGGTGGCCCAGTGGGTAGCACTGTCGCCTCCTCACAGCAAGAAGGACCCCGGTTCGAATCTCTGCTCGGGTGCCTTTCTGTGTGGGAGTTTGCGAGTTCTCTCCCCGTGTCCGCGTGGGTTTTCGCCGGGCACTCCGGTTCCCTTCCATAGTCCACAAACATGCTGCCGCATAGGTTAATTGGCTCGCAGACTAAATTGCCTCGGTACCCGGTGATGGACTGGCGTCCCATCGTGGGTATACCCCAGCCTTGTGCCGTGTCTGCCGGGATAGGCTCCGGCTCACCGCGACCATGTACAGGACTAAGCGATTTCTGACAATGAGATGAGAACTTGTAACGATGTAGGTTTTTCACGGCTCGATGCGCAACGATTGCTTCGAAAAGCTGCTCTCTCGGGACAGCCGCGTCGATCGCTCCCCCTCTCCACTTCGCAAGCTTGCAACCTCAACACTGCCCGTATCCCAGAGCCAAGCACGACGCTCTCCGCTTGTGGCCGACCATGCCCCCATTTCCCAGCACCTGCTCGAATAGGCCCTTGAGGTGCAGCAGGGCCGCGCGGGCCCGCGGGACGGAACCGCCGTAATCGGAGCGCTTCTCGAACTCCTGCACGATCGCCAGGGCATGGTCCAGCGACGTCCCGAGCCGGTGCGCGTCGGCGACGTCCTTCCCGCCCCACACGTCTGCCGGGGGAGACAGGGGGCGGCGACGTCCGTCTCGTCCTCGCCGCTGGCATCGCCGCGGAGAAACCGTCGCCGCCGCGCCGATCGCAGCCCGCGCGCGCGTCCCGTCCGTCGCGTGGGGCGCGCGAGCGCAGCGGTTGGCGCGCCGCGCCGCGAACCGCGCGACACGACAACGTTTTTCACTTACGACCAATCGCGACGGAGAACAATGTGCACCTGTCCTGGGCCTCCCCGAAATCGACTCGAGCCTCGGATAATCACCCGACGCAGCGTGCAAACAAGGTGGCCAGGCGTGGTGTCCGCAGCCACCCATCGCTCGTGCGTCGCGCTGGCATTCGAAGCCGCTTGCTAATAGGGCTCTCCCCAACAGCCTGCCATGGCTACAGAGGGAATCCTTGTGCTGCGCGTGGTCGGTGAAAGGCGCGTGCGTTGTGCCCGCACGAATGGCCCGGACGCGCGACGTGCATCTGTGAGCGTCTGCCCGGTGTGCGTCCATTCTGCGTGTGCCCGCAACGATCCTTACACTTGTGCTGCTGCTTCTGTAGCGCCGTCACGGTGCCCTGCAGGTGGCGGCACACCACCAGGCCGAAGACGGAAAACCAGTGCTTGCTCAGGCACTTCAGGGCCTGTGTCAGCGTGTACGGTGGGGGTATGCAGACAATCTGAAGGGCACGGGTGCAGAAAAGGGGACGAGGGGGGGGGTTCAAAACTCAGTGTAAGCGTGTGATCGTTCCCGTCTGCATCCCAAAATCAACCCGGCGGCACAAGCGCAATTCTCGGCCGTGGTCGCAAATCAGCGGCGCGTGATGTCCAAACCAGTGGCGTAAATCATACGTTCCCAAGCCGGCTGGCAGGTGGCTCCGCGGTACAGCGAGTGGCTCTCACAATCAGACGGTTGACAATGCAAATGTTAGTTGGATGGTTGACTCGTCATCCGATCATCCTGCTGAGGTCAATAAAATGTGTGCCAACTACAGAGACATTTTTGTCAGAATACACGGGTGTTACGATGTTCAAATACCTAACAGACACATTTTACAAGGCATCAAGTTTACAACAACCACACGTGCCTGTAAATAAAACATGCAAAGCGTATGCCTTGATAGTCTATGACCCAAACCAGATACACCCTTGTATATAATAACCATATACATTGCGTTCGTTCATCAGGAAAGAGGCTTAAAACAGAGCGTGCATAATCACGGATACCGTAGCTAAATCGGACGATATGATTACCATGGTTATAGCGTCGAGCACAGAGCCCACACAGGCTGCTGCGGCAAGTGCTGTTTGCGAGCACCTACGCGGGATGCCGCGGGGTACGAGGGAGTGGTGTGGCCGGCACCATTCACCTTCGTCTCCCCAGTGGTGATGTTTACACACCGTAAGGAGGAACCCATTTAAATGCCGAGTCGACCTAGGGGAAGTTCAGGACCGGTTCAAGTATTCGTCACTAATATCTGTGGCCATCTGGGTCACTGGGTTTGTAAGCCAGTGCGTCAATCACTGCACCGAACCACCCCAAATACAAAGGTCCCCGTGTAGCTTTAACCAAACGTAGAGAGGTAAGTGCTGTTAGCGAGCAGTACCACTGAAGGTCAGCACCACACCCGGCCGCCTTTGTCTCCCCAGTGGTAATATTTACACACTGCATCAGGTGCTCATATGAGGCCGATACGACCTCGGGGAGGCCCAGGACCGGTTCAGATAATCGCCAGACAGACAGACAGACGCGCGCACGCGCGCAAACCCAGACAAGCGCACGCACATCCAGCCAAAGTTCATCGAAGGCCAGCTTCATCTCCTCCTCCACGATGGCAGCCAGGGCATCCTTAAACTCCGTGTGCAGCAAATGTTGAATGCGCCAGGTCAGCTGATCGCTGTTAACTTTCCGCTTGCACCCGGCAGGGTCCACCGTTCTCTCGGTGACGGGGGTACGCTCCGCTGCTCGTACAACGGAACGGTCCATCTCAGCGGCCAACTGGCGTGCGGGGTCAGGCAAGGCCACTGAGGAAGAGAATAAATGCCACAAGCTGTATTAACGGCAGCAGTAGGGCAATCGATTCTAAAAACGCCTTTCAAAGAATAACATACAGTGACTTAATACCATTGCTATTCATGCCACTATTATAAAACATGACTACCACAAAGGTGCTGGGTTTTATGGACAAATATAACATGTCAGAAGAGGCAGATATACCACTGTGTGGTCTCACCCAATTAAAACATTTGCTGGTATTTTTTTTAAGTCTGCCAAATTTGTACCGTCGTGGTGCCGGCAAACACGGTGTACTCGATTTGCAATCACATCACAAAAAAAATGCAAAACGTATTTTGGAATTCTTCACAGCAAGAAGGTCCCGGGTTCGAATCTCGGCTCGGGTGCTGCTTTCTGTGTGTGGGGAGTTTGCGAGTTCTCTCCCCGTGTCCGCGTGGGTTTTCGCCGGGCACTCTGGTTCCCTCCCACAATCCAAAAAACATGCTGCTGCATAGGTTAATTGGCTCGCATACTAAATTGCCCGTAGTGCCCGGCGATGGACTGGCGTCCCATCGTGGGTATATCCCTGCCTTGCGTCCTGTGTTTGCCGGGATAGGCTGTGGCTCACCGCGACCCTGCGCAGGACTAAGCGGTTTCTGACAATGAGATGAGATTTTTGGAATTACGTTCACGCTGAGGTCGCGTGACAGCGACGCTTCCGTTGATGTGTTCGACCAACCACTACGCTTGATAATTTGGCCACGCTCGCCCTGACGAACCGCAGCGAATGACTTGGCCGTCACCCGTCGTCGCGCAGCTTATCCGAGAAACTGAAAAACTTAAAGAACAGAAGAAGCCCAACGAGCCCCCTGAAGGGAAAAGCACTCGGTCGTGTCACCACCCCACAAGCCGTGAGACCGTGCCGCCAAGACCGGAGGAACGCGAACCGATAACGATAATGCATGATATTGACACAGCGCCTTTTCATGTCGAGGGCCGAAGACGCTACAGAGATGAAGAAGAGGCAGGCAGCCACGTGGTCAGCTGGCACCATCCTGCCAGACACTGCGCCCCATACATTATGATAGCGTTGGCCGATAAATACGATTTTTCTTTTTAGTTGTGGGAGCAAACCGGACTGCCCAGCGGCAACCGATTCGGAACAAGCGGAGAATACGCAAAGCCCACAATCAAAGGGACCCTCCTCAAACTCTGGAGCCCCGAGCCGCCAACGGCCACTCGGCGTGTGAAAGCCGCTACCGTGGCCACGCGTGTCACGTGGCGACTGAGACTTCGCCCGGGTCACGGACAATCCGGCGAGAGGCGAAGGGCACCGACGGATGCAGCGTACCACGCTCGGGTGACGCGGAGCCATCCTGCTCCTCCTCCTCCTCATCCTCCTCCGCCATTCTGCAGAGCTCCACGGCGAGGTCCTGCACTGTGCACGCGTTCGCACCGCTCACCAACGCCTTTGAGCACAGGTTCTTGTCGTTGCTGAGTAAGCAAAGGTGGTGTTGGGGGTGGGGGCGGCGGGGGGGCGGGGGTAGGGGGATAATGGAGACACAGCAGATGATGGGAGAGGTCAGCGGTCGGCGCACGAGGGCTGCGGTCAATTCTCACGTGCAAAAAAAACCCGACAAATGTTTGCAAAATGCTTTCCCTTGTATGCTCCCACGGCTCTCACAATCCCGCGGGACTTCTGGGTTCTGCCGCGAGACGACATCTAAACGTAAACGTTTTGCCCCTGGCCAACGAGAAGAGACGGTTGGCGCAAGCACGCGCGCACATGTCGTCAGCGGTAAGTGTGGCGATTAGCGCGGTGTGCAACGAACCAGGCCACCCGATTTCGAATCTCGTTCAGGGCCAATAAACGTGGCAAATACTCACACCGGTCACCTGTGCTTCACACGAGTACCTCGTGCAGTGTGCTGCTGTCCGCACACCCCTTCATCCACCATGCAATCCTTCACAGGTGCTCGCTCATGGCACTTGCCGGGACAGCCCGTTACACACC
>JAZEWT010000008.1:24160529-24174615 GCA_036362905.1 Mordacia mordax | reverse complement strand
GACCACGTCATGGGCGTCCACCTTTGTTTCGACGACTCGATCTCGCTGTCGGCGTGACCTGAGCTCGTGACCGCCAGCTCTCAACAGGATGTGTTTCATCGCTATTATTATTGTTGTTGCCGTTTCGTTTAAATCGCTTTTAAATGTCAAACAAATATATACGTCAAGCCGAGGATCGTTTAGCCTGCCGTGGAGATACACTGATGTCACTTAATAGTGGCCAAAGCGAGCGTTTGGCACAGGGCCTCGGTGCAGGAATAATGCTGGGCACCCCCGTCCAATGTCTCTGCCCCCTCCCCTATCCTGTGGGCCCCAGTCCTGTGTGGTGGATGGGAGCCCCTCTTCAAATCTGTGGGTGTTGTGCGAGTCGTTGGTCCACCGGCCCTCGCATCAGCCTCCTCTCGGTTTGGTGGGAGTCACCGTGACAGTTGTTGCGTGGGTCACCATCACGCTCACCTTGCATGGGCCCCCAAGGCACGTGTGGTGGTCGTGGTGGTGGTGGTGCAGTGCCTGCACACTATAACCCCCTGGCACCAGTCAACTCTGTATAAGTTCTACGGGTTTCAGCGCTGTCGTCCTTGCTGCGGCGGTGCAGCTGCGCGGGCCTGTACACTTGCTGGCGACACCACCGTCACTGCCAAACCCAGGCTGGCCATGCCAGGCAAAACAGACTGGGTTCCAGGCTTGGCAAACCCCAGCCTCGATGGCTAAGAGTTCCGACCCTCTGGTTGATGGCCGCTTTCTCTCAAGCTGTGCCGCCTACACGCGTCGCTTTCGCCGCTTGAGCATTTCTGGGAGAATCGCGACGCGACCGTTGATCCTGCCGGGGTTGCAGGAATCGTGTTTTTTTGGGGGGGTTAGATACACGGTATATTTTTTAATGTTCCACTGGTACCTGCTGTTCGCGCTCCTCGTCCACGAGGATCGCTCGCGCGGAAGCAGCTCTTGAGTTGAGGGCAATGCCTCGTGCGGTGAGCTGTGAAAAACCAATAATCTCTCCAACGTGTAGAACTGTAACGTTCAATGACGCCGCTTGTGCGACGGCGGTGTTTTGGTAGCGCGCTGGCGAGATTCCGGCGCGCTGGCGAGATTCCGGTGCGCTGGTGAGATTCCGGCGCGCGGCACGGCCCTTGAGAAGGGAGCAGATTTAATTACATCCACGGGCGCTGTCACCTGTCCACGCACAGATGGACAGGTGGTGTGTGGAAAGGGCAGAGATGTAGTGTGTGTGGGGGGGGGGTGGAGTGTAGAGTGTATTTACCCACCTCCGCAGATGTCTGCCCAGCGTGGAAGAGTAGGCCAAGATGCCTTCTATCCGGCGGGGCTGTCAGGAGCTCCCTCGAGTTGGCGGCCTGTTCCACAGCCGCGCCATGGGAGCGGGCAGTTGCGGGGATGCGCCTTTGCATTGGCAAGACATCGGCACTCACGTGGGTTGCGATCTGATGACCAGCGAACCTCCACATCCTGTTCCGTCTCTCCCCCCCCGCCCCACATCGCTGTATCGATTTTAAAACGCAGTGCTATTAACCACCCTTTCTTGCTTCGAACAATCAAAGAGCTTGGCCGTATTTATGTACAAAATAAAGTTCAAAAGCAGAGAGAAAATGAAACGACCGAAAGTGGCGACCGATGCTGTTGTCGCTGCGGGTAACTGGCTTGGTTTATTTTTTTAAATGTTTGTGGCTGGTGTATCGTGCTGCGCCTGTAGTGGATGGTTACGCTTTCAATAATAAACCAAATTGTCTGAACTCCGATCCGTGGCCCTTTTTAGGTTTCTCGCAGCCGAATACGAAGCGTTCATTATCGGTAGCCGCTTAATCCTGTGCAGAGACGCAGGAGTCTGCAAGGCAGGGCTATATCCAGGACGGGATGCCAGTCCATTGCAGGGCACAACTTTGTCTGCAGACCTATTAACCGAGGTAGCACTTCTTTGGGCCCCACACAGAAAGGCACCCGAGCCGTGAATCAAACCCAGCTCCTTCTCGCTGTGAGACATCATCGTTCTGAGAAGGGTTCTTGTCGGACGCTCATGGTGTAGACAAATGCAGTCTCCAATTTCTCTCCGTCACTGTCCAGCTATTAGGCCTCTATGTTTACGTTGCTATGAAGAAGAGCCATTGCCCAAAACGTTGCCCGTTACACGTGTTTTCTGAACACCGCACCGTAACAATTCATCGACAGACGTTTCGCGTTATTTTAAATAATAGGAACCATCTGGTACATTTGGTGTTTGCACATTTGTTAAAAGCGCTGGGGTGTCTCGGCACAAGGTGCTACGTTTTAATCGGCCTGTCTCGTCTCCCAGCAGGGCGGCGATTTTGCTTTGAGTTACCCCCAGTTGAGCAAACAGCCGGCGAAATGTCTCGTATTTGTCAAATATGGACCTTGGCGACACTGACCGATGGCCGACAACTCGCCACAGGCTCCTTATCGTCCACTGTTATCGAAGCAAGCGGGGCACACCGTGTGTGTGTGTGCGGTAAGTGCACCGCAGTTGTTAACCAGGGCGGCCCGTCCGACTCGAACCGGCGGCGAAATGGCTCGCATCGGGCCGCACCATCGCGTCTGTGCGCCGGTGACCGACGCGGAGCGTTCTGTGGATCCACGTGCGTTGCCGAGAGGATCCCTGAAGAATCGTGGCCACGTGAACTGAATACAAATTGTTCAACGGCAACGCTGGGCTTGCGTTCTCGGCACCGCCACCGCTCCGCGCGGCGTCGCGTGCCAGCGAGGCCCACGGTAATAGAATTGAACGTCTTCGCGGTGAGGGTGAGCGGCTGGCAGAGGTGTGCGTGTTTTGAACACGTGCCCCTTCTAAGTGTCGCACTGTGCACCTCGTCAACGGGCCAGCGGAGGCCCTGAGAGCCGACATTCAAGATGCGCTCAACATTTGGACAGGGACCACGATGTCTGGTGACTCCCTCGAGTGCTGCACGACCGGTGGCAGCTCGGCCACCCACAGCCGCGTGTAGATTCGCTCACAAATGAACTCGGTCCATGAGCAAGGGCTTAAAAATTCGTTTATTGAATCATCGGACGTGAAATGTGCACCGCCGCGTTCCTCCAGCAAGGTACCCAGTAAACATCACGTGCGCAGGTTTTTATTGATGCGCGAGGTTCGCCACTGAAAGGGCATTGGCTTGAGTGAGAAGCCCTTCAAAATACACCACGTGGTGAACGTGACATTTCTGAGAGCTTCTCGACTCCCAGTATTACTTTTACACTCGTGTTCCGCGTTACTGATTTGCTAAGTTAACCAGAGAGGTACCCCGTTGTTAATAAGGCTGCATTTCAAAGAAGTCTGTCAGTCCTGTATTACAGCGTGATGATATTTGCATTTATAAAGCACCCTTCACCCGAGGGTCACAAAGCGCTGCACAGAGCTACAGGCCTTCGATACCATCAATAGGCCAGGGACCGTGGGTCGTTCTTCGTGCTTTCGAGGTCCCTGGCTCACCTGTGTGGGCGAGTGCACAATTGTTGTCTAAACTCATCCAGCAGTGGATTAACACAAAAACTCACACAGGGTCTCTCGCCTCACCACTCCCTCACCATTTCCTAATTCACTCAAGTGTCCGAGTGCTGCCGCCTGGTTATCAGTCGCGTACGATGCGGTTTCATGAGGTTTTCGTTCGTGTTGAACTTTACCCCGGTTTTAACCCCGATCGCGCACTAGCGTCGCGCCCGCCCACAGCCAATCATCGCCTCCCTGACACCAGCCCGCCTGGCGCAGGCGTCGAACTACTGCTGACACTACTTACATCCCAAGACTGATGGGGGTGGGGGCGCTTTCCTACACGGCGAACACTGATTGCACAGCAATCACGCCGGTAGATTTAGTAATTAATTCCAAGTTGTGGTTTCAGAAACATTTAATAAGAAACTGAATTTAAAATGCTGGGTGCGTGTACAGTCACTGGTGTCTGGGCCGAGACCATTTAAGCGGGGTACAATAGAGAACCTGCTCTAATTATGGTCACACGTAACACAAGCGCTGTATTTCCACTGAGAGTGAGGACAGTTGTTGACAGTTCAATGCAAATGACCGTCAACTAATTCAACACTGTGCTTGGAGAGGCTCATGCAGCCTCTTGGAGGTATGGATGAATTCAAGCAGCCAACGCAAGTCACGCGCAAAAGAGTGTTAATCAGCACCTTATCTTGCGCAAAAAACGCAG
Organism: Mordacia mordax; assembly: GCA_036362905.1. Classification (NCBI taxonomy): domain Eukaryota; kingdom Metazoa; phylum Chordata; class Hyperoartia; order Petromyzontiformes; family Petromyzontidae; genus Mordacia; species Mordacia mordax. Next base: position 24,170,437 of record JAZEWT010000008.1, on the reverse strand, counting down.
TAGCTGTTTAGACATCTAAGGGACACTTGCATCTTAAAATATGACGATTAGTATTTAATGTGTGCATTGAAAATCGTCTCCTCTATATATATAAAAAATTACGCAAATAAATCTCTTTCATCAATTCTGTTTAGGCAATCACGGCAAATTTGTGATCGTGCCGCTACATTGGAGAGGCACTGCCAGGGAGGTGATCATTGTGAAAATCTCTCCCCAGGTGCGCCGAACAATTTCTAGCATTGGATGATTGCCAGCGAGTAAAGACAATTTTGTGGCGCGAACAATGGCACTTGGTGATGGCAGAGCATGGTGCGTGTGGAGGAAATTTAGCGGCAAGGCCATGCCGTTTGTGTTGCACAGGGCTCAGCAAAACTCGGGAAGTGTGCGCTATGGTCCTGTACTCCGTAAAAGACACGTGGTCTCTGAACGGCCAGGGGCACTTGGGAGGGGGGAGGGGGGGGGAGGTCTTCATCCACCAGTGGAATGATCACGGCTGAAGATGATAATGATTATAATCATCTCAGCTCTTTTGACACTCTAGTTTTTTGATGGTTGGCAAAAATCATTGACTTCAAATTTACATCGGTTGCGATCAATCCACCGCTGAACTCTTTCCCAAGCCGTCGCCACCTCTCGTAACACTGTGATGTAACAATGCTCTGAACATCGACCACAACTGACCCCGACCAAAGGTCAAGGAGGCACGACGTCTGACCTCGGCGGCCGTTCAATCGGACCCGGCGCACTTCCCCGCGGTCCCGTGAATCCGTCTCTCTCTCCGCCGCGCGCGCGTAACGGCGCGCTCCGCGTACCGCCGGAGACCGAGCGGTGGACCCCGGCTACGGCGGATCTCGCGGGGTCACGCGGCGGAGAGACCGTCGAACCCTCGGTGGCGCTCGACCCGGCGGCGTTTGCCGCGCCCTGTACACAACGAAACGACGACGTCGGTGGAAATTTCCATCGCCCCGGGGAGGCCTTGCGGCGCTCACGCCTCCGAGTGCTGGTCCAGCGTCTGCGACCCGCCGAGGAGCGGCCCCGCATTCGGCGCCGCCGGCGAGGGCGACGGCGGGTCGAGGGGATCGGCGCGCGCCGACGCCGCGTCGCTCCCCGTCGCGGCGTCGTGGAAGGGCGGTGGCGGCGGCAGCAGCAGCAGCGAGGCGGGCAGGAAAGGGTGGGCGAGCAGGTACCCGAGACCCGCGCCCAACACGACGGCGAGGAACACCCACGCGTTGTAGGTCATGACGGTGAGCATGAGCAGGTAGCCCAGCACCACCTGCACGATGTGCAGCAGCGTCAGGAGCAGCTGGCGCGCGACCGGCCTGCCGGGGAGTGATGGGGGTGAGGACGTACCGACGCCGTTTGCAATGGGTGCAGGTGCTGTCGCGCAGTCGCTTGCTCAGGGCCGCCGCTGCTGGTTGGAAAATCCTCTATGGAATGTCCCTTTTGAGCGGGTAAATTTGGCTGGCCACATCGACTTTGGCGGCAACATCGATTAAGCCCGATCCAAAGCGATTTCGTTGGTGGGTACAAGTGATTAGAAGCCACGGAGATGTACAAACAAATGGAAACAAAAGTCACGGGCAGAGGAGACAAGAAAAGTTTGAAGCCTTTAACAGAATATGGTTGCCTTATTGGAATGTTCAGTGTTTGTGGCTGTGCTGCATGGCTTGAGGGGAGCGGTGGCGCAGCGGTTGGCGCAGCGCTGGGCCACGAACCCGGCGACCCGATTTCGAATTTCGCTCACGGCCAAACACCAGTGACGATTTTCTGGACCGGTCCTGGGCCTCCCCTGGGTCGACCCAGCCTCAAACGAGTACCTAGTGCAATGTGAAAATATTGCCACTGGGGAGACAAAGGCGGCCGGGCGTGGTGTTGGTCACCCACCCCTCGTGTGCCGTGCGTACTTCATGGGTGCTCGCTAGCGGCACTTGGCCCCACAGTCTGTTAAGGCTACACGGGGGACCTTTGCCTTTGCTGTATGGATTTTTTTTGGTTGTGGGGGTGACGCGCGTCGACGCGTTTCACCGCGACGACGCTGAACGCGAACCGACCTCCTCTGGGCGCCGCCGACGGGCCTGAGGAAACGCAGAGCCTCCCCGCCGTCGCTCGCGCTCGGCCGCGGGCAGCAGGCCCGCGTCGCTTCGCACGCGCCCTGCGACCCCTGCGCGCTCTGACCGTCGCCGCCCGGCCGCAGCCCGGAGCCGTCGGCGTCACGGTCGCCGCACGCGGCGCCCGGGCCGGCCTCTCCCACCTCGATCCGCCATCGGGCCACTTTGAGGGCCTCGTAAGCGACGGCGGCCACGAGGAGGACGAGCAGGGAGCCCACGAGCCCTGCGGACACGTGGGTTCGTGTGCATTGCCTTCGTTGTGGCTCATCAGCGAGCCGTCGGTGAGCCCACGGCTGACCGCTGTTGCGCGGCGGGACGGGTTAAAGGGGTGACATTGCAGCGATTGGAATATTCCGAAATGGATTTGTCGGCGCACGGACGCTGTGCCGCAGGCCGCAACCTGGCACTTGGCTTTTGACTCCGAATGTCGGGTGACATTGCCGTACATATTTTTTTTTTACAAGCCACTGCTGGATGAAGACTCCCCACACTGGTCAGCGTGAGTTGGTACAGGAGTCGGACGGCGAGAACTGGTTCCGGTTCGCCTTCACCACGGGCATTAGCCATAGTTGGGAATCAATCTCAGGTCTGTGAATTCATGGAGAAGGTCTGCTAACCACTCCACCCATGGATAATGGTAGTTACTGAGATCTCATCTCATTGCCGGAGCTTATTCCGGCAGACACAGGGTGCAAGGCAATGGATACACCCACGATGGGACGCGAGTCCATCAGGCACTGCGGGCAATTTAGTCTGCAAGACAATTAACCTACGCGGCAGCATGATTTTTTGGACTGCGGGAGGAAACCGGAGTGCCCGGTGAAAACCCACGCGGACACGGGGAGAGAACTCGCAAACTCCCACACAGAAAGCAGCAGCACCCGAGCCGAGATTCGAACCCGGGACCTTGTTGCTGTGAGGAGGAGGTGACAGTGCTACCCACTGGGTCACCGTGCCGCCCAGTAACTGAGATGTATTATTTAAACAATTTTAATCAAAGCCAGGTACCAGACAAGTGAAAATCACAGCCCAGCTATGACCAAGATCAAGACTAATTTAAGATAATAATACCACTTATCCAGGAAAACCACAACTGTGGACAAGAACTCTTTAATTGGGTGGGCCGTACATGTATTCACCTGAGTGTAAAGATAAACTACTGCTGCTGCTGCTTGCAAGGCTAAATGACCTGTTGCTGAATAGATTGTCACCTATGCCCTGCAATGAACGGGTGTCAAACTTTGGACACAGCACTGCCAGGATAGGCACTGGTGCCCCAGTGTCCCTGTATATATGATCAAGGGGTTACCGATAATGAATAATCAGTAACGCCTGTACATTGCACGTGATTGTTACAGATGTTTATTATTACAGCGCAAAGTAGCCAGTGAGCTTGCGGCATAGTGGCGTGTTGAGTAGCACTGCTGCCCCACAGCAAGAAGGTCTCGGGTTCGATTCCCAGCTCGGGTGCCACGTTTCTGTGTGATATTTGAGTGTTTTCCCCGTGGTGTCCGCGTGGGTATTTTTCTGGGTGTTTCGCTATCGACCCATACATAAGTCTAATTACATGCGGTCACTCACCCGCCCGCTCTACCACCAATACCCGCATAGGTGATAGACCTCTATTACTGCAGCAGAAAGTACCCAGTGAGCTTTCAAGCTCTGGATGCAGGATTCCTGCAATGCAACAGACATTCGAACAGAGCGACGCAGCGGCGCGCGCTGTTCGACGCAGCGGCGCGCAAGGCGCGCTGTTCCACTCACCGCCAGGGCCATGTGTCTGCCAGAAGTGGAAGAGGAGCGTTACTCTCTCGGAGAACCAGAAGAACATCTGTAAGAAAGGCGCGGGTCATGGCTCTGTCAATTTCACCGTCACCCGTATCTCTCCGAAGCGTTTCGCGGGGTTGCACCGCGCGCTGCTGGGATGTCCGACGTTTCTCTCCGCACGCCTCTGCAGGAACCGAATCCGGTTGTGGTTAGGAGCCCCCAGACAACAGGCGGTCACAATCTAAAATGTCTGAAGAGGGGGTGTACACCACCACCGCAAACGCTGAAAGCAATACCTTCAACCACAATATAATATCTTAACACGCAACCACACGAAGGAGTGCTTTCCATAGCTGCTCTTTCGGGATAGCCGTGTCGAGCGCTCCCCCTCCCTCCATGGCAACGTTTCGCCATCCACGTTGGAGGCATCCTCAGGCGAAACATCGTGAACGAGAGACTCCTAAGGACTTTGAAAAGAAACCAACGCCACAATTACCACGATCAGCCCTGGCAAACAACGTTCAGTCTCTGCTTAACAGTCGTGGTTCAGGTCCATCATCTCATCGCTCATCTCACTGTCAGAATCCGCTTCGCCCTGTACACGGTCGCGGTGAGCCGGAGCCTATCCCGGCAGACACAGGGCGCAAGGCGGGGCTATACCCAGGATCTGACGCCTGTACATCACAGGCCACTGGGGGCAATTAACTCAGCGGGCCAATTAACCGGGGCAGCGGCGTGTCTTTGGACAGTGGGAGTAAACCGGAGTACCCAGTGACACCCCACCTCCGACTCAACGTGGTGAGAAGTCAAAGCCCAGTTCAATTCCGAGCCACGGTGTCCATTACCTTAGAGCGTGAGCCGAGTCCACCTAGGGGTGTGTGCATCCCCTAGGTCGACTCGGCCGAAAACACAGCCTGCGGCAATGGTATAATTATCAACATTAGTACCAGCATATGGGACGAGTAATACCACACAGTAATGGATATCTACACAGTCACTGTATATAATAGTACAGTAAACACCGGTACACACTTGTACACATTTACATCGCGCTAATAATCGTTAAACTTGACAATAATTGCATTTCTAGCGCGCTCTTCACCCGAGGGTCACAAAGCGTTGCGCAGAGAACGCCATGTCAGCAACAACAACGACGACATTAGAACAGCAAATCAGCATAAACGTCTTCTCTTTGAGTGTGATAATCGTTAATAAGATCACTAGTAATGACTTACATCGCTAGAGTGTACAAACGTCAATGCACGGAACTCGTACCTGCATCATCCTGACAGGCAGACTCTACTATAATCTTCACATTAAGGCTGTCGATCAACTCTGATGAAATCTATCGCTTATCTAAAGAAACCCCCCTCCCCACGCAAGCAGGTTCGCTCCAAACGCACTGCAGTCCACAATCCCGCTACAGTCCACAATCCCACTACAGTCCACAATCCCACTGCAGTCCACAATCCCGCTACGGTCCACAATATCGCAACAGTCGACAATCCCGCTACAGTCCACAATCCCGCTACAGTCCACAATCCCACTACAGTCCACAATCCCGCTACAGTCCACAATCCCGCTACAGTCCACAATCCCGCTACGGTCCACAATCTGGCTACGGTCCACAATCCCGCTACAGTCCACAATCCCGCTACAGTCCACAATCCCACTACAGTCCACAATCCCAGGCCTGCAGTCCTTCACCCGACAGTAATACAGTCCTGTTCCGCACTATTATTGTACAATCGCCGATGGTTACAATGGTCAACAGCCGTGACATCCATCACGATTCATCACCAGTTGTCTTTAACGTTTGATTTAAAGCCCTCGCGGTTCTCGCAATGAAACGCCGTTCGACCACAATCCCTTCACAATGATAATGTTACGACTGTCTCTCTAAACTTTACACAACTCTATAATCGGACTACGTGTTTTAAAGAAAACCACCGGCGACGCGAAACCCCCCCGATGTGAGCGTCGCTTCGACCCTTCTTAGTCGTTTCCGGGTCAGAGGGAGCGCTAAAATATATATTTAAACGTCTCCTTCCTTGTGCCAACTCCCGTGAATCCACCCCCTACAGTCACGAGTGTTTAAACGGGGCTCATTGTTAACGTGGCTTAACAATTAACCCACCGCCGGTTACGTTAATTGGCAGGCTCACAGGTAATTGTGTAACGCGGAGCTGCCAATTACGGGCCACGTGGCTCTTGGCGTTAATCCACCCTCTAATTAACCCTCAATGCTCAACCGCCGCACTGTAATGGGCACGCGTTGTCTAAGACGGTGGTCCGCGCATGTCAGTCTCACTCGTTAAGCTTTAAGGAACTGTTCAGCTGTGTAGCTCATTTTTACAGTTGTCAATTGGGCAGGGCCAAAAACTAAATTGGGACCCTCATTTAAATGACTCCTAACGTTTGTTTTCCTTGGGTCATTAATTTATGTTTTGAGCACTGCTTGTTTAGCTATGAAAGATGATTGTTTCTCATTTTTATATTACAGTGCCCACTGGTACACAAACGCATTGTATGTAATTAAGTAGGGGTCACAAGTCATCTGGACCATCCTGTTTGACAATTTCACTTGCTGCTGAATCTAAAATTCGTTACCTTGGTTCGTTTAGCCACTCATTAATGGGATCGCTCTCAAGAGCTGCTCTTTTGGGATAGCAGTGCCGAGCAGTTCATCCTCCGCGACGTTTCGCCTCCCACGTGGGTGGCCCTCACCAGGATCATCGTCCGATTGACAACCATCCCCGTACGGATGGAAACAGATGGCGATCAGTCCCCATAGCCAGGGTTTCGAACCTTCTCCACGCCCACGGGGAAGGCGTTGTTTGGGAGTCCTTCATCCAGCAGTAGATAGATTAGAGGACCCTTAGGGTAATGATTGAAGGCATTCTTTGCTGGAGTTGTTTAAAGTATAACCCCCCCCCTCTACAAAATGTTTACTTTGCTTTAATCAGATTGAATATCCCCTGTGTGGTTGGCTTTAAAAAGAGCAGTCGCAGATTCTCCTGAATTAGCAATTTCCCTCTGACGCGTCACATCAATGTGACCTGGCTAGGGGAGTCCAACCGGTATTGCCAGTTCTCTGAGGCCGATCTGTTACTGCCTCGGCCCTCGGGGTCCCACAACTATGCTGGTTAACTGATGCGCTTGGTGGCAAGAACAGGCAAAGCACGTGGTGTAAAATTGTGGTTAGTCATGGCTTGTTATGACCTGTCCTGTAAACTTTACAGGGTGGTTGTATTACGGATGAACCTGGCCCGGTCATTACAATGTAGAATTGCCGTGAGAAGGGTGGCAGGTTAGTGTTTGCTGAAATCTGCAGAGGGATAGTGGTGAGCTAGGACCTATCCCCGCAGGCACAGGGCACAATGCAGGACTATCCACGATGGGACGCCATTCCTTCGGAGGACACTGTGGGGGACATTTAGTCAGCAGGCTAAGCGAGGCAGCAGTACGGTGTCTTCCGATTGCGGGATGAAACCGGAGTACCCGGAGAAAACTCACGCGGGCGCGGGGGAGAGAAGCTCGCAAAGTGCACACGGAGAGGCACCCGGTGCGGGAATCGAACCCAGAACCTCTCGCTGTGAGAGACAGCAGGCGCTGCTCACACTGCGCCACCGTGCGCCCATCTGGGGTGGAGAGCTGACATTCTTGTCTGGGCCGACAGAGGGCGTCGTCTCACGATAGATTCGCGCCTCTCTCCGCGCTTAAACAATCATTGCATTCACACAGAGCGCTCTTCACCCGAGGGTCGCAAAGCGCTGCACAGAGCTGCGGAGAGAACGGCACAGGTCAACAACAACAACGGCATAAAAACAACCGCAAATCAGCATGAACATGAAGCTCCATGGGACAACAGCAGATGCTTGCACGTGACGTGGAAGACGGGGGGACAACTTGGTGTCTCCAGTTGTCCCACCGTCTTCTTCCGAATCGTTTTATTTTAAACCATCGGGGTTCATCTATAGGTGAGGTTCCCAGTCGTGGTTGCGAACCTCTCCGCACCCCTCCCGCTCCTCCCCGCACTCTCTCTCCTCCCCACCCTCTCTCTCCATCTCCCCACCCTCTCTATCCACCTCCCCACCCTCTCTCCATCTCCCCACCATCTCTCTCCATCTCTCCACCCTATCTCTTCTCCTCTCCTCCGCTCTCTCTCCATCTCCCCACCCTCTCTCCTCCCCACCATTCGCGCGCAGCTCCGTTGCTTGGCAACGGCAGTCGGGGCAACGTCGCAACAACACTGCCCACACAGCCTCCTGCAACCCCCGGAGAGAGCGAGAGGGGGGAGCCTGAGCTAGAGGGAGCCAGAGGGAGAGGGAGCCAGAGGGAGAGGGAGCCGCAGAGAGGGAGCCAGAGGGAGAGGGAGCCACAGAGAGGGAGCCAGAGGGAGGAGAGGGAGCCGCAGAGAGGGAGCGTGAAGGAGAGCGAGCCACAGAGGGAGGGAGCCACAGAGAGGGAGACAGAGGGAGAGGGAGCCACAGAGAGGGAGCCAGAAGGAGAGGGAGCCGCAGAGAGGGAGCGTGAAGGAGAGCGAGCCACAGAGGGAGGGAGCCACAGAGAGGGAGCCACAGAAACAGTAAGAGAGAGCCACAGAGGAGCCAGAGAGAGGGGGGACCAGCGAGAGGGAGCCACAGAGGAGCCAGCGAGGGAGGGAGCTAGCGAGGGAGGGAGCTAGCGAGTGAGGGAGCCAGCGAGGGAGGGAGCCAGCGAGAGAGGGAGCCAGCGAGAGGGAGCCAGCGAGGGAGGGAGCCAGCGAGGGAGGGAGCCAGCGAGAGAGGGAGCCAGCGAGAGGGAGCCAGCGAGAGAGGGAGCCAGCGAGGGAGGGAGCCAGAGAGGCAGGGGGAGAGCCTAATTGAAGACTGCTGCGTTGTGCTATCTGTTTCGTGCAGCAGAATTCACCGCAAATAACTCTCCGCTCGCGTGAGTGGAGGCTCATTACTCATCACAAAAGTCGTTACCATGTATTTAAATGTTGTCCGTTTGATATTCGTGCTGTTCTCGAGGCGCATGGTTACGCTGAGGATGTTGCGCCCTGTTATGTATCCGTGGTTCTTGGTGATTGATTATTACAGATGTTGATGCTTACGTTACAAGATAGCCAGTGAGCTTGCAAGCTTTGGATGCGGGATTCGTTCATGGAGCAAACGTTGGAACTTCCCAACGCAGCGATGTGTAAAGCCACACAGTTTTTTTTTTAAATGTTTCAAAATTAACAACCGTGGAAGTGGTCCATATTAATAATCGTTAACGGACTGCGCACAGATAATAATAATAATAATTGTATTTATACCGCGCTTTTCACCCGAGGGTCACAAAGCGCTGCGCACAGTTGCGGAGAGAACAGCTGTATTATCCGTTACCCTCTCTCCCCCAGGGTGGCCGCTCGTGGTCCAAACCCACGGTGTCTCCGCCGGAACGGAAACCGTGTTTCTGCCCAGCAGCAGTCGTGACTGCATCGTGCGCCGCAATGTCTGCCCCGTCTGAGCAGAGGCCCTGTGGGCAGCAGCAGCAGTGGCAGCAGCAGTGGCAGCAGCAGCAGCGGCAGCAGCGGCAGCAGCAGCAGCGGCAGCAGCAGCAGTGGCAGCAGCAACAGCAAGACGAAGATCCCGCGCGAGGAGGAGGAGGAGGAGGTTCCATTCTCTCCCCTGATCTCAGTGTGCATTTCCTCCCGGCTCTCTGCTCTCTTCTCGCAAACTAATTACAAAACAACGGCTCACGAGCTCATTGGCCGGCAGCGGCATAACGCGCAGCAGCGCCGTGGGAGCTGCGGGCGTGAAAGTCACCGCCGCGTTATTGAAATAAACTTATCCATAGTAACTGTCATTGCTCGTCAGTGAGAGAGGGCGTGGCTACGTAAACGTGGGCGGGGCCCGTGGAGGGAGGGGCCACCAGCTCAGCCGCCGCGTGTCCCGGTTGAGCCTCTCAGAAATCGCTGTTCGCACGTGTACGGAGCCTCCCCTAGGTCGGCTCGGCCTCGAATGAGTACTCGCAGTGGTTCGCACGCGTGCGGAGCCTCCCCTA
>JAZEWT010000008.1:24096422-24125501 GCA_036362905.1 Mordacia mordax | reverse complement strand
GGGAGGCGGCTCGTGGTGAGCGGATAAGGTGGCGGGCAGGCGGCGGGAGTACGAGAGCCACCCCCACCCACCCCATCCCTCCCACGCCACCACTCATCGTCATCCTCTTGCGAGCCAGGGCACAGGAGCTGCTGTCAGGTGGAAACCAAGGAGAAGTGGTTGTGGATGGGGAGGGGGGGGCGGGAGGGGGGGGCAGAGAAATAGAAACACATGTGGATGAACTGTGAGAAGCCAGGGGCAGGAATCATTACTAATAATAATAACTGCACTTCTTGAGCGCCTTTCACCCGAGGGTCACAAAGCGCTGCACGCAGCTGCGAAGAGAATGGCGCATCAGCAACAACAACGACATAAGAACGGCAAATCAATGACAATAACAATTTGTTTGTTACAAATCTGAGCTGTGGAGAGAACGCGTGTCAACAACAACAACTTCAGAGCAGTTCAACTGCGAAGGAAAGAACAAGTGTTCCTGAGCAGGGGCAGGTCAGACCCACTCAATCCCGTACAGCGCTGCAGTGAGCCGGAACCTATCCGAGCAAACACAGGGTGCAAAACAGGACTATTCCCAAGCATGGGCACCGGGGACACTGCTTGGTAGGAAATAATCCCAGGCAATGTGACTTTGGATGGTGGGAGCAAACTCTAGTGCCCAGCGAATACCCAAACGGAGAGGGTGGGGGGAACATGGAGACTCCACATGTAAAGGCACCAGGGGACACGCAACTGAAGGCAAGTCTGCATCACGGCCACTGGTTCAGCTGACTCCCCCACCCCCCCCCCCGCCAAGTCCCAACGAGCAGGTTTCCTCATTTGGGATAACAGGGCCTCACCCTTGCAGAGCAGGTCTGGCGGAGGGTCCAAAATGTTACGGCCACACGTCCTTTCTAACGCCAACCTCCTTTAGTCAGAGGGTCTTCAGAACAATATACGTCTGGAAAGGTCCCTAGAGACCTGTTCACCAAGAGGCGCCCGAACAGAAGTGCTGGACTCCAGACCCGTTCACCACCAAGCGAGGCCCTTACCAGGAAGGCTCGGCACCAGCCTTCCTGCCATGTGGCAGAGAGAAAGGATGAACTACTCCTGCAAAGCCACAGCCATCGCTGACAGCCGTGCGCCGCAGTCGTGCGCCGCAGTCGTGCATACCTGCCACGTGGTTACGGCTCCCGCTCAAGGGATCCTTCCCTCCGACTGGTAGCACGGAGACGGGAAGCCATCTGGAAGATTCACAACAAGCGTTCACGCGACCAGCGCGCGCGCGATTGCCCAGTGATGCCTTGTGTACACGGCCCGTGTGTGTGTGTGCGTGCGTGAGTGAGTGAGCCCATTCCACTGGGGAACACAAGTGGTGCATCTGCCAGTAATCTCAGTCGGGCAACCCAGGGCACCTGGGACTGTCCCAAAACCTCCCTCCCGTCGGCGAGCCATCGATGCCTCGTGTGATGTCAAGGTGCGTATGGCCTCGCACAAGCACCACAACGTCACTGCCACTTAGCGGCGAGTGCCAGTTGTCGTCGTAAGCCCCCGATGGCGTGTACGTGTACATACCAATGCGCATGTGCCCAACGACATGTCCGTGTGTGTGTGTGTGAGCCCGTTAGGATACATGGATGTGTGTGTGTGTGTGAGCCCGTTAGGATACATGGATGTGTGTGTGTGTGTGAGCCCGTTAGGATACATGGATGTGTGTGTGTGAGCCCGTTAGGATACATGGATGTGTGTGTGTGAGCCCGTTAGGATACATGGATGTGTGTGTGTGCGTGCGTGCGCCCACTCGGACGTGCGTGCGTACCCGTGACAATGCGTGCAAATGAATGACGGTGCAGTGGACAGCACGATGCACTCCAAACTCGGTCGACCAAGTTCGATCCCCGGCTCCCGACCAACGACCGTGTAGAACATTTGAACTAGTTTTGGGTCCCTCTTGCTCGACTCAGCCTTGCATGAGCACCTAGCGTGGTGCGTATAATCGCCACCACCGGGAGAGACAAAGGCAGCCAGGCGTGGCGATGGCCACCCCAACGCCTCGTGCGCCGCGCCTGCCATCACAGCTGCTCAGTAAGAGCACTTGCCCACAACAGCTTGTTAATGGGTACGCAGTAAATCTTCGCCCTAATCTGAAGCCACGCGGCCGTGAGTATTCAAACACTGAAGAAACCCACACTGTGATGCGAATTGGACTGTACTACGCGCTCGCCCCTGCCGTACCCGCTGAGTCGGGGGTGGGCGGGGAGCCCTCGGGGCTATCATAAGGGCCCCCGGGGCCCGTGGCCGACACAGCCGTCTTAGCCGCGTAGACGTTGGCCTCCTCCTGGAACTTGCCAATGTTTTTCTTGTAGCGGATTCGCTTGTTTCCAAACCAGTTGGATACCTGGAACGTGGGGGGGGGGGGAGAGGAGGGAGACAAAGGGGAAGGGGGAGAGAACGGGAGTGTGCCAAAGTCTGGGTTAAGCAGAGGCCTCTGAATCTGCTCCTCGTGTTAACCAGCTGAAAGCACTCGTGTGCACGCTACAAAGTGTGTCAATTATTTTGAATGGTTCTTCACTCGCGCATCGCCCGCAATTCGATGGCGAGATTGAAGGTTTTAGCCGCTGCACTGCTGTGAATCTCTCCGATTCACGTTTCGCTCGGAACGGTGTTTGACGTTTCGCCCCAATAACAGCGGCCGTTATTATCGTGCAGCCCAAGTGTCTGTGGGTTAACGCGGACAGTGGGCTGCCCAGCTGGGCGAACACTTCAATGTGCGGTCCACCAACCCTGGCCTCAGAACGGCTGTACCCCACCGTTCAGCTATGTAACTCGCTTTAACAGTTTTTCCAGCAGGAACGGGTAAGCAGATTACAACATCTTGGGACCGGAGACAATTAAACTAGGCAACAAGTCTTTGGACTGTGGGAGGAAACCAGAGTACCGGACGATAAAAAAAACCACGCAGACACAGGGAGGAGGATGTCAACGCCACACAGAAAGGCACCCGAGCCGGGAATCGAACCCGGGATTGTCTTGTTGGTAAGGTGGCAGTGCTATCTCACTGCACGCCGCCCACATTTAGAAACGCATAGAGCGACTACGCAAACAAACGTAAGCTCGACCGTGGATCGCCTACACTTATCGAAGTATTTCACGTCACGTAATTAACTCAGTGTCAACGCGTAAACCGTACGCGTCTACTGGTGTGCAGAGGAATCAGCCGCGTAGGGTCGAGCGATTGAACAAGGCAGGAATGACGGCCGCTGTGGACAGCGTCGCTGAGAAAACACTCGCTGCTGCAGGTACGGAAAATGTGCAGTGGACGTCTGCTAATGGCTTCAAACGGACAGGGATCCCATTGAAAAGTTTTTACGCAAATAAAATCTAGTGCTCTGATATCAGGATCTGTGCCACAAGTGGAATGTTTCAATGAATATAGGCGATTCAAACTAGAAGTATTTTCCAAAGCTGTTCCTTCGGGATAGCGGTGTCGAGCGCTCCCCCTAGCTCCTGGGCGACATTTCGCCTCCCACGTTGGGGAAACCACGAGTCTCTCTGAGCTTTTGGAAGCAATGGTCATGCGTCGAGCCGTGGAAATCAGGGCAATTCAGGGGAGAGTGCCTCGTTCTGACGGCCCCGTGGAAACAACGCAAAACGCCGAACATAAATCGGAGGAAAAAATAACCGCGGCAGACGGTGGCCGAAATCGGTGCGAGGGCGAACCGAGCGCCACTGACCTGTGACATGGTGATGCCGCACTTCTTGGCGAGCTCCTCCTTGGCCTCCTCGCTGGGGTACGGGTTGCTGAGGTGCGAGTAGAAGTACTCGTTCAGAACCTCCGTCGCCTGCTTGCTGAAGTTCCGACGCTTCCGCCTGTGAACCAACAGCAGCGGGGCGGCAAGTCCTGTTCGCCCTTCGTTCTGTCCTACGAGCATTCGTTGTCAGTTCGCAGCCTCTACCGGCAGAAAGAGGGCGCAAGGCGAGGCTGTACCCGGGCTGGGACCCTCCCCCTGTCCATCACAGGGCACCGAGGGACATTTAATCATCAGGCCAATTAACCTAAGCACCAACATGATTCTCAGTTGTAGGAGGGAACACAAGAGTATCCCTTTAAAAACCCATGTGGACACAGGATAAACATGCAAACACCACACAGAGAGCATCACAGCCAGCAATAAAACAAAGAACTTCTTGCTAAATGGCGGCAGCTACCGTGCCACCCGTAGCTTAGCCCTTTTGCGCTGCCAGTTTTTCTATACATTAACAGTGGCAATGTGTGGCAGGTATGGCGGTGTTGCCCAAAAGAATCGATATCTCAAGAGTTGGACTCCAGCCAAATTAAAAACCGAACGGACCACAACTGAATTTTTCGTGCATAAATTGTTGACTGGGCTTATATCTTTGGGTCCCGGACCCAAATTCGAACCCACGTGGCTTGCAGTCCTGCCAAGCCACCTCCAGCATTGCTAAACGAGAACCCGGTCGTGGCGCCGACGGCACGCCTCTGGATCTCCGGCGGAGCCTCCGGGGACAATGCGCTGGCTTCGGCACGCACCGGCTCGGCACCGGCTCGGCACGGCGATGCAAAGCAAAGCAAAAAAAAACCGCGACATCCGACCACCAACCCCACACCGGTTGAGGCCGACAGTGCTGCGGGCAGAGGGGAAATAAATAAATAATCCGCTCGCGATGGCGGGAACCGCACCGTGCGTCGAGGAAACGCGAGCGCAGGATCATGACGGCCTCGCACGTGCTCTGCTTGAGCTGCATCTGGATGGAGCTGAACTTGCGGTGGATGATGGACACCATGCGGTCCACCTCCTTGGGCGAGATGGGCCGCGTGCGGCTCTGCTCCCGCAGCAGGTTCATCACGTGGTTCGTGAACTCGCTGCACGCCTGCTTGCGCACGCACGCACGCACGCACGCACGCACGACGGACGGTCAAGTGTCTGCGCCACCTCCGGGGTTCACCGTCTCCCAAACGGTCGATCGCGATTGGGAGGTCGGTCAGCGGTCGATCTCAACATTTTCAACAAATGCACACAGTGGTGAAAAGCCCGATTCTCTCGAGATGCCTGTGGAGGCTGGGCGTATGCACACACGCGCCCACTGCCAACGCCGCTCACCTGCTCGTATTTCTCCAGCTCCGAGTGGTAGATCTGCCGGATCTGCGCCAGCTTGGCGCGGTAGTCCGAGTGCTCGATGCAACCGTCCCCGGGCGAGCCGCCGGGGTGGGCGATGGCCGCGGCGGCGGCGGCCGCCGCCGCGGCCGAACCTCCGCCCCCGCCGCCCCCGGGGCCTCCCTTCTCCGGGCCCGAGACGCCCTCGGCCAGCAGCATGTTGTCCAGCCGCATGAGCTGGGGATCGGGGGGGTCGTCGTCCTGCGCGCCGCGGATGCTCAGCACTATCGCGCGGCGCGCGGGGGGGGGTGGCGCGGAAACAGAGAGACGAGAACGACGGTCATCGTCGGCGTAATTATCGCCGATAGGCGGTCCGCTGGTGGGCGGATGCCCCCCCCCTCCACCCCCAATCCTAAGATGGACGCTTCCTGACAGAGCACTCAGCACGTACCACAAAACGTCGGACGTCATGAGAAACACCAGGTGGTAGAACCCGAAATCAAGACGGAGTTTAGACCCGTGACCCACCCGTTCATTTATCATTTCCACGACACGATAATGGCCGACGCTCTCCGCTTCATAGATCTGTTTGAGCAAATACGTCTGAACCCAAACCACTGGGGGGGGGGAGGGGGCAGCGGTTTTCCAAATGACGTCATCCTACAGAGCAAAGACATTCGTCGCATGAGAGTTGAACGGATTTTACTGTGAAGTTGGCGGTGTCCGTGCTAAGACCATCAACACGCTACACCCGAGAATCCGATATTAATCACCGAGGACCTAAACCTGGAATCGAACTCAGGCGTTCGGCATTGCCGGCTTATTCTCCGACCCAACAGCCACCCGGCGCACACTTTAGATTTTCTCCACAACTATTATTAAACTCTTTCCACGCTGCTCTACGTTGAGCAGTTTGTGGGCAGAGGGCAGGACAGAAAAAAACACCCACTGTTGCACTGCCGCACTAGCCAACGTCACTGTTTCCCGCTTTCACCAACCGGCACTGGCCGGCGCGGCGAAGTACGGCCGAGCAACCTCTCCAACACGTACAGCGTGGGGAGACCCTCATCCAGCAGTGGACTGACTGAACAGCTGCGCACGTGCACGCACAAGAAATACAATTGCGGTTCTGTTCTCTGAACACCAGGCCCCCTGGCCATCTCTGAAAACGACCGTTCGGGTTTGCCTACGGGAGGCACGAGTCCCGTTATGGGATTTATTTCCGCTTCCTTTTGCAGGGTTTAAACAAAAACACGAAAATCTGGACTCCTGGATTTTTTCACAGATTGCTGCTACGTCGCATGTTTGCTCAGGCACGCACCACCGTGCACGCGGCTATTGAACGAGATCGGCTCCCATTTCCACGGACGCGCTGGCGGCAACACCAAACGCGAGCTGCTCTTCAAGAGACGCAAGCTGCCCTGGGGGAGGGGTTGACCTGTGGGCAGCAGCAGGCAAGCAGAGAGCGAGGGAGGCGGCGAGGAAGGAAGCACACACGGGAAGATGTGGGGAGACCGTAGGACGACGCGAATGTAAGAGAGGGCTCGTTGTCGCAAGACATGCGGCGCGAGCGAGCAGGCCGGTGGGCGAGAGGTTGCGAGATGGGACCGCGTGGGTTTTGACGACGGCGCGGTGCGGCTTCACGCCGTGTTCGCAGGCCGCGCCGGCGCGCGCGCGGCAACGTCGCACACGGCACCGAACAACGGGACCCCGAACGCTCGATGGAATCCGCGGGAGCTCGGCCGGGACGAGAGAAGAGGAAACAGACGGAGGGAGAGACCGGCGATGAGAGAGGGAGAGAGAGAGAGGAGGGAGAGAACAGAGAGGAGAGAGGGAGGGAGAGCGGCGGAACGCGGGATGCGTCACGATGGCGGGGAGCAGTAAAGGCCGCCGCGAGCCTCATAAACAACGTCGGATTAATGCAAATCGCTCGCACGCAAATCCCCCCCCCCCCNCGAACCCCTCCACTCGTGCACTCGCCTGAGCGCGAAAAGCGGTGCGTGGGATCGGCAGCGCGGGTCCCGCTTCCTCGCGGCTCGCCTCTTAATTGCTGCAATTACCCATTAATTGGCATTAATTAGCCGCTAACGAGCCCGCGGGTAATGGGAGAGAGCGAGGGAGGGTGTTGAGCGAGCAAACGAGCGAGCGAGACGAAGGCAGAAGGGAGGGAGTGGGGCGGGGAAGGGTGAGGAGGGAAAGGAAATGGAGGGGAGGCGGAGATGCAGAGACGCACCGAGCGGAGGGAGGTGGAGACGAAGCGATGGAGGGAGCGGATGCGGTGCGGAAAGAGGGAGGAGGGCGGATCGTCGGTAAGCGGCGCTCGGGTCCCGGCGTGGGAACGGCGGACGGGGGACGCGGGCGCCGTGACGCCACCCCCGCGCGTCCCCCCCCGGGCGGCGCAGGATACCGCCCGCACGATCGTTAGCGAAATAGGGCGGCCGAGCGAGCGCAGCGCAGCAACTCCCGGGGGGGGGGGCGGGGGTTGCAAGGGGGCGCGCGGGGGCGCGTGTGCGCACGCCACCATCTCCACCACCGCCGCCGCCACCGCCGCCGCCTTTATTAAGCCTGAAATTTCTACATTTAGAGGCACGGCGCATTCAGACGACAAATCGTGCCGGGCATTAATAAGTAAATGGCGGTGGTTTTCCATCTCTGATGAGACGTGCTCGTTCGGCATGTAACAATTTACCCTGCTCACCCGTGCCTCCGTTATACGATTCTGTTACATCTCGTTTTGTATGATCTGTCCCATTTGTATTGTCTGTGCCGATTGTTATAGTGTCTCCCGTTGCATCATCTCTCTCGTTTGTATCGTCTGCCTCAATGATACTGCGTCGAGTTCTTTCCGTGAGCCTTCAGACCTCTTTACAATCACGACAAATCAACTCTCTGGTCAAAAGGGAGGAACGTTTAAATCATCGACGCAATCGCCGTCGTTTTTCGTTGTAGATCGCGACTGGACAAGAAGGATGACTTCTCACCGCTGCGACGTCCACTACTACGAATATAGATTTTCAGCGCGCTCGTAGAATAGCGTTGAGAAGAAAAAAAAATTTGCCGACCGACCGTCGCTGCCTTCACCCCCCGCTTCGACGCCTCGAGTCATTCTCGCTCCGAACACCTTCTGAACGAATGCTCCGCCACGTGGTCCCGAATCGCGGCGTAAAAACATAATCGCTCTCCCACGACGAGCAGATGACTAACGCCCATTATCAAGCCAGCGCCCGAACACGCAATGTGCCACACTGGGACAACTGCCATTGGTTGCGTGGGTCCCCTTGGGGTGCAAGGCTGCACTGTAGCAGGGTGTCGGGGGAGTATTGTAATGGCTGAGCTGCGATGCAAGCACCCTCGCTCTGCACGAACATCCTTATGCTCATGAAAGTCAACAGCGATTGGATGTTGGTTCCCATGGCTCAATGCAGGAGGACTGCTCTGAAGAGCTGAAAGCGGTCGCGAAGGAGAAGGAACGCTCGACGCTGCTATCCCGAAAGAGCAGCTCCAAAGGGATTCCCATTCAATATTGGTTTCTTGCTCGAGGCATCAGCAGCTCATGTTCTGTTTACAACCCCGTGCAGCCAGTGGTGGACATTCCACATCACTAGGGTGGGGATAAGTCTATCCACAAGATCACAATTGCAAATTTCCTCATCAAATGGGTACTCGTTCTGACGACCTCAGAGGCATAATGGGCTCCTAAACCATCCCCAAACGTGACTGCATGCGCTCGCTCCAGCTCTTAAGAGATATTTCAAGCAGAATTTGTTTAATCAGCTGAGAGCCCAAAATATCAGACCGTTTCCATGCCAAGACACAGCCTAGTATTGGCAATATCAATTAGAAATTTAAAAAACATAATTTATGACGCGCACAAATTCCGCGCCGCCATAGAAGAGACACGGATACAGTGGCGCGAGCAAGCCGATGGAGGTGGCGGGGGGGTGCAGTCATGTAGGCGGTCAGCCGGCGCCAACCAGCCAGACAGCGCTTTCCAATATGGGCCAATTAATTAGCGAGTGCTTTTCTTAAGATTCTGGGAAGAAACTGGAGAACCCGGAGGAAACCCATGCGGAACGGGGGGGGGAGAACACGCAAACTCCGTGCAGAATGGTGCCCATAGGTGGGACTTGGACCCTCTTGAGCTCTGAAAAATGTCGCAACGCTCTGCGGTCTCGTTGGGGGGGGGGGGGATTTGCTCGCCACGGATGAGAAGACGCGGGCACATGGCAGGGAAGACGTGCGTGTGCCGACAAACTGTGCCAGCCAACGTCACGCTGACAGACTAATAGGACCCGGTTTAAATTTAAATACACGGGCTACGGTTACGCCAGACCGGAAAGTCAATTATGAGAGAACGTCGCTGCTAAAGGTCTTCAGTGGGAAAAGTGTCGTCAGGTGACTCGTATGATATCAACGGGTGCTGTCTTCCCTGCGTCTCTGCTCTGGAGGTTAAGGGCTATTAACGAAAACATTGGCCCACTCTCTGGTTCGTTGTGATCTTAAAATACTTGAAATGTTTTCTCCACACGCTGGCTGTATTTCTACTGCGATGTTAGCGTCACACCACGAGATCAAGGAATCTTTTACATCCAAAACTCCGTGGCCGCGAGTTCATCGTCCTGAGCGAGAGCATGGCCCCTGACGATGATGTCACCAGAAGTGCCTTCCCATCTCGATTTGTTTCATAGGTTTACTTTTGTCATTTTGGTGACCCAGTTCACTCATGGAAAACGGGACTCGACCCTGCTTCTCTTGAGATCTGACCTGGTTAAACAAAGTAAACTTGAACCTGAACTGCTTCAAGTCACCACGGAGACCCTGCATTGTTGCATTCGCCAGGTTGAACGTTTGTTGTGTCGCAGGATCAAGAGCCTGTAAGCGCTCTCCATACTCGCTCCGCTGAAACGGTAAACATCTATATCATCTATCTACACAGGCTAAAATCTGGGTATCGGCTAACCTTGATTAAAGCAAGTGTTCGACGACAGCAAATTGACAATCTCAACACAACGTTAATTTAAAGTCATATTAATTTTGCAAATATTCCAACTGTGGGAGTAAGACAAAAAAATGTGAAAACATTTCGATAGCAGGCCACATTGGAGCAAACAGTGCCGTCAGCGTGAGATAAACGGTCACCTGAATGGATCACAGACGTTGGTCTGCAATGTCTAATTATTTGTCATTTCTCAACTGGTACTATACTTAGCAATATTCACTCACTGCTGGCAGACCGACTCACACCGCAGGCCATTTTTGCAAATGAGACTCACCAGGTCTCTTAAAGTCTGACCTGGTTTAATAAATTAAACATGAAATTTCAAACTGGGTTTCGGCGGTCAAACTGCACAGCTTCTCCAAAGCATCCGCGGGTTATACTGCACGCTGTCCGGCATGGCGTCCGGCGTTTCACCCCGGGTGCTTGTTCAGCTCGAGAAGCTCCCATCGCCCCGTGCCACGTGGATCTGGCAGCTTCGCCAGCCCTCCAAGGCGCCCGCCGCGCACGCTGCGAAACATCGGCAGCGAGCCGTGCCATCTCCTGCCGTTGGCCGTTATCTAACGCGCGGCACCGCCTGGCTCCGCGCCGGTTCCGCACGGGCCTACACAGCGCCGCGACGGCGGGGAGGCTGAACCAATGGGACAACCGTAACAGGACTGGCATGGTGGCGCAGTGAGCGGCGTTTCTACCTTACAACAAGAAGCACTCGGGTTCGATTCCCAGCTCGGGTGCCGCCTTTCCGAACGCAGTTTGCGCGTTCTCCCCGTATCCTCTTGGGTTATCACCGGGTAATCTGGTTTCCTAGCACAGTCCAAAAACACGCTGATCCTACCGCTGCCGCATAGGTTAATTGGCCTGCTGACTTAAATTACCCCCCGGTGCCCTGCGGTGGACTGGCATCCAACCCCGGGTAGAGCCCCTGTGAGAAGCTCTGGCCGTCTCGCCGCGACCCAGTGCAGGATTAATCAGGCACCGACGACGAACCAACGAACGAACGCACATTTCCCGCCGACCGAGACCAACCCAACGGCGCGCGCGTGGATGTTTTCCGTGGCGGCGCGCGGCCGTCGGGCCACGTCGAGCGGCTCGTCGTCATCACGCGCGGCGGTCCGGCGGGCGCTCGCCCTCGCCGGGCGCACAACCGGCGCGGGAGTGAAGAGAAAAGCCCGCCCGGCGGAGGGCCGGCGGAGGGCTTCCCGCGACGGGCTCGGCCGCTGAAACAACCGCCCGCGACGGGCGCGACGGCGACAATCCCTGAAACACAAACCGTTTCTCGGCGCCCCAGATATAAGCCACATTAAGATAAACACAAGCATTTGCTTGTTTAGATGTGTACCTGTGTAGATATACGATGATAATGACCAATAATGATTATGATGGTACATGCGTGATGGGATATACGTACACACAGAATACAATTTCGATGTATATGGTGCATGAACGAGGACTCTTATCGTCTCAACACACTAACGAGATGCAGTGGACATGTATAAATAGTACGGAGCTTGTCAGTCATAAGTCTCTGAGGATATCTATATATCAGTCTCCCACGTGGGTACAGTGTATGTATGGGTTTCTGTGTGAGAATGGGAATCTACATGCGTACAGTTATCTGAGTATATGGGTGTCTGTCAGCATATGGCTCTGTGCGATTACATAATAAGAATAATTGTATTTTAAGAGCGCTTTTCACCCGAGGGTCACAAAGCGCTGCACAGAGCTGCGGAGAGAACGGCACTTCAACAACAACGGCATAAGAACGGCAAATGAGCAACAATAACGTTTTTGGGGATTTCCATGCGAACACACGCATGTGCACGTTGGTACACGGTTCCTTCTCGGTGGGGATGCAGGAACCTATGTGGCTGCATGGGCCGCGATGTGAATGGAGTCCACCCGTGAATGTATGTGGATCTCTAACGGAATACACGGGAAGCGTGTGCGGGTGTACGAGTGCGCGAGTCCCGAGGGAGCGAAGCCCAAGACGGGTTGTTCAATTGCTTAGCAGCGAGGCACAGTGGAGTGCTTGGGGGAGGCCTGTGCAGAGCCCGCAGGACCGGCCATGGCTAATGATAATGGCGACACTTAAACAAAAACGCACAATCCCTGTGTCAACTGAGAAAATGTAGGCTGAAGCCACACAGCTCCTCAACAAGGTGGCGTGGGTGGTCAGCAGCACGCGCGGCCGCCTTTGTCTCCCTCGTGACGATGCTTACATACCACACCGGGCACTCGTTTGAGGCTAAGACATCGATGTGCGCACACACACACACGTACGCGCGCATGACTCGAAACACTTCTCACTGCACAAGACAACGGCCGGCGCCGGTCATCGCACCACTGCAGCGAGCGTCACAACAAAGACCACTCTGTTTGGCCGCCTGCAGCGGAACGTTCGTGGCCGCGTTTGTGCTCTCGCCCAGTACTGTACGCCCTTGTCCGAACGCTGGCGCGCGATTGGCCGGCGAGCGAAGAGAGCGGCGCGGGTGCGATTTTGGGAATTCGAATACGGCCGCACGTGCCGCGCTGTAAGGAGGTCATTCCCAGCCGTTGGGTCGCGGACCCTTCGGTGGCCCACTGGTGGTCCGTGGAGACCAGATCCAAGTGGGCCTCGAGGTGCACAACGTTGAAAACCCCCGCTGTAAGGGACGTCACGGTAGGACACAGGACCGGATAAACAACTTGCGAGTTGGGAATGCGACGGCACAGGGCAACGCTGAAGATGCAATGCCCGTGTAACTGTACGGCTCGTCCATGTGCGGACAGACCGTGGCTCGTTATAAGGAGCATCTATGTTACTCTATGGGTCACAGCG
Organism: Mordacia mordax; assembly: GCA_036362905.1. Lineage (NCBI taxonomy): Eukaryota > Metazoa > Chordata > Hyperoartia > Petromyzontiformes > Petromyzontidae > Mordacia > Mordacia mordax. Next base: position 24,112,597 of record JAZEWT010000008.1, on the reverse strand, counting down.
GTGAGCAGTGGTGCAGCGGTTAGGGTGCTGCACTACGAACCCGCCAACCAGACGTTTATTCCCGCTCACGGCTACCAGCACCAATGACGATTATTTGTCAACTGGTTCTGGGCCTCCCCGAGCTCGACTCCGCCTCCAGTGAATACCTTCTTTCATGAGCAAACTTCATCACGACGGTGAAACAGTCCTTCGAGGCTATGCAAGCATCGCTGTCTGCAGGCCAGGGTTACTGGGCGTCAACAAAAACAACTGGAGCACAGCTGCACGCAGAGGATGACAGTGAAAGCAACTCAGAAGCTGCGGATAGACCGTGGTAAGAGAGTGGTGCAGGCGTAAATAGAAACAACAGGTTGTGGTGATGGTTGGGGCACGTGTGTCCAACGTAGCAGGGAAGGTTTATGGGACAGGCATTGCACCGGCGCTGAGAGATCCGGCGGCCGAAGGGGGAGGACCTAAAGATTGAGATTATGTACAGCAATCATCGTCCTACTACCGGCAGACTAAGGCGGCAGGTAAACGAGGCTCTATCCAGGTCCCGCGCTCTCACCTGGTTAAATAAACCTGACGGCCAGATGGTGGCGGTGGCGAGACTACACGAGGTCAGGTGTCAACTGTGGGTCGCCGAGCGATCTGGCAGAAGGACGAGAGTGCTCGTCGCGTACGGTGGCATCAACGACACGAGCCACGATGACCTCTGATGTTCTCCGAGTCCATCACACAGTGGTGACCCACACACCACCACCACCTACTCCACTTGACCACATCTGCACCCGACATGCCACACCGATCCACCAATGGGTTGCGAGCGCCACGTGGCAGTCCGTGGAGACCCGGGGGGCCCAAGTGGGCCAGGTGGACGTTCAGATGCCTCAGGCTGCGTGCGTACCCCTGATCGACACCGCTCTCCCACCCAAGTTCGATTCGGAACTCCCACGTCGCAGACCGTGTCCTGCTCGCGAAATTCCGAACATTGTTCGCAAGGGCCTGCATTCAAACGCCAGACGATTTCTTTTCTCTACGCCGACGCAAAACAGGCGCTCTGTCCGCACCTCCAACCGCAACGTTTCCTGCTGTCGAGCTGCTCAGGGCTCCGTCAACCTCGGCACGCTGCCCTGCCTCCGTTAACACCCATGGCCACGTCTGCGCCACTGCACGTTGTGCAGATGGCGACAACTGTTTTTAAAGAAGCTAATGGTCCCACAAAAACATTCCGCTGCCGCATACGGCAGGGGGCTTGGTTGAAAAGCCGATGAAAAATGTAATCAAGACAAAGGTCCCACCGCCGAACAGGCCCCCAACCCTGCCAAGCCTGCGATGGGGAAAGTGCCTTACAGCAAACGATGGGGTGGAACAGTAAGACCCACGACTGGCCACCTTTGTCTCTCCAGCATCCGGTATGTGCATTTAAGGCCGAGTCATCCTAGCAGAAGACCATACTCTTTGCTGACGCTTGTCGTGAGCGGGAATGGAACTCGCGACGCTCTGTTGGCAGTGTAATGCACACACACTGCACCAATGGCGGTCGAAGGCCTACCCACACACCGCCTCCATCCCTCAAGAGTCTCGCGAGGTCATAATTAATCTCGCTCATGCACGTACCCTCAGCTAATCATCACATTTCTGCTGGCTACCTTTCAAACCAATCTGCAAAACATGTGCATACGACTACAACAACCCGCCACTCACATTAAGGAGATAGATAGTGCTTGCGTCAGGCTAGGTGCTCTTTGAGGCCATGTGACGTGTCACCATCGCAGAACGACAGGACAGACCCATGCGTTACGGGTTAACGGCAAATGATCGACAGACGCACCACCTGTGCCCCCAACTGCGCCAACTCCGCCGAGCTTTAGCCACCCGGCGCCCCGCTCACCCACGCACGCACGCACGCGCGCGCTCAGCATTCATCGCATGCACGTACGTGCGCGCACACGTGCATACGGTTAGCGTCGGTCACTCTGCTAATCGATCACTCGGCTTTGAAGCGGTATAGCCGTGTCTTACCCCCCCCACCACCACAACCACCAACCGCCCGACCCCCACAGATTTTTTTTTGCAGCATGGGCACCACACAGGGCCCACTCGGTGGCCACTCCGCCCGAGGCTTCACGTGGGGCTAAATTACAGCCACTCGCGCAGCCAGAGCAGCCGCACAGCACCCAACGCGAGCGCGCGCCAATCACGCGCAGCGCCGCAAAACAAGGACTTCGATTTAAAACCGCGCGCGCGTTGCGACGGGCCCGCCGTCGTCGCGCGCGTCGCGACGGGCCCGCCGTCGTTGCGCGCGTTGCGACGGGCCCGCCGTCGTTGCGCGCGTTGCGACGGGCCCGCCGTCGTTGCGCGCGCTCGCTCGCGCGCACTCCTGTACAGCTCGCCCGCAACGCACTTGCGGCGCGTCCACGCGCAACGGCGCGACGCCCAGCCACTGCTGCACGAAGGACTTTCCCGACCCGACGATGTCGCCGCCACCCCCAACTCTCGCGATCCCGCAACGCGGCGACAACCCTCCACCCGGCGCACGGACGGATATCACCGCCCCACACGCGCGGACACGGTCCCTTCCTTGGCTGCCGCTCTGTAATTACTATTGACAATCGGTTGCTCTGCCCTTCTCTCCGTGACGCATCCTGCCCGTGCCCACATAACCTTGACAACAGTTTGGGTGCCGTCGCGATCCTACGTAGGATCGAGCGCCCTAATCTGCCAGTCTCAACGGGTGGGTCGTGACGCACCGGTGGGGCCGCACATGCCACCCGGTTGTCCGTGCAGACCAGACCCAAGTGAGCCCAAGTTGGCACGAAACGGTTCACAACCCCCTGCTCTAATCCACGCTCTCATCTTTGTGTCACTCGAGTGTAATTCCAAGCTTGTGGCTCTCCCCCCCCACTCCTTCCCTGCGCGCTCATCCGGTTTCTCTTCCACATTTCTCCAGACTGAATCTGAAATCAGATCACGAGAACCAGCATCTGTATTCATCAGCCGCGGCAGAAAAGGCACGCGCAGAAACGAAAAACGAGAATACTTGGGCCAAATAGAAATCAACACAACGACGATTATTTAAGGTTTGCCATTTGGCGAGCGGCATTATTTTCTGGCCGTAACATGCTCGCATCGGCGCGAATCTTGCAACAAGAAGTTGGTTGGAGGCCCGCCAGAGTCACGCTGCTCACACTACTACTGGCGCAAGGGCCTCCACTGTGGCCAGCTCCACTGGGTCCGTGGGAGGTGTGTGTGGCCTAGTCTTCCAGGCATATTTTACCGCACCACGCGCAACCTGCCCGTTTATTAATTATGCCGTGGTCTGAATTTTCTCGTGTGAATTTTCTCTTGAGCAATTCTTTCAGGATAGCTGTGCCGAGTGCTCCTCCTGTCTTCATCAGGACATTCTGCCTCCCTCGTTGGATGAATCGTCAGACATCATTCAGCGCCAATGCTTCTGCAGCACCAGACAATCGAATCGAACCGGCAAACTCTGCAGCTTTAACTAATTAGGCAACTTGTTGGTGATTCCTAAAATTGGAAAATGCGCAAGCGGGACGCCAACAAGCACGGCCCCACTACCCTTCTTGAGAAGAACGTCAAGGAGTCTGCGACCGCCCATCGCGAAGCAATGGCGCGCGAATTTTCTCCCCCGTCAATTCCCCGAGATCGAACCGCGATTCCGCCAACTTGCGCGACCAGCGGACCAAATGCCGGCGGCGTCGGCGCGTCACGGCCAAGGAGAATGCAAAGCTAGAGGAGGAGGCACCCTGGCCGCGCGCCGATTCGCACTTCCACGGTGCCTTCAGCGAAGGCTGCGTGCAGACCCGAGACCATTTGTCACGAGCGCTTTGTTCGGACACAAGGGGGTGGAGAAAAAGGGGAGCGGGAGAGAGGGAGAGAAGATTCTCCTTCCCTCCCCCACTACCCACCAAGGTCTGAGTAGTCGTAACTAGGGCCAGCTTGGCACAGGATGGGAAGTCTTAACTACAAACTGTAGGACGAGCAGCCATTTGTTTAGTTTCTACATTTTTTTGACTTTTTTAAAATCCCCCCCCCCCATCACGTCGGTTTTAAATAAAATGTGCCGCCGGCATCGTGGTGAGGAGACGGGAGTGCCGTCTGGAGCCTTTGCAGCGCAACCCCACTGTATTAGACAACGGCTCCCACAAGCAGATTTCACAGAACTAGTTCTGGGATCCCTTCAAGTGATGTCTGTTCGCAAGCAGCAACATTCCCGCCCGGACCGTGAATGTTACGTCCGTCACTTGACATGCAAACCCATTTTTTTATTTTCACAAGTAGAATTTCAACCGCATTGACAGCGCAACCAAGCGTAACGGTCAGCGCGCCTGGGCCCATCACGTCCGTGCCCTCGAGGACACTGTTTCATTACTGGCAGCCGCGTGCATTTGTTTGGAACCCGGGATCGTGACGGGCCCGCGACGGCTCAGAACTCTGGCATTTGCACCCACCCGGTCACCTCTGTTATGCGAGCGTAAAATATCCCGCGGCAGGGCGCGCGAGAGGCGGGTAAGTGTGGGCGCGCGTCACAAGGCACTAACAACCGAGGCAAATGGACCGCGGTGACGTTCCTTGTGCAACTTTTGTAACAAACGCCTCACTAGCGACGGAGATAATGAATCTCAATGGGCTATCATTTGGTTAAGCACTGTAAAGTGTGACGAGTTGTCAGAATGTGCACGGCGATGATGACTACTGTAAAGACGGCAATAATGACAACCGTCCATTCCCGTCGCCACGCTCAGCGCCATTACCGCGTCATTACCATCAGCGCCACCACTCACCGCCACAACCGCACGAACCGGCACCACCATTGCAATCAGAATCAATCGCTAGAGCAAACTGGACAGCGATCGTTAATATTGTAGTCATCGCCATAGTCACGGTTACCGCCACCGTTACCGCAACCACTGCCGCGCCGTAATTACCATCTCAGACCATCAGCTTTACCATCATCATAATCATTAACATTCGCTATTCACCTTCACCACCATCATCATCGCTGTAGGAATCCATCATTGCTGCCACCGTAAGACTATCTGATAAAATTGACCAAATATCCAAAGGCTGTGCGCTCTCAGAACTACCAACGTCACCAATATTACCACCACCACCACCACCACCACCCTCGCCACCATCAACATATTCCTCCACCATTATCACTTTCAAAAACCATCGCCCCAACCAACGCTATGACTGCTTGCCATGACGGACACTACCACTACCATCAGCCCACCATCACTACCATCAACATCACCACCATGAACATCACCACCATCACCACCCCCTCTCCCCAGGGTAACCCACAGGCCCAAATGGCACGAGGGGATCTCGATTTTCCAGCACACATGGGCAAATAAGCAATACGATTGGCTGTGGCACGGCCATGTGGGCAGCCAGGGCCAATCGTGCGGCGAGGGTCACTCCGGTCCATGATGGGAAACCTGCAGTGCCAAGTTTGAGCATGTGCGCAATCAGCAACATTCGTGTGCATGTATGTGTGCGACACCAGAGTGACCTTAACAGGTGCTCTCGAACAGCACTGCGGCACCAACAATCCGTTAGGGAACATACACGGTACCTTTATAAGTGTGTACCTCGGCGTGTACGCCCTGAGCGTGAGTTATCACGAACGCATAGGTTCGTGCACACACGTGTAGGAAGCATATGCAGGGCATGTCGAATTATATGTGTTAATGAGTGTACATCATGCAAATAGGTTTCAGTATGCATCGCTATGTCATTGGCAAGTGCATCTATATCGATAATTTGTGGCGGTGCGGTTGGTCTCAAGGTCGACTCGGCCTTAAATTTGAGTAGATCTGGTGTGGTGTGTAAACATCAGCACTTGGAAGACAAAGACGGCAGCGCGGGTATGGTGCTGGCCACATCTGTGCCAAGCTGGCCTTTATCGGTGCCGTCTAACCACACTCTCCCCAACATTTCACAGAGCAAATGTCTAAGTATACAGCTGAGGATATGCATTTAAACATGAGCCGGAGCCTATCCCGACAGACACGGGGCATAAGCAAGGACCATACAAAGGACGGGACGCCAATCCCTCACAGGGCACCGGGGAGGCAATTTAGCCAGTCGGTCAATAAACCTCGGGAGCGTGTCCTTGGCCTGCGGGATGAAACAAGAGTACCCGGCGAAAACCCACGAGGACACGGGGAGAGCATCCCGAGCAGGGAATTAAACCCAGGCGCTCCTTTATTGTGAGGTGGCAACGCTCCTCCCTGTGCCACCGTGGCGCCCCATGCGTGTTGTGTGTTGTGTGTGTGTTGTGTGTGCGTGCGTCGTGTTGCCGTGTGCTTTAAAGCGCAGCGGATGCACAAGGGCTCACCGGTCTTCTCTTTAATCTCGCACAAGACGTTGAAGAGCGCCGGCTTCATTCGGTGACAGTTGAGCGCGTGTTTCCTGCACGTTGGCACACGACGCGGGCACGCGAATGTAAGACGCGCACACCGGGACGCAAAGAACCCACCCGAAAGCCCCTCCGAGGCGCAGCCTTCATCGGGCTGTTGGCGAGCACCTATTAGGGCGGACACGTCCCGCGGCGCGGGTCGGCCGAGCAACGCCGTGCCCGGCGGCGCCGCCGTCTCGCCGTGACCAAAGGCGGCGATCGAACGGCGGTGGGCGCAAATCAAACGCCGGCATGGCGGGGGATAGTGGCGCGGCGAGGAACCCGCCGCGCCACCGCTGCGCCACCGCTGCGCCACCGCTCGCTCCGCTCGCGGCGCACACAGAACGACAGCGGCCGGTGTCAGATGCCAATGAAAACACGGCAACGCAGCGGCGCGGTAATTTTTGCCGCACTGTTGGTGTGGGTTGATGGGAGTAATCGGCGGCTTTTGACAAAAGGAAAATAATTCACAAATTCAACATCGGCTTGAAACGCGTGAATTGCACCGCTATCACTGGTGAACGTGTACACATACATGCACGCTTATTCCATATCTCAACATTGTTCTCCTACGTTTAAATCCAATTTCAGACTTCACATTAGTGTCTGAGTTTCGTAATAAAATTTGCTCCGTTTTAATGACCTTGCGCTTGCATTAGATGTGACCGTTAATCCGGCTTTGATCATAACCACGGTAAACTTTAACTGCCGAAATTATTTCCGTCGTCGAAAGACTCTCCGTTAAAATTACTTCATTCCGTGACAGAATTTTTACGTAACCACGTCAGAAAATAATTATTATTTCAAAAGCTGTGTCGTGTCCACGCGTTGCGAGACAGCGGCCAAGGAAGTGACACCACGAAAATGACATCACTTCCTGTGACATCTTGCTCTCATATCACAACACACAAGCAGACGCAAATGCAGCATATACATTTTACACACACACACACAGCCTTAACAGACTGTAGGGTCAAGTGCTGTTATTGAGTAGCACCTATGAAGGTCGACACGGCACACGAGTGGGTGAGTGACCAGCAGCACGCCCGGCCGCCTTTGTCTCCCGAGTGGCAATATTTTTCTCACACTGCAACAAGTACTCGTTTGAGTACCTGCTGGGCCACCGCTCCCCACACACACACGCACACACGCACGCACAACAGTCTCACAACACTCACAAACACCAAAAACACCGTGTATTGCGGTATAAACTTTAGGGGCGAGTTGCGCTGAGCGAGCAGCTACGAAGGCCTGCACGGTACACAAAGGGGTGGGTGCCGAGCACCGCAAGCACAGAGATACACAATTACGGCTGAGTCGACCTAGTGGGGAGGAAGCCAATTCCCAGTATCACTTGAGCCACCGATGTTGGCTGTGTCTGGCAGTGGCGGTGGTGCAGTGGTGCAGTGCACCGAGCGCGAATACACGATTCTTGCGATGGGTACTTTTTTGCCAGTATACATATATAAGATTACAACAGGTTATACCGATATGGTAAAACCTGTTGTAATCTTTTACCGATACGGTAAAACCTGTTCTACTCTTATATATGTATACTGCCAAAAAAGTACCCATAGCGTTAACAGCTCCTCCTAAGCTATAAAGCATTGATACTGCATTGTCCTGAGCTGACTGCCTTTTGGCAACGGCTGACACCGGCAAATAGGCTCAAAAGGAAGCCACTGCCAGGTGAAGGTCGGTCAGTTGAAGGACAATGCATAGGTTATCAAAGCTACCCGTTTGCATACTTTGCCACTAGTATGTGTGGCTTTTGCAAACTGGACGCATTGTAAAATGTGTCTATTTTGGTGTTTGGGATCTGAACACCTGCATAATCGCCAGATACGGTAAAACCTGTTGTAATCTTATACACGATTCTTGCCCTACCGTGCCCGGGTGACAAAACCTACGCATAAAAAAACCCAAGTGTGCACATGCAATACACAAACAGAGCGACCCGCACAGGACTGGCAACACAATGCAGGTGTATGCACCGGATGCAACACAAACTACACGCACACAGCATATGGGACACGCAAAACAACATTCTAGAGGGACGTGACATCACACAACGCACTGGCACAAGACTAGCATGGTATTAAAGCGCCGGAGAGACACAAACGCACACAGGAGACAGGCGATGCAGTGACAAGACACCGGGGCAGACAAAGCAGACGCAGCTCGCAGACGGACAGAAAGACACAGAAATGGGCAAAATGCTCACGGACAAGTGACCAGGACAGTCTCGTAACACACAGTGAAGGTTTTAATTCACGAGAGAAACACACTTATTCCAGCCACACAAACACGCAGCACAAATCACAAAACAGACGCGCGCGCAAGTGACACTGGCGATCAGACACGAGAGATGAACACTGGGTACACTGAGCAAAGGTTAAGGCATACACAAGACACACAGGCAAGACGGGCATAAGCTACACAGAGACACAAAGCGGCACAACACTCGCACGATGCACACACGGGCAACGACAGGACCAGGCGGGGGGGGGGGACACAAGACACACGAAAAGACACAAACAAGAAATACGGCGATTACACACGACAGGCAAATCAATGGACACACAACAATGGCCACAAACACACACAAAAGGCACATTATACATAAATATCATCTGGCCGGCGAAACGTAAAAAAATACAAATCACACGCAACACAAACAGAAGCAGCACAAACGTGGCAAGCGCACAACGGCACAAAGGGACACACTCATCGGACACGGACAAGATCCACTGACACAGGCAACACAAGTCAGCACACACAGTTATAACACACAGGGCACATGCATGACACGCAACAAACACACAAAATATACACATGAAACACGATCAAAGGACGCGGCTAGACAAACACAATCACACAAGCAGACATGACATAAAAATGCAAGACTACCAAACACACACAAGACACACACACAATACAAAGCCATACACATTTATATCACACACGCACACAAATCGCAGCCATCGTCTCCAGGCGTCAAAGCTTTGCGCTCAGTGAAATTCGCAACATACATAAACAGGAGACACAAGAGGCGCACACACACACACAACAGACAAGTCACACGCAGAAACGCAAGATGCATTCACGACACATAAGCGACACAACGGCGATACACAAAGCACGGCACGGGTGGACAAGCGCATGCACACAAGCCACGCTTTAGACAGACAAGACACAACAACCATTACATATCCCCTGCACGATACACATGTCTGCTCGCGAAATGAGCAGAACACAATTTGGGGGACACATGCACAAGATGCGTGGAAAGGCAACGCACAGACACAAATCATACGCGCACACAATATCTCAACACTCAAGGGCAACACACTCGCCACACATACACACAAGCGATTGCACAACACGGACATAGCGACACACGGACAAGACACAGTCTCACGCGGAGAGAATCCACGCACGCACATAGGATTGACACAAAGCTCTCTCCGTACACTCTGAAGACTGTACGGCCAGCACGGCACACGGCACGGTATTGGGTGTCCACGCACACACACACACACACGTGATAAGATCTCCGACACACACACATACACTGACAACACAAGACAACGCAAATGTGTAGACAAACACAAAAGACCCCCACCGCAGCATACATACATAATCAAGGCAGGGACATACGGAGATGCAAGCCCGACACACACACAACGGACAGCAACATAACATACACCGAAAAGGCATGGAGACACAAGACAGAGCCTGCCAAAACAGACACTACGCAGAGACACACACACACGCGTGCCTTAGTAGTTAGGCGTACAATTAATACAAGGACGCATACATATACACACAACATGCACACAACACATATTGTTGACACACACCGCGATCTACAGTAACCACAGCACACGCGGACACACAGACGACCACCGACACAAGCACACACGTGCCACTCACAACTGGCACATTTACACAATAAGAGACACAAAGCGCGCACACACACGACGCAAACACGAGGTGGACACACAAAGAACCACAGGCAAGACCACAAATGCACAAGCAACACACATCGGATTCCCGCGGACACGAACACACAATCAGAAGCACAAACAAAAACTCCCGTAGCCAGAATGGCAAACACACACACGTACACAATTGGAAACACAAACACAAGATCTCCAATACAGACAAGGCGCGCACACATACCACGACACAAGGCGCGCACACACACCAAGACTCAAACACTCGCAGACCGACACACAACAAAGACAGGCGACACACAGTCAAGACCTCCAACACAAGGCAAGACACGAACCACATAGACACAAGCGACGCACACAGACATGCAGACACAGTAGACACACACACACAGGGAGACGTGCAGACACACAGTAGACACACACACAGGGAGATATGCACACACATAATACACAAGCAGGGAGACAAGCAGGCGCACAATAGACACACAAGACACACAGACATGCAGACACACAACAGACGCACAGACATGCAGACACAAAGACACACAGACAGGTAGACACAAAGACACACAGACAGGTAGACACACAACAGTCACACGCAGACGTGTAGACACAATAGACAGACATGTAGACACACAATACACACGCAGGCATGCAGAAACACACAGACACAATAGACACGCACTCAGAAATGCTCACACACAATACACACACAGGGAGACACACAGACACACAATAGACACGCACACTCAGGCATGCTGACACTCAATAGACTCACAATACACACACACTCGACACACACTAGACACACACAGACACACAATAGACACACACACAATAGACACACACACAATACACACACACAATAGACACAACACACACACACTACACACACACTAGACACACACAGACACACACTAGACACACACAGACACACACTAGACACACAAATAGACACACACACTAGACACACACACACTACACACAACACACACACACAAGACACACACACACTAGACACACAACACACACACAACACACACACAGACACACAAGACACACACACACTAGACACATAACACACTACACACACACAGACACACACACTAGACACACACACATACTAGACACACACACAGACACACACACAGACACACACTAGACACACACACAGACACACACTAGACGCACACACAGACACACAATAGACACACACACCATCTCTGCCCTCACCTCACTAAAATGGCGGCGGCGGTGGAGGCGGCGGACTCTGCGTGCGCGCCCGACCCTCAAGAGCGAGATCGCGGCGCGACTCCCGCTCTCATCCCTCCTCCAACCCCGCTTCCCCTCTCAACTCCACCGCCGCCAACCACCGCCACCACCACCACCACAACCATCGTCGTCGTCATGGTCAACAACTACAAAACAACAGCCGCCTCGCCCGCGGGCGCTCCGGCCGAGTCGACTGCGCGCTCAGCCTCTCCGCTCGCCGCAAAAACAACGGCTGCCCCGCTCTCGCCAGCGCACAACTTATCCACCACAACTACAAAACAACAACAACAAATAACCACCTCTCCTGCGCCTCGTCCAAGCTCTGGTCGGTGATGCCCACAAGTTGTTGAAGGATGTCCGCCAACTCTCTCTTCGACGCGGCGGCGGCAGCGGCCGCCGCCGCCGCCTCCCCGTCCGGCTGGAGGTGAGGCCCCGCAAGGCCTCCCCCAGGTCCGCCGGCGCCTCCACCACCACCTCCTCCCGTCCCCACGGCTCCGGGGTGAGGAGGGTGCAGACCGAGCGCCGCCGACAGAGGCATGAGCAGGCGCGCCTGCTCCTCCATTAAATCCGTAGCGAACGACGCCACGGTGGTGCCGAGACGGTGCGTGCGTGAAGAGAGAGAGAGAGGGAGCAGTTAGAGGAGGGGGGGGGAGAGATGGTGGCGGTGATGGTGGTGGACGTGAAGGCTGGTGGTGGTGGAGGTGGTGGTGACGGTGGTGGAGCAGGAATGTGTGGAGTGTGTGTGGCAAGAGGTGGAGTTTGTGGTGGGTGGAGTTGTGGGTGGAGTTAGGCGATGGTGGTGGTGGGGCGGAGTGTGCAGAGACGTGGGGGGTAAAGGAGGTGGTGGTTGTGGTGAGGGCTTGCTGGCGAATGTGGCCGCCGCCACCGCCGCTGCCGCCGGTGGAGTGGTGAGAGCAGGGATGTGCGCGGAGTGTGTGGCCGAGTTTGTGGCGAGTGGCGTCAGGTGATGATGGTGAGCGAGCTTGGTGACAGATGGGGGAGTTGGAAGATGGTGAGCGCTGGTGGGGCGATAGGGGGTGGTGCTGGTGCTGCCAGATGAATTAAGATTCCGTGATGCTCCCCGGAGCGAAAAGAGCGAGTTCGTGTGGCGATGGCCGATAATGTGATGGCGTATATGGGTGCTGACAGTCCTGACGGAGGGATAAATGGGTGCCGTGGTGGCGGCGGTGGTTGTACAACGGCAGCGGGAAGATATATCGGTCTGTACTGCTGAGCGATGTCTACTCCGCGATGTTGCGCTCTCTGTTGACGCGATGTGTTGACGTGTCTGTGAACGTACTGTGTGCGATGCGTGGTTGCGAGATGATAGCGGTTAACGTTTGCCCCCCCCCCCCCTTGTGCTGCTGCCCTGCACTGAGTGATGTAACGCAGCCCGCGGCTAAGTCTCGATATTGCGGGATGTAATTAATCTAACGCAGTGTGCGCCGACAGACCACTGTACTCTGTGTACTACGGCATAGCACGTATACGCCGCGTAGATTGCGCGGTATACTGTAGAAATACTATTTCTCGTGTGTGTGTGCTGTGTACAGTACGCACTAATACAGTGCGTCGTGTATACTCCACGTGTGCTCTTTGCTGTGAATGCCCTTGTGCGCTTAGTCCTCTGTGTGCACACTATGGTGTGTGTGTGTATACTCTACGTGTGCCCCCCGTGTGCATGTCGCGTGCGCTGTCCTGTGTGCACACTATGGTGTGTGTATACTCCACGTGTGCGCTTAGTCCTCTGTGTGCACACTATGGTGTGTGTATACTCCACATGTGCGCTTAGTCCTCTGTGTGCACACTATGGTGTGTGTGTGTATACTCCACGTGTGCGCTTAGTCCTCTGTGTGCACACTATGGTGTGTGTGTGTGTGTGTATACTCCACGTGTGCGCTTAGTCCTCTGTGTGCACACTATGGTGTGTGTATACTCCACGTGTGCGCTTAGTCCTCTGTGTGCACACTATGGTGTGTGTGTGTATACTCCACGTGTGCCCCCCGTGTGCATGTCGCGTGCGCTGCGCCACGCGTGCAGTCAGAGACACACAACTGATGGGCGGCCACTCCAAGCCATGTCTCCTGCGCTCCGCCGCTGCCGCCGACGCGCGCGCGTGTGGGAGCTCCTTCTGTTTAAAAAAGTTGTCGCCGAGTCGATGCAGGCACAGCGAGAGGAGGAGGAGGAGGAGGCGGCGGGGGAGGCTCACTTATTGGACTGGTTCGCTTGTTTACGGCGCCTCCAAACACCGAACGCACGGCGCCACCTCGCTCGCAACCGCACTCCCCCTGCGCCTCTCGCACTTCTTTAGCGAATTAAACTAAAATAATAAAACAAGGCGCGAACTTGAACGAGGGGGGGCGAGGGGGGGGGCCGAGCGCCGGGCGGACTGAAGTGGGGAAACGATAGAACGATGACGACGACGACGCAACGCGCGAGCGGCGACGGCCGACATGAGCCTCTCCCGCGCTCTCCTTCTCTCTCCCCCCCTCGCCCAGACCACGCCCTTCGCACACACACACATCACCCCCCCAAAAGGACCGCCCATTTACAGTCGACGGGCCAATGGGAGCGCGTCCTCGCGCGGTGGGTGTGTCGCTGCCGTTGATCGACGTCACGTTGAGCCAATAAGGCTTGCGAGGCGCGCGCCCTTAGTGCACACACATACACACCCCTCCCCTTCGCGCGCGGTCGGCCCACTGACTGTGATTGACGCTACGCGCAGCCAATGGGCAAACAACGCTTGGGTGGGGCTTGCCGACGCCACGCCCACAGCAGCTGTCATCAGCAATGGGGGGAGGAGCCCGATGTCGCTGCCAGGGCAGACGACGGTCGACGTTTGCGCCCGCAATCTGGAGGCTTTTAGACTTTGCTCCACAATCACATTTCCCCTCTGATCTGGCAACAGGCGCTCCCTAGCGTTTTAAGTTTTTTTTGCAGAGATTTAAAACATCTTGCGTTGTTTCGCTCCCCGTAGCCGCCACTGCCATTGGGCCGCGCGCTGCTGATGAGGCCCAACGGATCGGAGGCCGCCCATCAGCAGGGCCGCGGGCGCCATCTGGCGGCCCGTGGAGACCCGGGAGAGAGAGGGGGGGGAGGTCCTTGAGGTTCAAACTCTGCACAGACCTCGTCTCAATGTCAGAAATCTCTTAGTCCTGCACAGGATCGCGGTGAGCCGGAGCCTATCCCGGCAGACACAGGGCGCAAGGCAGGGATATACCCACGATGGGACGCCAGTCCAACACCGGGCACTGCGGGCAATTTAGTCTGCGAGCCAATTAATCTACGGCGAAAACCCACGTGGACACGGGGAGAGAACTCGCAAACTCCCACACAGAAAGGTACCCGAGCCGAGATTCGAACTCGGGACCTTCGACTGTGAGGCGACAGCGCAACCCACTGGGGCACCGTGCCGGGACTAGCGTCCCATCCGGGTTCGAATCTCGGCTCGGGTGCTGCTTTCTGTGTAGGAGTTTGCGAGTTCTCTCCCCGTGTCCGCGTGGGTTTTCGCCGGGTACTCCGGTTTCCTCCCACGGTCCAAAAGCATGCTCCTGGATAGGTTGATTGGCTCGCAGACTAAAATTGTCCCGCAATGCCCGGCGATGGACCGGCGTCCCGTCGTCGGGTGTATTCCTGCCTTACGCCCTGTGTTTCCGGGATAGGCTCCGGCTCACCGTGACCCTCTATAGGATTAAGCGGTTTCAGATAATGAGATGAGATGAGATAATGTCGGTGCATTAACACTTAGCCAAATCCTCAATTTACAAATACCTCCTTTGACAAGAGGCAATTCAATCTCAATGGTCTCGCACAGCTACGCAGTGAAACAAACACCCCCCTGTGTAGCCTGCACAGGCTGTTGGGGCAATTGTTAGCAAGCACCGGCACGGCACACGATGGCGTGGGTGGCTAGCACCAACGCCAAACCGCCTTTGTCTCCCTGGTTTTTTGTGTCCCCACACCGCACCAGGTCCCCAAGGCTTGGTCGACCCAGGCGAGACCCAGGAGCAGGTATTTCGAGCCACTGACGTTAGCCATGGCTGGGAATGGAACCTCAGCCACCGGGGTTGCAGCGCGGTGCGCTTACCGCTACAGCCACGTCTATCAGGCTGTCGCGTGAAGTGTCCAGGGCTCGCTGACAGGAGGTCACGGGATAAACTCATGGATTGACTGAGACGACCGGCCGCTGCATGATCATCAGCATCATCAAACCCGTCACCTCTAATGGTCTATCCACTGCTGGATATGCGCACAAGGACAACATTACCGTCGGCATCGACCTGGTGCCCAAGACATGAAGGCTATATTTTAACCTCATGTGATCACACTGTCGCTTGCCGTCCCAACATTTTACACTTCCGGCCCTTGATGATATAAAAATAACAAAATAAAATAAACGCCAAATAAACCCCCCCTCCTCCTCCTCCCTCTCTCAAAAAACATACGAGCGCCGGCCGCTGTTGTTACGAGACTGTGGAATTAGTTTTGCGCGCCGGGTTAAAATAGGTCACCGGCTGCACGGGATGGGTGGATGG
>JAZEWT010000008.1:24020648-24048749 GCA_036362905.1 Mordacia mordax | reverse complement strand
GGTGTGAGTCTACGGGCGGTGTGAGTCTACGGGCGGTGTGAGTCTACGGGCGGTGTGAGTCTACGGGCGGTGTGAGTCTACGGGCGGTGTGAGTCTACGGGCAGTATTAATGTAGCCGGTGTGCGTGCACGTGTGATGAGGCCGCACGTGCAATCGCGTCACCGTGCAGTGTAGAAGTATATTCGGGGAATCGATTCGAGGGTGTCGAATTACAGACGACTTCGGGAATCGACCCATAAACTATGAATGCGTACGTTTTATGCATAAAGTGCATTTTGTGTAGCTTTAGTAAAGTACATTTACTGAAGGTAGACCTTGTGTTGCATTTTTAGATTATTAAAAGTGACCAGTCGTTTGGAAAGGGCGGAGACCCCTATGTTATAATGCTAGAAAAATTATACATTCTTATAGCGTGGCAAGAGGGAGCAGTTGCAGGGGCTGCGCCTTTATCCGTATCTACTGCACGACTGCCTTCATTGTACCGCCCTTCGTCAGGCGTCCCACTGCTGGATGAGTGCCTTCATCCAGCGCGTGCTTAGCCACACTTCACGAGCCTAGATTAGGAGAGCTGGACACGGCTATCCCGTAAGACCGTCTCCGGAGAGCAATTGTCATCACACGTCGAGCCGTGAGAAGCGCTCGGCGTCGCAGACTTCACCGCGCTGGTCAGTGCTGGTTGGGCCGCCTGCGTGTGGGTAGACGTGAGCAGGATTCGAACTCCGTTCACGGCGCAGGGTGCTCGCAGAAAACCCCCCACCGCTCCGCGCACCCCCGTATAGCCTGAACAGACCCTAGGGTCAAGTGTTGTGAGCGAGCGCCTGTCAAGGCCGGACTGGCACATACGAGGGGGTGGGTGGCCAGCACCACGTGCAGCCGCATTTCACTCGCGAGTTGATCTCAAACCATTGTCTCGCCTCTCATCCGCGTCTGCGTCGTGGAGGAAACGGGCTCAGAGCAAAGCAGCCCAGAAGTCCTTTCCCCCTAACAACTTCCTCCAGCTCTTCCTGGGTTGTTCCAAGGAGTTCCCAGGCCAGCCGAGAGATTTAATCCTTCCAACGGGTCCTGGTTCTGCCCCGGTGTCTTCTCCCGGTTGGCCGTGCCCGGTCACGCCTCCAGAGGGAAGAGGCGCTCAGGAGACATCCTTATCAGATGCCCGAAACACCTCAACTGACTCCTCTCAATGCAGCGGTTCGACTCTGCGATCCTGCCGGATAACGGAGCTCCTCAACCTATCTCCTCGGGCTTTTACTGCTGCAGTTACTGCAGCTGCAGTCCTTCTGGCCCGCCGGTACCTGCCCGCCGAATCAGGGGTCCCCCGTACGAACCAAGCCTGGAAGGACTCGTTATTCAGCTTGGCAGCTTCTCTCACTGCTGGTGTCCACTAGCGGGCCCTTAGGTTGCAACCATAAGCGGCACCGACCACCTTCTGGCCACACCTCCTAGGAGCCACCTCCACGATGGAGGATTTAATCAGAGTCCATTCGGACTCCATGCCCTCGGGATGTGGGAGAAACTCCTCCGGAGGGGGCAGCTGACAGGGTCCATCCAGCAGTTGTTCCCAGCAAACCCTCTTGACACGTTTGGGCTCGCCAGGTCTCTCCAGCATCCGACCCTGCCAGCTGAGCCAGCTCACCACCACGTGGTGATCGGCAGACAGCTCTGCTCCTCTCAAGTGTCCAAAACATATGGCCTTTGATCGGATAATACAACTACAAAGTCGATCATCGCCCTTTGGCCCAAGGTGCTCTGGCATCAGGGACACCTATGAGCCTCCTCGTGTTCGAACATCCTGTTTGTTACGCACAGTCCATGATTCGTACGCAGGTCGAAGAACCAAACACCGGTCCGCTTCAACATCGGTCAGACCATGACTCTAGATCCTAGCCCTCCAGGTTTCTTATCCATCATTGCCCGCATGGGCGTTGAGGTCTCCCAGTACAACTGTGGAGTCACCACGTGCAGTGTTTTCCAGCACTCCCACGCACCGTCTCCGCAAAGGCGGCGCGCTCTGAACCGCTCTTCGGTCCGTATTCACACGCAACGATCGGGAGTCCTCCTCCCTGCGACCCGAATTCGCATTGGGGGTAGCCCTCTCATTCGCCGGTCAAAACTCCAACTGAGTGGCTCCTCCTCGCCGGGTGCCGGTGAGTATCCCTTCTCCCATCCGGCGCCTCTCTCTTCCCCTGTTCGACCCCGGAGTCGGAGAGAGTCCAACCCCTATCAAGGAGTTTGGTTCCAGAGCCGACGCTGTGCGTGGACGTGAGTCCAGCTGTGTCCAGTCGGTACCTCTGAACCTCCTGCACAAGCTTGGGTGCCTTGCTCCCCAGAGAGGTGATGTCCTACGTTCCAAGAACCAATTGTCGTTGCCACGCTCCGGTACGCCTCGAGACACTCTGCCCGTCTGCTGCCTAAAGGACATTGCACGGGATCCTGTGGATTTGCCTTGCAGGCAGTGGACCTACAAGGCAGTCCCTGGTAATAATAATAATAATAACACGTGCATATCTGGAGTCCTTTTCACCCGAGAGTCACAAGGTGCTACACCGAGCTATGGAGCGAACGGCGTGTCAGCAACACGGCATGCAGATCAATCAAGTAAAACAATGACTATAAATCAATGAAGGACACAAAATAACAATTAAAATAATTGTTGACAATTTAAGGCAGGAAGACGCGCTGCTGAGCAGGAGCAGGTCAACAGCGAGCCATCATCCAAACACGCAGCAGCGAGCAGCATCAACAATTCACAGCCAGAGAACGTCGATGCCTGACGGAGCAAGTGAGCCTTGAGACGGGATTTAAAGATGCCCAGGGACTCAGCTGCGCGAATTTCCAATGGCAGATGTTAATTATAACATCAGAATGATACACCGCGAGCTTGCGAGCTCTGTATGCGGGATTCCTGCAATGCAGCAGCAATGTTTACACCGCGTCGGGTGCTCATTTGAAGCTGAGTCGACAGGTATTGCTCGCCGTGAACGGGCATCGAGCTCGGCTAGCGGGGGGCTCGCAGCGCGGCGCGCTAACCGCTGCGCCACCGCTCCCCAAACATTAGCTCTCTCACACCAACACACGCACGCGTCCACAATGGCAGTGTGGCGCGGAGAGGCGGCTCAAGAGATTCGTTATTTGGATACAATGGGTCCTCATTCAGCAGGGGCACTTGCTTAGCATGTCAATGGCTTCTCTGCCGCGCAGGCCGTTCTTTAGTAGTCAGCAGGGGTTGAGAGGTGGTGGGAGAGGGTGGGTGGTGGTGGTAGCTGGGTTCTGTGCATTCACGAGTGGCTACTGTTTACTTTATGATTATGGTTGGGGGTTTTTCTTTGTACAATTTGCTGCTGTGAGTTTGTTTAATTATGCAATATTGCGCGTCACTCTAGATTTTTATGATTCCGGCTAAAGTTTCATTTCTACATTTTGTTGCTATGAGGTCATTTACCCTTGGGTTTTATGCGTTCTTACATCGGTCATTTCGGACGTTAAGTCGCAGAAATCCCGCATCTCGAACTGGTAACAACAATAATAATTGCATTTATAGAGCGCTTTTCACCCGAAGGTCACAAAGCGCTGCACAGAGCAGCGAGAGAACGGCTCGTCAACAACAACGGCACCAGAACGGAATATCAGCAACACTAAACTTTTTTGGGGGGTTTTTTAATTATACAAATCGTTGCAGAACAACAAGTAAAATATGATAAGACTCTCCACGATAATTTTAAAATTCACAATTATAATACATATACATTTCAGAGGGTACTCTCAGTTGCAATAACAAACATCTGTGTAGATGCCAGTGGTGGAATGGGTGGGTGAGTGAAGGACTGGGTGGTGGTTGAGTGATTAGGTGAGTGCATGGTGGTTAATGAGTCGGTGGGTGATTGGGTTTATGAGTGTGTGGGCTGGGTTGTGGGTGAGTGGGTGGCTGGGTGGTGGTTGGTAAGTGGTTGAGTGGGTGGTTGAACATCTGGGGGGTAGTTGGTAGAGTGGATGAGCGAGTGATGATGGTGATGCGTGGCAGTGTGCTTGCAGGGCGATATTGCTCAGTAGGTGGCTCGTGATCCCGTGCAGCGAATGGCATACTGGACGTGGTGTGCCGAGTGCACACCACGTCGGGTTCAGCGAGGAGCCCTGGGCGATTCATTGTTGGTGGTCGTGGTCGCTCTTGGAACACGTGGCACGCATCGGCAGGCGATGCTGGCGGAGCGCTTATTGGGGCCGGGACACACAAAGACAAAGGCATCCCATCGACCCTCCATAGAGCCTTCACGAGCGCTGGTGAAGCGAGTACTTATGAAGGTGCGAAACGGCGATAGGGCCGTTAGAACAACGCCCGGCCGCCGTTGTATCTCTCGTGCTGATGCTTGCACCGCACCGAGCACGGATTGAAGGCCATGTTGAACTAGGGGAAGTAAAGGCCACGGACCAAATCAGATATTCATAAATGATTTTGACCATTATCGGGACTCGAACTCGCGCGGCCTTGGTTGGTGGCTCAGTGCGCTTCTTAACACTGCGTCACCGTCCATCACTGAGCACGGACGGATGTCTTTTACCACAGCAGAAAATGCCCAGTGAGCTTGCAAGCTCTGGAAGCAGGAGTCCTGCGACACAACAAGTGTTCCAACTAAGCAACGCAAACAAATGCGTAAAATGCAAGGGAAACACAGCGAACTCACGGCAATGAATTGTGCGCCGATAAAACCCAAACCCGAATCATCAGAGTCACGCGCAGTGTTTTGCACCGCAAAAATGTGACGGTGCGATGAGAGTAAACAAGTTCGAGAGGCCCTTTAAACCACCTGCGAATTTGCGCGACTGCGTTTCGGCAGAAATGTTGATTCTAAAAGGGATCTAAGGTGGCTCACTGACAAAGAGAGGGTCACACACACACACGCACACAACTATCCCAAGTAAACCCACCCACACACTCTCCCAACTTTCCCAGACCCCACGCATTCCACGCTGCCTCCCATGGAGACGCGGCCCCGTGATCGTGGTGGTTGTCATGGTGGAAAGCTCTGCGCGTCTCGTCCTGAGCCATCTCGTGCCCGCGCCCGGGCCATCTCGCTCCACTTTTGCGCGGGCGATTCGGAGGGAGCGGCTCGCGGAGCGGCTCGCGGAGCGGCTCGCAGAGCGGCTCGCAGAGCGGCTCGCAGAGCGGCTCGCAGAGCGGCTGACTCAACGCGCCGTGGCATTTCGCCACAGTTGCCAGGATCATCGCCGGCAGCGTTGCGCTCAGCATCGTCAGCGTTGCGCTCAGCATCGTCAGCGTCAGCCGCAGCATCGTCACGTCGAGGTTTTTTTTTGGTTGCGATGCGAGCGAGTGTGTGTGATGTGCGTAGATGTGTGTGTGTGTGTGATGTGCGTAGATGTGTGTGTGTGATGTGCGTAGATGTGTGTGTGTGTGTGTGATGTGCGTAGATGTGTGTGTGTGATGTGCGTAGATGTGTGTGTGTGTGATGTGTGTGTGTTGTGGGGATGAGCGGTGGCGCAGCGGTTAGCGCAGCGCTGCGCTGCAAACCCGACCATCTAAGTTCGAATCCCGCTCACCGCCAACACCAGTGACGATTTTCTGAACCGGTCCCGGGCCTCCCCTAGGTCGACTCAGCCTTAAATGAGTACCTGGTGCAATGTTAAAATATTGCCACTAGGGAGACAAAGGCGGCCGGGCGTGGTGTTGGTCACCCACCCCCTCTTGTGCCTATCGACCTTCATAGGTGCTCGCTAGCGGCACTTGACCCTACAGTCTGTTAAGCCTATCGGCGGATCTTTGCCTTTGTGTGTAGTGTCGGCATCATCACGAGTTTAATATCATCAGCAGCATCATCGGCATCATCGTGTTAGTCAACAACGTCGGTGCAATCGAGGTTCCTAAGTCGAACCGCTTAACGCGAGCGGTGGTGTTGTGAACATCATCACGAGAGAGACAAAGGCGGCCGGGCGGGGGTGCTGGCCACCCACTCCCTCTCGAAAGGTCTCATCTCATCTCATTATCTGAAACCGCTTAATCCTATATAGGGTCACGGTGAAGCCGGAGCCTATCCCGGAAACATAGGGCGTAAGGCAGGAATACACCCGACGACGGGACGCCGGTCCATCGCCGGGCATTGCGGGACAATTTTAGTCTGCGAGCCAATCACCCTATCCAGGAGCATGCTTTTGGACTGTGGGAGGAAACCGGAGTACCCGGCGAAAACCCACGCGGACACGGGGAGAGCATGCAAACTCCACACAGAAAGGCACCGGAGCCGAGAGACTCGAACCCGGGACCTTCTTGCTGTGAGGCGTCAGCGCTAACCACTGGGCCACCGCGCCGCCCCCTCTCGAAAGGTGTTACTCGCTAACAGCGCTTGACCATGGACTATGTCAAGGCCACGCAGGGGATCTCTGTCGTGGTGAATTTGCCGGTGTCATCGTCATCATGACGATCGTCATCGTATTCGGTCAAAAATTGTGCAGCGCTTTGTGACCCTCGGGTGAAGAGCGCTCTAGAAGTGCAATGATTATTGAAGTCGTCGTTGGCTCCATCAAGGCGTCTCGGTGGTGCGAATGAGAGCTGAAGCGCGTGTGTGCGTCTTAGTGGGGAGCGGTGGCGCAGTGGTTGGCGCTCGGGGCCACCCCAGTTCGAGTCCAGC
The DNA here is from genome assembly GCA_036362905.1 of Mordacia mordax. Lineage (NCBI taxonomy): Eukaryota > Metazoa > Chordata > Hyperoartia > Petromyzontiformes > Petromyzontidae > Mordacia > Mordacia mordax. The sequence goes on along the minus strand of JAZEWT010000008.1, from coordinate 24,042,114 downwards.
TCACGGCCAACACCAGTGACGATTTTTCTGAATCGGTCCCGAGCCTCCTCTAGGCCGACTCAGCCTCGAATCAGTACCTAGTGCAGTTTGTAAGCACCGCCACTAGAGACAAAAGGCGTCGGCACGTTCTGCTGGTCACCCATTCCCTTATTTGCCGTGCTGGCCTTCATAGGTGCTCGCGAACAGCACTTGACCGTACAGTCTGCTAAGGCTATAAGGGGATCTTCATCTTTGTCTTTGTGCGCCAGTGTGTCGGTGTGTGCTTGTGTCGGTGTGTGCGTGTGTGCATGTGCGTGTGCGTCCACGTGTGTGGGGGTGTGCGCGTGTGGGTGTGTACGGAGGGCGGAGGAGCGACGCTCACAACAACGAGCGGAGCGTCGGGCGGTTAAAACACAGCAAGTTGGCACGGTAGGGAGCATAGGCGGAGCATCTGACCGCCATCTCGGTCAGGGGACCCCACAGCCCTGGGTCTGTCCCGTGACCTCCTGTCACCGAACCGTCGACACTGCACGTGGCTTCAAGGTGCACATGGCCTGGCACAGGCGCCGTGGTGACGTCACCGCCACTTAGTGGCGAATGGCGGTTGTTGTTGGGTGTGCGCGTGTGTCGGTGTGTGCCTGAGTGCGTGCGTCGGCGTGTGTCGGTGCGTACGTCTGTCTTTGCGGTGTGTGCGCGCATGGGAGCGTGTGCGTGCGTGGCTGCGTGTGCGTGGGCGCGTACGTGGGTGTGCGCGTGTGTGGGTATGTGTGCGTGTGCGCGTGTCGGCGTGTGCGTGTGCGCGTGTGCGGGTGGGCGCGTGTGGCTCTGCGTGCGTGCGTGGGTATGTGTGCGTCGGCGTGTGCGCGTGTCAGTGCGTGTGCGCGCGCGTGCGTGGGTATGTGCACGCCGGCGTGTGCGCGTGTGTGGGTGGGCGGGCGCGTGTGTCGGTGTGTGCGTGGGTGCGTGCGTCTACGCGTGTCAGCGCGCGTGTGTGTTGACGGTATTACATATGGCGGGCGACAAGGTAAACGTGAGTCAGCGTTGTGTCCTCTTATACCGAGGGATGTCTCCTCGACATTCCTCCACGATTCCTCAGGACCGCTGGGTCCCATTGTGTGGCCTTCGTGCACTGTCGATATGGCTGGGGAGGCTCCCTATTGTTCTGTTGTGGTGTCTGTGTGCGCGCCCCTGTGTTGCCCGTTATTTTCATTCGTGTCTACGTGTGTATGGCCAGGCTTGGTGCTGGCCATCAACCGTGTGCCGTGCTGGCCATTACAGGTGCTCGCTAAGAGCACTTGTCCGCACGGTCTGTTAAGGCTATGTGGAGGATCTTTGTACCATATGCGTGAGGAGCGGTGGGGCAACGGTCAGCGCACTGCGCTAAGAAACCCGCGACCAGAGTTCGATTCGACAGTGGTAAATATCTGAGCGGGCCCTTAGGTCGACTCAGCCTTCAACGAATGACCACCTGATGCGGTTTGTAGGCATTAGCACTGGGGAGGCAGCGTCGTCCGGGTGTGGCATGTAGACCAATGGCCTAAATAGGGGCTCGCTAACAGCAGTTGTCTTCCAACCGACTGCTAAATGTATTTCTCTTTGCTGTATTACCAATGTCAAATACAATTCTTTGTGTATATGCCGCTGTTGTGTCTGCGCAAAACGAAAGCATTGCGTATTTATGTATACTATGCTACTGCGTTACGGCTTGTGTCGCTATCAAGCACAATGTGTCTATGCTTATGTTTTCAAGATGATGAGGCGTGCGTATTCGTGTACATTTGTGTATACGCGTAGTGCACGAGATGTGTGTGCACGTGTGTTCGTTCATTCTACAGTTCGTGATATGTGCCACGGTCCATTTAATTTGCCGTGATGTATTCTTGTGTGTTCTGATTCTGCATATAAACATATAATTTAGTGTTCGCGTCTGTGTGCTCAGAAACTGCACGCAGTGTTATGTCTCCAATGCCTGTGTCTGCTTACGAATAACCTACCTTGTGGTCCTAATTACTTCCACATTCTACATAGTTATAGGTCACTTATATATATATATGTGTGTGTGCTTGCATTCACAATCCATGGATCAATTTAAACCGTCATGCACCGGTGTAGGAGATCGTAATATATATTACCGCCCTCGGCACACCACGTCCAGTATCGCTGTGTCTCTGTAAGGCCTCTTGCAGTCGGCCAAGCACCCTCAGAAATATTTCAGTGATAAATCAAGCCATGTATCCGTGTGTTCGTGCAGTAATGTGTTTGTGATTGTGTGTGTGTGTCCGTAATGTTGTCCGTGTGTGTGTGTATACTGTACATTTGTATCGGGGGAGCGGTGGCGCAGTGGTTTGCACCCAGCGCGATGAGCCGACAAACCCCCGCAACACGGGTTGGATTCCCCCTCCGCAGCAGAGCAACATCTATCGGAGCACGTGATAATGAGCCTGCTCTCCCACTAGATCGGCTTGGCCTGAAATTAAACGAGTAGCAGCTGGTGCAGTGTGCGTAAATATCAGCACTAGAAAGACAAAGACGGCCGTGTGCGGTGTTGGTTACACCACCTCCGTCGTGTGTGCAGTGCTCACATGCATAGGTGCTCGCGAACAGGACTTGCCCCCACGAGCCTGGTAGAGACTATACGGGGGAGCTTTGTCAAGCAGTCAGCCAGCGCCAACTCGCCAGAGATTCTGCGTTGCCATGTATTATTAGTATTACGTCACTCGCCTATACTGAATGTGTCCACGTATGTATTATCTGCGTGTGTGTTTTCAATTCTATATATACTGCATGAAATTCTATGAGAGCTTGTATGCGTTGTGTGTTTCACACGCCTGCATTCTGCGTTTAATTGTGTTTAAGTTCCGACGAGATGTGTGCGCAATGTGTGTTAGCGGCCAAGTGATTACACGTATACTCGCCGCATGCGTTATTATAATTTTACTTTTAAAATGAACGAACTGGGCGGCACGGTGGCCCAGTGGGCAGCGCTGTCACCTCACAGCAAGAAGGTCCCGGGTTCGAATCTCGGCTCGGGTGCCTTTCTGTGTGGAGTTTGCATGTTCTCTCCTCGTGTCCGCGTGGGTGTTCTCCGGGCACTCCGGTTTCCTCCCACAGTTCAATAAACATGCTGCCGCATTTGTTCATTGGCTCGCAGACTAAATTGCCCTCATGTGCCCGGTGATGGACTGGCGCCCCACCGTGAGTATATCCCTGCCTTGCGCCCTGTGTCTGCCGGGATAGGCTCCAGCTCACGGCGATCCTGTACAGGACTAAGCGGTTTCTGACAATGAGATGAGACGAGTATAAGTGAGTTTATTTACGTTGGTGATAATACAGTACTTTGTGGGTATTGAAGTGTGTGTCTTGCTCTGTAGATTCTAACAGTTGTTAATTTAAATGACTACTTGTAAAACCGGTCATTAAAACTATTCCTAAAAGGTTTGTTTTTAAATTAAGGGATCGATGCGTGACATTTATGTAGTTATTCGTGTGCATTGAACTGTATCCGTCGAGTGTGGGGAGCGGTGGCGCAGCAGTGAGCGCACTGCGCTATTTTTGTTGTTGCTCTTAAACCTTGCGCCCCGAGTTCAGTTCCCCGCTCACGACCATCGGCACCGGCGACGAGTATCTGAACCGGTCCCAGTTTCCCAGTAGGTCGGCTCAGCCTTAACTGAGCACGTGGGATCTGTGCGTAAACGTGCGCGCCAGGGAGACAAAGGCGGCCGAGCGTGGCGCTGACCAGCTGCGTTTGCGTGAATTGATTGGTCTTTTGTGAAGCGTTGCATTTGTTCCTTTTGTTGTTGCTGAAAAACGTAAATTGTCCCCATGGCCCTGTTGAACTGTTGCTCTTTTTTGTCTCGTGGTCATTTATTGTGCTGTCCGGCGCAATGCCATGTCTGACCATCGATGCGACTACAATCGATCCGGTTCTCAAGTTACAAAAGTTTAAACTTTTATTTTTGAACAATTACAGTGTATATTTGCTGCTAACCAGTTTTTGCCGGTTCACCGCAATAAGCCCGAATCTTAACCATCCTTGTTTGTAGATGTACCCGAATTTAATTTTGTCCTCCTGCTCATCGATTACCTAATGCGTTGTCGCTCAATGGCAGCTATTGGTGTAGTGTTCGTACAGCTACTCAGAAAACGACACGATTCAAAACATAATTTTCATCAGGCCCCCTGAGCGAAGTGAGCAGGCCCCAGGTCGTATCATCAACTCTCCATCTCTTCACTTGTTGTTAGTGGCCTTAACTGTGGCCTGCGGCCGCCTACGCCAGATATGTGCTGACCGCTAGATGGCTCGTTTCCATTTATCTCTCTGAGTCTCTGTGTCTCCATGGGTCTTTGTGTATCTCTATGGGTCGCTGTGTATCCATATGAGTCTCTATGTATCTGAGTCTGTGTATCTCTATGGGTCGCTGTGTATCCATATGAGTCTCTATGTATCTGAGTCTGTGTATCTCTGTGGGTCTCTGCGTATCCATATGAGTCTCTATGTATCTGAGTCTGTGTATCTCTATGGGTCTCTGTGTATCTCTACGAATGACTATGTATTTCTATGCGCCAAAATGTATCTCTGAGTCTCCATGTATTTAATTGTCTGTGTATGTCCACGAGCATGTATTTCTGTCAGTGTCCATGTATCTCTACGGCTATGCATCTCTGTAAGTCTCTGTGTATCTCTATGACTCTCTATGTATCTCTACGAGTGTCCAGGTATCTCCACTCCACATAATATTTTATTTCATCATCTTCTCCAGACGAGCAACGATTACGGCTCCTCTTCAGCGACCACGGGAAAGGGAGTTTCACACCATCCGGCGCGGTGATGATCCACCAACCCTCGCCGCCGCCTCCGTCACAACGCATGTGGATCACAGGCTGCCACGTGCGCCGCCGCCTGACTCACGGGCTGCCTTCAGGAAGGTGCCCCCAAGGCTGATCGCGGTCACATGGGCGCCCCTCTGCTGATTGTCCAAACGCAATTCTTGTCGCGAGACGCGGGGGGAGGACGCGAGTCAACCTTCCTGCGACCGAACTCTAATCAAGAGTTACGTGTGGACATCGGCAGAGGGGGCCCCCATCCCGCCTCGCTCCGGACCGTCGTCTCTCGCCACGGCAATGTGGAATTTCCTACACGTGACCGGTCTGAAGTTTGCTCGGGAGTTGCGTGTAGATCTCGGCAGCCATCACCCCATCCCACCTCGCTCCAGACCGTCATCTCGCCACATCAGAGGGAAATCTCCACGTTACTGATCAATATTACATAGCAGGTGCGAATTTACGTAAAATAAGCCTTTGCTAAATCTTCATTTTATAAAGCACACTTTTGATAAAAGTTCAAACGTGTAAATGTTTTTTTGCGACCGGGTTATTTGTGTTATGTAGTTGTGTTCCGTGCAACCATCGTGACACAATCAGCACACGCTTCACGAACCGTTCCCACAGTCTCAGCACCATTGTCCAGGGTTACCACCTCCCACTTAAACGTACATGTCCCAAGACACGTTGCCGAGGTTAATTGTCCTGAATAAGATTCGGGTTAAGTGTCTCATCTCATCTCATTGTCAGAAACCGCTTCGTCCTGTACAGGGTCGCGGTGAGCCGGAGCCTATCCCGGCAGACACAGGGTGCAAGGCAGGAATATACCCACGATGGGACGCCTGTCCATCGCCGAGCACTGCAAGCAATTTAGTCTGCACGCCAATTAACCTATGCAGCAGCATGTTTTTTTGGACTGTGGGAGGAAACCGCAGTGCCCGGCGAAAACCAACGCGGACACGGGGAGAGAACTCGCAAACTCCCACGCAGAAAGCAGCACCCGAGCCGAGGTTCGAACCCGGGACCTTCTTGCTGTGAGGAGGAGGCGACAGCGCTACCCACTGGGGCCACCGCGCCTGAATAAAATTCACCCGGTGCACTAAGATGTTGTAACTTGCAGTCGGGATTCCCACTCGGAACTCTTGAGTAAGTTAACATCTCCTTCCCGCTGGACAACTCTTAAAAAGAGCTGCAAGCTGACTGGCTGACAAGCAACCAGGGCACTGGAGCTGTAGAACCTTACCCAGTACTCTGATTAACCCAATGTGCAACTGTCTGTTACACTTGCAGCAGGAATAATTATCTCCACGGTGGTCCACATGTCTTGTGACAGACATTTCATTGACCCCTAACATGTTTTCCTTTGCTCATTGATTATTATTTTTAAAAACCCTTATTTATTTCACACGGCTGATACGGGTTCGTACTTAGTACTTGTAGAAGAGCGGCTTACAGTGAGCATATGTGCTCGTGAAGGATCACTAACCACGAAACTACCCAATGAGGGTCACAAGACATCAGGACCACTCTGTCGCGTCGGTGACTGCTGTGGCGCTGTCGCCAATGCAATCCCAGCACTGACTCAAGGGTAAACGAGAAGTTGCGCCGTTCACCTATGGGAACGCAAGACCTCGCGGTTTTGCGGATTGGATCACGGTTCAGAGAGAAGGGAGAACGACGAGCATACTCGTAACGCTGAGAGCGATGGTGGACTTAGTATTCTCATCTCATTATCTGAAACCGCTTAATCCTATATAGGGTCACGGTGAGCCGGAGCCTATCCCGGAAACACAGGGCGTAAGGCAGGAATACACCCGACGACGGGACGCCAGTCCATCGCCGGGCATTGCGGGACAATTTTAGTCTGCGAGCCAATCAACCTATCCAGGAGCATGCTTTTGGACTGTGGGAGGAAACCGGAGTACCCGGCGAAAACGCACGCGGACACGGGGAGAGCATGCAAACTCCACACAGAAAGGCACCCGAGCCGAGAGATTCGAACCCGGGACCTTCTTGCTGTGAGGCGTCAGCGCTAACCACTGGGCCACCGCGCCGCCCGGACTTAGTATTCAATTTTTTTTAAAAAGCGAGACATTTAAATCCCGGAAAAAAGCGGGACGGGTGGCAACCCTACCCCCAGTGCCACCACCTGGCTCCCCCTTGGTCACGACCGAAGTTGCATGCCGAGTGGAGGCGTGGGGGCAACCGTTAGGGTTGCCAACCGTCCCGGATTGACCGGGAGTGTCCCGAAATCGATCTCCCCTCAGTGATTTTTGCAAATAATTCGAGATATTTTAGTCGGATGTTTTGAAAAAAATGTTCAAATATACATTATAAAAAAAACCCAATGAAATCTAAATAGCTTCAGTCGCAGCTGGCAACTGTACCAATTGCAGCGCGTTCGCTCAGAGGTCCCACGGTTTATTATCGAGCGCCGCCTCTGCTGCTGCTGTGCTGTGTAACAACCAGAACGCTACGACTGACAGGACTCATCCAGAGCACTCGAGTTCTCCTCTGTTTTCAGGAAATATTAATAATAATAATTTTAGCATTTCTCGAGCGCTTTGTACGCGAGGGTCACGGAGCCCTGCTCAGAGCTGTGAAGGGAACGGCAGGTCAACAACAAAGTCGATCCATTAGTGAAATCCATTTTTGGGTCAGGTCACGTAAAAAAAAATAGTGTCGTTTAACCCTCCACCACCCGACACGGCCAATCAATGAGGGGTTGTCACGTGTACAGAAAACGCATCGCAGATATCTACGTCGTATATATCTTTCGTAAAATATTGTGGGGTCGCTTTTCAACACACCGGTGGGCTGAGATGGTAAAGGAATTGGAGCGTGTTCTATTCACGTGACAACCCCCTTACTGATGGGCCGTGTCGGGTGGTGGAGGGTTAAACGACACTACTTTATAATTTTTTTGCGTGACCTGACCCAAAAATGGATTTCATTGATAATATTGGTCACGAAAGCCTTCGAATTAAAGTCGATCAATGAAGCAGAATAGTGACTATAAATCAATGAAAGACTTTACTGAACTGGTGATATTAAGAAATAAACGCGAATCATTGCAATGCCTGTCGTGTGTCAGCGAAGGCGCCACCTCCACCACCCTGTGCGTGCCATCACAACCCCCCCTTGCTGATTACATCGCCAGCTCACAAACACTCTCCCTGCCGCGGCTGCTGCAAGGCTGTCACGGCCCTCGCCCGCGAGAGCCGCCCTTTGCAACCTCCCCTTGCCGTCAACAACCTCGACGATTTGCTGGCCACGCTCGAGTTGGAACTCACGCGCATTGCTTGTCCTGCTCCGGTAACATTATCCGCTTCCTCCACATGCGCACGAGTTAAGAGCCCGCGATCGTTGCTTTTTTTGTATCGCCGTGCAAGAAATCTCTGCGGTGGAACGATGATGCGATATTATTCCCCCACTGCGCTATGAACTTCGAAGACTGCGTTTTTTAAAATCCGAGTCACGGCTAGAGATCGGTGGGGATATCTGAACTGGTCCGATATCTGAACTCGTCAGATGTCTGGACTTTGCAGTCACCAATCTGCATTGGCCATCGTGGTGAAGTATAATCGACCAGCCATATGACTACCGCTGTGTGGGAATGCCTTCATCCAGCGGTAGATTAAACGTTACAGTACTTCTTTAATGAGAAATAGCCATCTGTGAGTCACAGAACTTTTATTATTGCAGGAGCCTTAAGAGCTCATTATATTGATGCAGATTTTCACGGGGCGGATAGATGATTTCTCTATCTTAAAAGCTGTTCTTTCAGGAGAGCCTTCAAGAGACATCCTCCTCTCTGCTTCACGACATTTTACCTCCGAAGATGGAGGCATTTGCAGGCTCATTGTGATGAGAAGGAACCAGGGACGTTCTTGATCGAGACGTTTGTACCTCTGACCTGCATCATTAAAACCTTGTCGACGTGTGTTTTGAACGTATTTGTCAATGATCTTTTCTTGCACAGGATGTTACCGGATGGCTCAGAGATCAGATCAGGCGCCCGTGAGATCCTTTTGTTCAACGAGCGTGAGATTATTACAGGAAACCAAAGACTCACCTGGGGAGATTGCGCAACGCACGCACATGTCGGGCCACACCAACGAGGCGGCCTCCACACCACCGGAGACCGCTCGTTGCCGCGCACCGTGGATCCTCCCCGGGATGCGCGCGCCCGCGCTCCTCCTCCTCCTCACGCGGCGGCAGCGACACCAGCGACGAGGACGGGCGGCTTCTTGTGCTTGCGGCATTTTTATTGGCGACTCACTCGCGATAACAACTGAACACAACAGCAGTCCGCACTGCGCGCGTCAACCGAGCCCGAGGCGCTCACACTGGTGCCGAGCGCCTCTCGACGCTCCGCCATCCTGCATCTTGTCCCGCCAGTTGTCTCTTTCCCATCCGACTGTCGACTCTCTGCGCGTCCCCCTTATATTCCCTCAGCCCACCTTCCAGAACTTTCTATATGATGTCACCTGAGGTGTTTCACCGTTCGAGGTGAGTTCCACTTCTCCTTACTCACCCTCACCTCTCGTGACCTGTCAGTCGACGACCCACACGATGCCAAAAGGCAGTCAGTGAGCTGACTGCCTTTTGGCATCGTCTGGCTGACGCTGACAATCAGGCTCAAAAGAAAGCCATGTCTGGTGTAGGCCAATCAGCTTGAAGGACAATGCATATTTTATCAAAGCTTCCTGTTTGCATATTTTGCCACAAGTATGTGTGGCTTTTGCAAACGAGACACATTGTGAAATGTGTCAATTATGGTGTTTCAAGATCTTAACACGTGTGTAATTGCCAGAAATGGTAAAAACCTGTTCTACTTATTAAACACGTGGTCGGTTACAACAACAGTGGTGGTGGCGGCTGCGCGTGCGGATTTTCTCCGATTGGTGTCGGCTGCGTAGCGTGATGTGGCATCCGGGAGCGGATATGAAGCGCGGGCGCGCCAGCGTAAAGGAAGTCCCTCCTGGGAAGCGATGAGGATGCAGCGTCAGTATGTAGGCAGTAGGGTGAGCGCGCTGAAGTGCTGGGGCGGCGCAGGAGTCGACTTGCGGCGCTACCCCCCGGCCGTTATGTGGTGTTAAACAATAGAGCATCGAAAACCCCAGAAGTCTCTGCTCATCTGTCGCTGGCTGGGTGAGTGCACCGCGGGAGTGATTGTGCCGGTATCGCCGTGGTGTTGCCGCTGAAGCCGTCAAGAGCCCGTGCCACGTGGCCGCAAGCGCACGTCAGAACCCGGGTGTCTGACGGAGATACGACGAGAGGGTTATGTCAGACACCACAGAAGTAACATATTTTACACACGGTGTCTTCGTATCACACTGGTTTAATAACTTAATGCTGGAGAAGCACGAGTTCTGTTGTGATTATATCGCCCTGGATAAGGGCGTCTGCTAAATAATAATTTATAATCATAAATTTATAATAATTGTTTGCTATCTCTCCCAACTTGAGCACGGACTGTTGCCGATTCCATTAACTATATCCATTCCCACTGATCGATTCTCTGGGCACTAGCATCAGAGTCGACTATGTTTTGTCTTTCTTCCACGAATCGATTTTCAACGTTGGTTTACGTAACATTTGCGGTGCCAAGCCTCGCACGTGACGGGCTCGGTGCGTGCGAGGGGTAACTCGAGGTCGACTTGTGGACCGGACATGTGGCGTGAAAACGGATTGGATCTGGGGCGATATAAAACGCGGTGCGCGGTAGCGTTCGAGAGAGTTCCCATGGGGAATGGTGAGGGACCTGCGTTCAGCATGTAACCAGCAGGATTGAGCGGTGAGAGCGCCAAGCACGGGGGTGGGAGTTGATGTGCGGTGTTACCCCGGTATGGTGTTGTGTTCGTTAATTAAGCACAATAAAACCTCAGAAGCCTCTGCTGGCCTGCTCGTTGAGTGAGTGTTGACTGAATGCTGTCGCTGCTGGAGGCCGCAAGAAGCCCGCGCCACGTGGTCGCTCTCGTGCGCATCGGGACCCGACACCCTGGCGGCGGAACGAGTTCGGCTCTTGTGCCGAGAGGGTTCCGCGCCAGGGCATCACACATTGATAAGCTTGTCGAAGCAATCATCATTGATAAGTATACGAGGCAACTCGATAAGCAAATGTCCAATATAGCTGCGGCACCACGATTCAGACCGCCGACTCGTGGCGGCTCGGCGATAACCGCCACGGCGAGGATCAGCGTTCACTCCACGATCTTTCAGCCAGCGAGCAGAGACTTCTTGTCTTTTGAATGTTTTTATTGAGCAGCGCGCGGCGCGGGCCCGGGCATAACGAACTCGAGCGGCGACTACATGTTGGCGACCGAGCAGCGCGCGGCGCGGGCCCGGGCATAACGAACACGAGCGGCGACTACATGTTGGCGACCGAGCAGCGCGCGGCGCGGGCCCGGGCATAACGAACACGAGCGGTGACTACATGTTGGCGACCGAGCAGCGCGCGGCGCGGGCCCGGGCATAACGAACACGAGCGGTGACTACATGTTGGCGACCAACTTTCCCTGACTCCGACCCCAAACAACAACTCCCCCGTCTTTATATTCCTCCGTGTCGCCCCCCCCCCGCACCTTCCCGATGACCTCACCCGTAGTCACGAGTTCCAATGAGTCATGCACCACGTGTGTAATGTGTATTGTGAACAGGAGCTCGCCAACAAGGGATTACGTGAGTCAACAACCCGAGTTCGATGAATCACGGGTCTCGCAATCGCAGTGTCCGCTCGTAAATCTCTTAACTCCACAAATGTATTATTGGGGCTTCGGATTTCCGTAATAACTTCATACAAAGACATAGTCATCCTAAGGAGTTGGGGCGGTTAGGAGGCGACCGTCTTATGCAAGGAAGCACCCGCTTGGTATGAAATAGTATCATTATGATCTCTCCACTGCTGGATGAAGGTCTTTCCTTCGAAGCCGTGATTATTGAATGCAACAATGGTCACATCGCCTTGTTGACTCGGCCCCTAAGTCTGAAACCAGCTCGTGTGTTGGCGCTGGGTCAATGACGGCCTTCATCCAGCAGTGGATTGACCACGGCTAACAGCAACCGATAGCGATAACTCCCCCCCGTCCCCACTTAAGATGGCCGTCCGCGCACAACGCAGCAGTGCGGCGAGGCTTCCCCACGCAAGATGGCCGTGCTGTAATCCCGGATGTGACGTCGTCTGCACGGAGACGGGGCCATGATGGCGGCGCGCTGTGGCCTCGCGGGCGGTCGGGTCGGCTCCTGGTGGAGAAGCAGGAGGTGCCTCCTCTCCCCCCTCTCCCTTACTCTCCCTTACTCCCCCCTCTCCCTTCCTCTCTCGCTCACAGCTCCTCTCTTTCGTCGCTCTCCCATCTCCACACGAGCAGCGCCGGCTGAGCCCCCCCCCCCCGCGGCCGGGCGGTCGCGGCGGCGGCCGCTGGGGCCGCGCACGTGCGAGGAGGAGCGGTGGCGCAGCGGTTAGGCGAGAGCGCGCCGAGTTCGGTTCCCGCTCACGCCGTGAGCGCGGAGCGAACCGCGTCCTGGGTGGCGGTGACTACCCTGGTGGACTCGGCCTCACACGAGTGCCACCTGCGGTGTGGAAACATCGCCGCCAGGGTCGACGGAGGCGGCCGGGCGTGGTGCTGGTCACCCACCCCCACTCGCTCGTGTGCCGTGCCGGCTTCAGGAGATGCCGCCACTCGCTAACAGAACGTGACCCTACAGTCTGTTCAGTAAATAGTAATTAAATGTGTAGAGGCCGCTCGTTGGACGAGTGTATTTGCTTTAGAATTCTGTGCTAGTCAGGGTTCATTAAAGATAACCCCGCCTTGCGCCCTGTGTCTGCCGGGATAGGCTCCGGGGCCCCCCGCGACCCCGTACAGGCTTAAGCGGGTGTTGATAATGATGATGAAATGTGTATTGATGTCGGGATCACAACTCCGTGTTTGATCGTTGCTCGTAGCAGCTGTCCTCTCGGGAGAGGAGCGTTGCGCGTTCCGCTTCCCTTCACCGTTCCCCTTACACGCTTGAGACATCCGGTTTATGAAGGTGGAGAGGAGAAACGCTCGACACGACTATCCCAGAAGAGCGGCGCCGATGAGTTATCCTCGTGCATCGAGCAGTGAAAACCACCATTGAGATGCCGCTGTTCAGAGGATCACCTGCTATCACCCTCCCACCCCCACCGCGTACAGATTTGGCCTCGGGTTCAGGCGCAGCTTCTGCGAGGGCAGCGCTTACCCGGGCTGCCCCCTCACGCAGCCGCTGCCCGGGCTGCCCCAGCCCCTCTACGCGCAGGTGACGGGCGGCGAGACCTATGACACGCGGGTGACCACCCTGGACAACGGCCTGAGGGTCGCGTCGCAGAGCAAATTCGGAAAGTTCTGCACGGTGGGAGGTGAGCTGGAGCCCGGGTTGCTCGGTTGGCTCCGACCACGGTGGATGAAACGTCCCGACAGCAAACTCCTTAAGTCACAGGGTCTTCGGATCAGCGTTTGTGTCGAACCTGTCTCCAGACTTGTTCACAACCAAGGGAGACCCTAGCAGTAGTGCCGGACTCTAGACCTAGTCACCAACGGAGGTCTTAGCAGGAGTGCTGGGACCTCGGGCAACAAAACTCAGGGTTTCGTTGGAACACCGACCACTGCCACTTCAGCACGACACGGTTAAAATACGTGGTGGGAATTGAGGAGTTGAGTGCCCCACGTTGTGTAATAACTTAATGTAGCCCCGGTAAATCCATCGAGGGAGCGTCGGGGTACTACGTATGTGCACCCGCGTGTCTGTTACGCACGGGAGCACGGTGAACTCTTCAGTCATTTTGGATCTTCTTTATTTTACAGTGTTGGTGAATTCCGGATCGCGGCACGAGGTGAAATATCCCAGCGGGATCTCGCACTTCTTGGAAAAGCTTGCGTTCTCTGTAAGTCCCTCGTGTGAGTGAGTGCGTCGCTGGTGTCAGCGGGGAGCCGTGGTGCACTGGTTAGCGCGCTGCGTTATGAATCCAGCCACGGGGATCAGTTGCTGGCCACAGCTAACATCGGTGATGAGTGACATCTACGTCTGTCCTGGCGTTCTCCTAGATCGACTCAACCTGAAATTATTGCCTGCTGCGTTGTGATAAATAACATTTTTAAAGCGCCTTTCACCCACGTTCACAAAGCGTTATGTGAACACCAGCACTAGGGAGTCGTCTAGGCCACACCACCCGGACGTGTGCTGTGCAAGCCGTAATAGCTGCTCAATGGTATCCTTTTACGTTTTTATTTTATTCACGTATAGTGCCTTGTGACCCTTGGGTGAAAGGCGCGTATAAATGTAATGATTATTGTCAGTAAAAGTTGCACTGTCGATACTGGTCATGTGTCGTTCACCCGAGCGAACTTATTTCCCAGAAGGACGGAGAGATGAACAGACAGTTGTGTTCACCGCATCTCGTTTTGCAGTCGACAGCTCAGTATGGGAGCCGCGATGAAATCCTTCACTTGCTTGAAAAACACGGAGGCATTTGCGACTGTCAGACCTCCAGGTATGTACTGTGCCCCCAGTCTCAAACACCAAACCCCATCGTTACAAACAGTTATAATAAATGAGAGTATTTCTACAGAGCCCTATGAGCAATGCTCAGCAAAGGCGCTCCACCCAATCAGTCCCTCGTTTCAAGGTAGACGCGATATTAAGTAGGTTGGCTCTTGAATCGACTGTGGAAGAGAGACAACGAGGGTTCCTGACCCCACACAAGGAGATCGTTTCAAAATAGTCGACTGGAAATCATAAAAGCCCACTCAGAGAACTCTGTGCAATGTCGTGGGACCACCAGGTGATTGGCGGTCAATATCAACGTTACGAATAGCCACACGCAGTCTTTTCACCGTTCATTCTCCCGAATCCTCACGTACGCGTATTTCCTTATTAGCGATATGCCCGTGGCAGATTTACAGCAGTGCTTGCCGGCAATCGTCAGTGACAAAGCTTGCCGCACGAAATCATTTGTTTTTTAATTATGGTTAGGCATTCATTTTTAGGTTAGGTTAGGTTTTTTAAAATTAAAGTTTTGATTTTCTATGTTGTTGCGTTGGTCAGTTCGAACGTTTGTTCTGTCGCAGGAATCCCACAACTACAGCTTGCACGTTCACTGGATACTTTCTGTTGTAAGAATAAACATCAGTACCTGCGTAATCCTGTGGAGGGTTGCCGTGAGCCGGAGCCTATCTTGGCATACACAGGGAGCGAGGCAGGGCTGTACCCAAGCAGCCACCGTTATTGTAAAAACCCCACTGCCCAAACATCTGAGCAAAGCCAGTAGCAGCTGACTGGTGGATGCTTGGTTGGTTCGTCGCGTTTGCTTGCTTTCGTGTCACAAAGTCATGGCTAAGACTTCGGGGATGTTGCTGCCCACGATTCTCCCCTCTCACCGTCTACTCTCCACCCTGCTTTGTGTGAGCCGCCAGTTGAGCCTCATGAAGGGCAGAGATGACTTGGCGGAGACAGCTCTGCCCTCGTGTTGACTGAGACAACAGTGTCCTTGTGTTTACGTAGATAACATTGCTGCAACTCTATAGTTGACTGATGCAACAGAGGTGCTCTGCTGCGGGCTAAGATGGCACCGCCCTGTAATCTAGTCGATTGGGACGCTATTGAGAACTGCTCTCAAGAGCTGCCCTTTCAGCGCAGCTATGTTGAGCGTTCTCTCTTCTTGAGAGCAGTTCTTCATGTGGCCACGAAAACCTACAGTGGAATAACTACCGGCACATGACCGCGATCGTGATTTTACACGCAGCTGTGTCGCCACCCTTACTTAGAATGCGTCTCAGTCTTCTCCACCTTGATACTGAGAATAGCTGTTAAGAGCTGCTCTCTCAGGACAGCCTGATCAAGCGTTGCTCACCCCTCCTACGTGACGTTTCTGCGCACGTGTTGGGGGCTTCGTCGTAAGGCCGATGATGATGCCTTCATGTACTCCTACGAGCAATTCTCAAACATCGAGCCGTGAAAACCGACGCTGAGACAACGTCGTGGACACGTGGCTGTCTCGTCTTTGCTCGCCGCTCGCAGGGACACGACGATGTACGCCGTGTCGGTGGAGTCCGGCGGACTGGAGACGGTCGTGAGCCTCCTCTCGGACGTCATCCTGCAGCCGCGGTTCACAGGTCTGTGCTCGCGCCCTGCGCTGCTTCCGCTCTCCCCGCCGTGGTGTGCCCGGCCGCCTCCCTTCATCAGCCACACACACATTCGCGACGGCCGGCCGTGAGGAGGCTGGGCATCCTGGCGATCAGGAGTTTAGTTCTGACATCACTGACAGCGCGCTGTTGTCCATTGGGGTTTCCCAGCTTGGAGCTCCGACCTCTGAGCCACCTCGTGGGTTTCCCACTAGGCTCCTAATCAGTGAATTCTTCCGTTTCTTTAGTCTATTTGTGGCCATGCCCCCTGCATCGAAGACAGCGAGAACCTTGGAGGCAGAGACACTCGGCCGCACCGCAGATTTGCAGCGTTCACATCCAGGTGTCAGCCGCTGCCTGTGATTTAAACTGGGATCCCAAGTGCTGTTGGTTGATGGCGTCAGCCTGGTCACCAGCGTCTGCACAACAAACACCGTAATGTCGCATGTGGCCGCGCACTCTGAGTTGCGAGCTGCACGAGACACATTGGTGACGGTCTGTGTCGGCCATGCGATTAGCGTGCTGTGCTACGGAGCAGACCGCCGAGTACGATTCCAGCTCACGGCCAACACCAGTGACGCTGTTATGAACCGGTCCTGTGCCTCCCTTAGGTCGACTCAGCCTCAAGTGAGTACCTGCTGCAGTGTGTAAACATCCTCACTAGGGAGACAAATGGGCTTGGTGTTGATCACCCTCTCCGCATGTCCGCGTGTGCTGTGCTGGCCTTTATAGGTGCTACTCACTCAAGGTACTTGAGCCTACAGCAGGGGTGAAAGTAACTTACATTTCTTAATGGTACGGTTGTGTCGCCACCCCCCTTCCCACCTGCACCGTGTTTGAAAGCTACGGCCACTTTCTTACCGGTGCGCCGGGCCGTACCGACCGACTTCACCTCCACTCTGCTCTGTGTCGAGGCTATACGGGCGATCTGTGTCTGTGTGGGAGCCAGACGAGGAGCTGGAGATGACCAGGATGACTATCGGCTTTGAACTCGAGGACCTGGCGTTGCGGCCGGATCCGGAGCCGCTGCTCACCGAGATGATCCACGCGGTTCGTGCCTCACCGCCGGTGGCAGCAGCTTTGCCATCCCATCTCGCCGTCGCCGCAAAGTGTCCATACTAGCAGAGTACCCGCCCTACGTGCGATTTTGTTCAAAGTGAGCCTGTTCTGGAACACTTATTCCTTCCTTTTTTTAAACAATAATTTTACTTATTACTCAAGAAGCGGGAAGTTGTGAAGTATTCTAGCGTGGTACCCCAGTACGGACACAGAAAATGCGTGCGCATTACTGCCTGTCCATACACAAACGTACACCAACACACGCACGCGCTCCTTACTCGCGCGTACGCACACCAATAGCCATCGTTCGTCACTAAATGGTGGCGATGCCACCACGGTCCTTGTGCCAGGCGAGGTGAACTTTGAGGCTTTCGCAAGATGTTAGGAGGCTCGCTGTAGGCAGGATGAGGCTATGGGACATTCAGGTGCGGTGGGTTGACGAACCGAGATGACTGGCAGATGCACCACCAGTGCTCGCCACTGCGCTAACTTGCTGGACTTTACCCGCCCTGCGCTCCACCTGTTGTTGTGAGCGTTGTCCCTCTGCCCTGTGTTGTTGCTGGAGGACGACTGCCTCCGACTGCCCAGTAGCATCGTTCAAGAGCCTTCTCCACTGAGACTGATTTTGTCCCCGCACTGGAAATGTTGTTGAGAAACTGGAGAATTTTTGTTATTTATGCGACATGTTGAATACCTATGTTGACTGCCACTAGGGAGACAAAGGCGGCTGAGCGTGGCGCTGGCTACCTAACCCCTCGTGTGCCGCGCCAGCCTTTACAGTCACTACCAACAGCAGTTGTCCTCCCTCGCTAGGGTTAATTTAATCGTGTTTTTGCATCACCGGTAACCTATGTGGAGCGCCGCAGTGGCGCAGCGAGTCACGCTATCGTCTCACAACAAGAAGGTCCTGAGTTCGGTTCCCCGGCTCGGGTGCCTTTCTGCGTGGAGTTTGCGTGTTCTCCCCGTGTCCCTTGTCTGCCGGGATAGACTCCGGCCTCCCCGCGACCCTGCGCAGGGTTAAGCGGATCTTGATAACGATGACGGTAACCCGCGGGGAAACGAGCACGGTTTACCGCGGTTTGCCGCGCTCCACCCCGCGCGGTCCGTTGAGGTTACGCGTGGGGGGGGGGGTCTCTGCCTCGGCGCGACCGACGCACAGGCGGCATTCCGCGAGAACACGGTGGGGCTGGCGCGGTACAGCCCCGCGGAGAGCGCGCCGCTCATCGACCGGCCGGTGCTGCACAACTTCCTGCGCAGCCACTACGTGCCCCAGCGCATGGTGCTGGCGGGGGTCGGCGTGGACCACGGCGCGCTGGTGCGGTTCGCCGAGCGCCACCTGCAAGGTACGGCCGCCAGGATCGCGACGCTTTCGCACGGCACGGCGGTGTGGGTCTCGCGGCTCGACGTGTCGCGAGACTGCTCGCAAGAGATGCTCTTTTGGGATAGCCGTGTCGAGCGTTCCTCGACACAAGGAGAGAGGAGGAATTGTGCAATGACGGTATTCGTTGGTTCCGATGCCCTGCTGCAGACTCGTCGAGGGGACCCACAGTGGCAGCTATCCCTATGTGGCACAAGGTGTAGACAGTACTGGCCGGCAAATGGGCAAAGCCTCCACTTGTGCGCCGTTGTCTTTGTTGACTTAATCGAGTAGCTGGCACGGTGTGTGATGAACATCTTCTCGATTACGTGGTAAAGAGAAGAGGTTTTACCATTTGTGGCAATTGTACAATTGTTATGCTTCAAGGACAACGCATACATTATTCAAGCATTTTGTTTGCATATTTCGCAAAGTCTGACACTTTGTGAAAGATATCGGCTCTTTGGTGTTGTAAGATATTAACACACCATATTATTGTCTTGTTTACAACTTTGTACCAGAGAATAACGTACTCGTAGATCTTGTCGCACCGTGAACCGTGACACCATCGGCGTGCGTGGTAAACGTCGGCGTTGGCAGACGCGGGCGCGCCGGGTGCGGTGCCACCCGCGCTCCCCCCCTGCACCGCCGCGTCGACCTTTGCAGGCGCCGCCTGCTGCCGGCGCTTGCCCCAGCCGTCTGTTAACGGCTACGCACGGGACCTTTACCTGTGTGCTTGTGGTAGGCGTGACCCCGGTGTGGGGTCCAGGGAAAGGCACCGAGCCGGACCGCTCGCTGGCGCAGTACACGGGCGGACAGGTGAAGGTGAGTGTTCTATCCACTGTTGGTTGAAAGCTGAAGAATATTTAAAAGCGCTGATGGTACGAGCGTGAATTCAGTGAGGACATAGTGTTCTAGTTTCAACAGCGTATCGCTAAGTGAAGAGTAAAGCTGAACTAAGACACTGAAGCCTCGGTGTTGTGCAGATAAATCGTGTGCTTCTGAAGGATCCGAACCCGGTACATGTATACATACAAACGCTTGCTCCATTGTCTATAACATTTCTTTAGTCTATTAGCGTCTCGCTGTGTGGTTCCGCCAAGAGACTCGGCTGTATCGCCGTACACAGCGACAACCTGGCAGGCATTCCTCATGCGCGGCTAAGTCCACTGCGGTTGTATTTCTACACGAATATCTCTCCGAGCCTGGGGCACAAACACGCGAGGAGAGAATTGGACCCAACAACAACAACCACCATTCACCACTAAGTGGTGGTGACGCCATCACGGTGCTTGTACCAGGTCATATGCACCTTGAAGCCACGTGAAATGTCAAAGGCTCACTGACAGGAGGTCACGGGACAGGCCCAGGTGTTATGGGTAGCCTGACTGAGATGACTGGCAGATGCACCACCTATGCTCCCTACTGTGCTAACGTGCTGTGTTTTAGCCGCCCGACGCTGCGCTCGTTGTTGTGAGCGTTGCTCCTCCATCCTGTGTTGTTGTTGGAGGGCGACTGCCCCGTAACGTCCTTCACGATCCTCCACAGAGGTCGATCTTGACACCGCTGGTACCAGTATTCAGAAAGTCCACTCAGCTCCAGATCCTCCTGTGCCACATCAGTCCATCTCTTCTCTAGCCCGTGCCGTGCCCGTTGAGCCCCCTCTATCCGGCCAAACAACATCTGCTTTGGCATGCCGTGGCTGGGCATGCGGGCTACATGACCCAGCCACCGCAGCCTCACCTGCCGGAGGAGCTCACCAATGGGACTTTGTCCAGATCTTTCGAGAATTTATGAGCTCTTCACACAATTCAACCTGGTTAAACTCAGGATGGATCGTAGGTAGGCAAGCCGGAAAGTTTCAAGACGGCGCAAATGTTCCACCAGTGGGGTCCACGTTTCGCAAGCGTATAGAAGAGAGGACATGACTGCAGCTGAGAAGACTGGAAGCGTCGTGTGGAGTGACAGGGCCAGGCAGCTTCCAAATAGCGTTACGTAGCCGATGGAACGATAACGCTGCCCGACTGATTCGGAGCGAGATCTCCGCTGTCAAACCGGAACCGGCCATAAGCACGCTGCCTAGGTATCTCTCCACTGTCTCCACAACTGCTCCATCACTCATGGAGAGCTGAGAGGGTGGAGTATTCGGTGGTACAAAATATCCATGCGGGTGCTTGGTTTTGGTGGGACTAATGGTAAGACCCCACCTCTTTGTGGCATTCTTCAGGTTAAACAGCAGAGCCCCCAACTCCTCCTCAGAATGAGCAGCGATCACCAAATCATCAGCATAGATAATATGGTTGGCCAATAGGGAGCCATCCCTTTACTGCACCCAGGCATCGATCAGCCTCACATTGTACATGTACCAGATGGAAATTACACTGGAACATCCATGGAAAGCCTCTCCAACTACGTGGTCAAATAATATGTTGAATAATGTAGGAGCCAGAGAACATCCCTGTCGCAACCCAAGGTGAACAGGGAATGGCTCTGACTCCTGACCACGTAGCTTTACCTGGGCTTGCCCACCCTCGTGAAGGTCCTTCATGATGGTGAGCAGGGTGTCAGGGATCCTGAAAGCACGAAGAACATCCACAGCCCTGGCCTACTGATGGTATCGTAGGCCTTGACCAGGTCAATACACACGGGGACACACACGGGGACACAAACACAAAACAGACACACTCGAACACGCACACGGACACACAAATACCACCTAGCATCCGCCGCGACCTCTCGCGCGCGGCGCTTGCCGCGGCCGTGACCTCCGCGCGGGGGGGGGGGGACTTCCGCGTGTGTCGTCGCGCGCAGGAGGTGAAGGACATGTCGAACGTGAGCATGGGCCCGACGCCGATCCCTGAACTCACCTACGTGGTCATCGGCCTGGAGAGCTGCTCCTTCCTGGTGAGAGTGCGCCGTGTCGCGGCGTGGACCGTACGTCACGACCACGTGGTTCCTCACTCCATTGAGCGTCGACACATCGCTCCGATGGAGGTTTCCACGGCTCCATGAATGAGATTTGCTCGCGGTGCTTTTCCCGAGAAAGACTCTGACTGTGTCCATAGACTCAGACAGACTCCAGAGATAGACTCTGACTGTATCCATAGAC
>JAZEWT010000008.1:24005198-24018823 GCA_036362905.1 Mordacia mordax | reverse complement strand
TCTTCATCCACCACCTCCCCCTCCAGCTCCTCCACCTCCTCCAGCTCCTCCTCCACCTCCACCTCTGCCACCTCCTCAACCACGCTGCACACCCACGTGTCACTGCCGTTCTGCTTCACCGCCTGTCCCCCAGCGCTCTCTCTCGCTCCGGCTTTGAGCGGCGCAAACAAGGAGGCGCGCGTTCCGAGTTGGACCGACGCGCGAGCGCACGCGTCAGTGCGCGTGCGCGTCGGCCTGCGTGCTGTCGCCCCAGGTGAAGGAGATGGTGGAGATCATCACTCGGGAGTTTGTGCTCATGGCGGGGAATGTCGGGGAGGTGAGTTCAGTGCCTCATCACCCCACGGCCGTCAGCGCTCCCGCTCACCCGACTGCCCGCTTCGCACAGCTTTGCACCCTCGGGGTACGGCTGCATTGAGAAGAGGGCGACGCGGTGGCGTCTCACAACAAGAGGAGCCCTGGTTCGATTCCCAGCTGGGGTGCTTATGTTGCGTTTACACATTCTCTCCGTGTCTACGTGGGCTTCACCGGGTACTCCAGTTTCCTCCCACAGTCCTATGATCACAACAGTAATCTCTTACAATTTCCCTGGCAGTCTTTGATAGTAGGGGGGAGCTGATTGCGCCGGATATGAAGTTGAGTAAATGAGATGGCGATCGCTGCGTGGCGGTGCAGGCGGAGCTGGACAGGGCCAAGACGCAGCTGCGCTCCATGCTCATGATGAACCTGGAGTCACGGCCGGTCATCTTTGAGGACGTGGGACGCCAGGTGCTGTCGACGGGCCAGCGCAAGCTGCCGCACGAGCTCTGCAAGATGATCGGTGGGTGGCGCGGAGGCGGCGACGTCCCGAGAGCCGCGGCTTACGCACGCGCGCGAGTGTACACGTGTGTGCACGCACATGTGTACACACACACGTGTGTGCACGCGTGTGTGCACGCGCATGTGTACACACGTTTGTGTGCAGGTATGTGTACACGTGTGTGTTGATGCGTCTGCGCGACCCCTCGTGCATCGCGCTGACCTTCATGGGCGCTACTCGCTAACAGCACCTGACCCTACAGTCCGTCAAGGCTTCCCGGAGGATCTTTGTGTCTGTAGGAGGCCGCGTGTGGTGCTGATCATTTACCATTTCCTGTAATGTACCGGTCTTCATAGGCGCTACTCGCTACCAATACTTGACCTCACATTCTATTAAGGCTACACGGAGGGATATCATTTTCTTTACCTTTGCGCGCCGCAGAGGCGGTGACGGCGGCGGACGTGCAGCGCGTGGCGCGGCGCATGCTCGCCGGCAAGCCGGCGGTGGCGGCGCTCGGCGATTTGTCGGAGCTGCCGCCCTACGAACACATCAAGCAGGCCCTCGCTTCCAAGGACGGCCGCCTCCCCTACTCCTTCCGCCTCTTCCGCTAGCGCCGGAGATCGAGGAGCGAGGGCGCCACGACCTGGCCCCGGTCGCGCCACGCTGCGGGCCCCACGTCGACCGGCGTGCGGGGCGATGCCGCCGTTACCTTCACTCGCACAATGGCTCTGGCGTCAGGGAGTCCGAGACGTTTGTTGTGGGGGGCTCGTGCTGGAGGTGTTCAAGTCTCGGGGGGGGGGGGAATCGGGCGGCGCGTATCGGATACAGGGCGGCGTGTGTCGATGTAGGTGTTGATGGTATCGTCGCTTGCCGCGGCGATACCAAAAGGGCTCCTGCTTGACGCGGCGATACCAAAAGGGCAGCGCTTGAGAATGGATACCGGTATCGCTCAATGGGGTTGCACACGGCAGAGATCGTCACAACCCCCAACCCCCCCCCCGCCCACTGTGTTTGCAGGACCCTTGTGAAAAATATTCCTGAGACTTGCGAAGCCTTCCTGGGTTAACCAGCACGATAATGATAGTGATAAATACAGCTAATAACAGTCCACGTTGATAACATAGGGAGGAGCGGTAGCGCAGTGAGCAGCGCTGTCGTCTCACAGCAAGAAGGACCCAGGTTCGGTTCCCAGCTCAAGTACCTTTCTGTGTGGTGTTTGCGTGTTCTCCCCCTGTTCTGCGTGGGTTTCCTCCAAGCTCTCTGGTTTCCTCCCACAACTAAGAAAACGCCCGTAATTAGTTGACCGATAACATAATAAACAGGACGCGGTGTCTGGTGGCCTGGTGCCGGTCGCCCGCATGGCTACCTCCCTCCCACCTCCCTGCAGTTTTCTACACCACCGTGGGATCTGCGTCAAAGGCTCCGTTATATTTAATCATTTAAATATTTCCACCGAGCCGGTAGCGGCGCCTTGCTCGGCCGCATCTGTGGCCTCCGGGCCCCTTGTTGTGGTGGCGGACGTCGCTCCGGCTGTCTGCGTCCCCGCGCACCTGTAGGCCGCGTTTCGGAGGCGTTGTCGAGGTGTCCGGAGATGCGTCCGATGGCTCTCGGGAGCAAGCGTTTAAACCGTGACGTGCGGGTGCTACACGTAAGTTATGGAGTCGTCTTCAGTTCGGGGTTAGGAGCAGGTTCCCTACCCCCGATTTAAATGCGCAGACGCGACAAATGGCCTCCGTGTGACGAATTGCGTACGTTTTGTCACACGCCCGATTGTAAACGCCCGGCGATCGCTACACGAAACCGTGTAAACAAGTAAACGGATGTTGGGTGTGCTTTGCTTACCTCCCCACAGCAGTGACCGCTGTCTTTTGGAAATTAGAAAAAAAAGCGCCTGGCCGTGTGCGAGCTGGGAGAGACGAGCTGGCCCCTTCGGTGCCGTTCCATGGCCGATCTCGCCCCGACTCCCTCGCGCTCTCTGCGCTCCGTTCACCGCAGTATAGCGCAGCGGCTGTTGTCGGCCGCTGGCTGCCTCTGCTCGGTTGGCGCGCGTCGCGGGCCACAACACATTGTGTCACTGTGCGGGGGCGCTTGCGGCTGTCGAGTGGCCCGTGACATCAGCCGTCCAGATTGTGTCGTGGATTGGAGAGGGCTGAGGAGCACTGCCGCCCACGGTCTGACCCGGATATAATTCCGGATCATATTGGTCACGAACGCTTACCAAGGTTCAGTTCCTGTTGGTTATGTGCAAGAAAGTGCAACCATTATAGTGCGGTCTGCCAGAGGTGGCAGGTGGTTAAGCCCAGTCACCCAGCAGAGTTTCCTGCTGGCTGTGAAATTGGGACGTGTACTTTAAGAGGTTGTGATCAGGCTGCTGGGTGGCTTAGAGATGAAGAGACTTCGAGCTGGATCTGGCGAGTTTCAGCCACCCACGTTTAAGCTTCATTCTCCTGTGTGGCGAGCTGAGCGACTCTGCGTGCATCACCAGTTGCCACGCAGAAACGAAACCCATCACATGAGATGCGGTTCTGCACTTCATTTGGCAAAATTCGAGCTCCTGGAGATGTCTCCGTGCTGGTTTAACACGCACCGGATAACACTGTGATGGCAGATGGGAAGACGCCCGCCCACTGCTGCGTGGTCACTCGGTGGAGCGCTCGATAACGCGAACGGCGGCGCTGCTGTGCGAGAGCTGCGGATGCTTTGCACGGTGACCTCACGTGGATAACGTGACCCGGATAACGCTGGGGTTGTTTTGAAGGCAAACGTTATAAAGGCGTTGTGATGCCAGTTGTTTAGTGAGGAGGTCACCGCATGATCGTGGGTTCACGCTGTGCTCGCAGCTCCACACGTGCTTGCACACGGGCAGGGGAACGCAATCTGTCTTCAGTGCGCAAGAAAACACTGCGGTTGCGTCACAGCAGTAGAACACAGTGTCCGCGTGGTGGTGGGGTTTGATGGCTCCGTGTATGAGAATTGATCTCAACGCAGGGAATGAGCGGCACGGTGGCCCAGCGGGTAGCGCTGTCGCCTCATAGCAAGAACAGCCCGGGTTCGAATCTCGGCTCGGGTGCTGCTTTCTGTGTGGAGTTTGCGAGTTCTCTCCCTGTGTCCGCGTGGGTTTTCGCCAGGCACTCCTCCAGCAGTATAAAAAACATGCTGCAACATATGTTAATTGGCTTGCAGACTAAATTGCCCTCAGTTCCTGGTGATGGACTGGCGTCCCATCGTGGGTATATCCCTGCCTTGCACCGTCTGCCGGGATAGGCTCCTGCCCACCGTGATCCTGTGCAGGATTAAGCGGTTCTGACAATGAGATGAGACACCTCATGATGGCAGCCAAGGAGAAGTAAAGGAACGCTCGACACAGCTAGCCTGAAACAGCAGCTCTTGAACAGCAGCATTTGTACCACTGGTAGTGATGGGTGAGAGCAGTCTCTGCGCGAAGCTGATGGAAGTGGATGACCTGACGTGTTTGATGAGTTCACTGGGCATTGCTCACTCTGCAGAGATCACCTTAGGTCCCTTGTCCCGTGCCCTTTTTTAACGCTCGAAAGTGGTTGGCAGTGCGTGTTGTTGTAACGCTATTTTATTTCAAGGTGACAATATAAAAACAAATATTTGGGGAAAAAAGGGCATTGCCCAGTCCAGATTTATTCGCGATTTAACTAACACTGGTTCCATCATAACACTAACACTCCTCCTGGGTCTATGGATTTACTTGCATAAGAGGGCAGTCCTTTCCAAGCTTGCTGTGTACAGAGAAAAGCTTACCTCGTTTCCAAGACTGGAGCCTGCAGTTATTAACTTGGGCAGTTCCAGTGCCACCGCGAGAGAGCCACGTAGCACATCAAGCCACCTCCATGTAAAGCGACCACGTCGCAATGTAAACATGTTGATGTTGGCTGCCACGCACACGCAGAGGCCTGTGTTTGTCATATTGCTGTCACTCAATCCGGCTAACACGGGCGCTCGTGTGTTTACAAAACGACAGCAGGGCACCGGCACAGGATTTTATTGCAGCAATTTAAGAAAACATGAAACGCACACGAGGCGACACTTTATTAAACCCAAAATCACTTTTGGGTAAATCAACACCTTTCAATGCACATGGAGTGTTAAATTGTATTTAAAGGTTGCTGATGTGTCCACGATGCAAGTTTCTGTTGTAGTGGCACAGCCGGCCGTTTGAACGGTAAAAAAAAAACCATGACACGGCTGCTGAGGCTCTTGTCGCCAGGCTGCACACGGCTGTCTTAGCCTGTGTCCGGGTCACGCCGCCTGTTCAGCGGTTCTTGGCACACGTCGTGAAACGTCGGACGCCACGGCAGAACAACCCCCATGTGCGAGCAGTACCATCGGGCATGGCGAGCTAGGAACAGATGTCCGTGTGAAGCAGTGTCTGCGTCACCCGGTGGTTATTTTACGGTCACGAGTACAGCGTCTCTGCTCAATTCACGAACATCCCGTTATCGTCACCACTCTAACTGCAGCCCTGGCATCATCGAGGCACGCTTCGTAGATGTTTCACTTGTCAAATTATGATTTTAACATCGGCAGCCTGGAGTGGAGCACACTACTTAACGTTTTGACAAGACTAGTTTACATATGTTAACATAACATTGATTTATTCGTTACGTAGGTTTGCTACAAAGGCTGAAAGTTAAGGTTTTAATATTTCTGGCTGAAATGCGGTTGTGTGTCCAGGTCTTGGATATGAATGTACACTAGACTGAGCATGACCTGTCCCGTTTGATACCAACAGGCTAGGTGACCTCTAAGTACAATCACAGATTTGGTGTAAACACTGGAAACAATAATACACGCGAGCTGTGCGAGCACGTGTGGCAGATGTGATTGTGCGCACACAGGTTCATCTGTGAACCAGAATCGTAACTAATTCACGACTGCAAGTGAATGATAAACAATCGCCATTCCACAGATCTGGACTTTACCCAGTTTCCCATTTCATTGACAGCAAGAATTAGCAATTCCAATTGGCGATGTCTTTGCTGCAAATTAGACTCCACCTACAGACTACAGAAGCAACCGTGTTAACTGCGGAGCAGTGCACGTGGATAACCTCGACTGAAATTATAAACCACAAGCTCAAGATACCCTTCTAGTCGTATCAGCCATGGTCAATCTGCTGCTGGATGAAGGGCTGCCCAAGCTGCCACACCTCTCATGACCCTGCGACCAAAATATTGAGATTTTGTAAGTTGGCTAAATGTGACACTGAACAAGTTGGGCAGGTGGGAAGGCGTTCTTGCGGATGGTCATCGAAGAGGGAGTTTTTAAAATACTGCACACAAGCCAGAAGGCTCGTATTGCAGCTTGGAGTCAGTTTTCCCAGACTCCGATTGACCTTTTACGAAAGTGGAACATTGGGCATCACGGACGCTTGCGAAGGCCAACACTAGGCATCGGCCTCTAATCATCCATCGCAAGGCCCCAGGACAAGCTTTCTACAGACGATCGCGAGTTTTGGCGGCGGCAAACCCCGGAATCAACATCCAGCATTACACGGCCGATGATGACCGGCGCAAGACCCGCGGCCATCACCTCCTGTCCAGCGGCACACGTGGAAAGAGAGGTGAGACCATCTCCTCACGATACACATGCTGTCCCAGTAAGTCGACGATGCGTTTTCTTGGATAACTCGACTACAACTTGCTCCAGTGAATCGACGCGCTAGACAAGCGCATTTCGTCACGGTAGCACAAACCTGCTGTAACGTTCACACGGTCAGTAAACCGGTTTTCACATTGTTGGCACGCCCTGGCAGCTGTAAGCAAGCGTTATTACCAGTTCTGAAATAAAACAGCGTTCGTCATAACCACCATCGAATCACGTGCAAATATATAATCCCGACGGGTGGGGAACCGTTGGCATTCACAGCAGTGGTATCACCGAGCTTCTTTTATGACAAACGATCTCTCGCAGCTCCCCGATTTGTTCAACTCGTGAGCCTTATTTTATTGCGGCTGTACCGCTCTGCGAGGGTTCCGTGCGACAGTCGTACGGTGGCTATGAATTAAGTCGTACAATATTAAAGGCAGTGGGTTAAGTTTTTCAAGACGAGGTGAAATCAAGGAACATACAAAGCTGTGAAACCATAAAAACCCTTTAAATCTCTTGAAGTGGCAGGTAGCACCGGCTAAATATAGGACTGTGAACTTAGGAAATGATTCATATTTTTTTTTCTTTTAAGGCGTAACTCCCGAGACGCAACAGCTATTGCAGATTTTTGCTGCCCTCAGGCCGTCCCATAGCTGCCATGTTCGTCCTGCACGTAAACATTACGCACGTTCCCCGGTGGGTTGTGAAATTGGGGACACTTACTCGATGGGTTTCCGTGGCTGATGCTGCAGCTCTCTGGCCCGGGTCCATGGAGTCGCTCTTCAGCTCTTCCAGACTCCGGTTCAACAGTTCCCGAAGGAATTCGTGGGCATGTTGAGCGAACCGTGGAGGTCGGTGCTCGGTAACGAGGCAACACAGTCCAACGCGGTACGTGGGAGAGATATACAGGGGCACCTGCGATCTAGGGGGCCGAGCAGAATGATGGCAATGTACTTTTGGGGTAATTCTGCATCTCCAGGCATCCGTGTTTCCAAAAATTTCACGTAAAGTGACTTGAATTCCGCGTCGTTACTTAGAATTCTACGCGAGTTGAACTGGGATGGCACTAAGACTGGACCTTCATTTGTTTCAGAAACAAATGCTTTATTATTCCAGAACACAACATGACAGTGCGAATTTGGTGAATGAACGCGCAACCAAAGCGTTAATGTGCTTTATGATTATGTAATCTTCGTACAAAAGGATAATGAATTCAGATGACAGTAAACATTTAAAATACCAGGGCTTTCACATTTGTGAGCCAGTGATTTTACAAAGGCATAAAATTTAGTCTTACCCCAAATTACCTAGCTTTGCCAGTCCTCCCAACCAAACCCACTGCCTGAACAACACAACACTGTCAGCATAATTCGTGTGCGGGCGAGCATTCAGCACGTAGCCCAACATCGAATTGGCTCAACTCCCACTCGCCCCGAAGAGAAACAACCCGACACCTACCGAAGATGTTCTCTGATCGCGGCAGACGCTTTACACGAAACGGCTAAAAACTCTGCACACTGATCGGACCACGAGGCGGCAGACAACGCAGCAACCAGCCACAGACTTGCCCACTTAGACGAGACTCATTAAGGCATCCAAAGGGAGAACAAACAAGCGTGGAGACATTACGCCGCACATGCTGCCAAACGTGAGCCAGGCCAGGTTTTCCCAGAAAGCCCTCCAACATTTTTGATTTTTGCAGCCAATAACGGAGGAAAAAAAAACCCGCTAGAGCGGAACACCACCGTCGTCTCTGCGCGTTTGAACGTGCGGATCTGGGCGCCGCGGGAAAAACGTGATCGGGCTCGTATGGCCGCACGCCACACGCGCGGCAGCGCACATCACTTCCGAAGGTGTCCACCAGGAGAACGCGCCGCCGCGCGCGCAAAGTGGAGGGCGAGCGGCCTGGAGAGTGGTCGCGCACCCCTCTCTCGCCGTCGCTCACCACTTTTTCTTGTGCGCGTCCATAGACACGCCGCCGGGGCCCAGTGCGACCAGCAGCAGCAGGCCGCCAATGACCGACTGCGTCTGGAAGAAGTCGTACTTCATGTAGTCATGCATGGCCTTGTTGCTGGACACAGTCCAGAACGGGTGCATGTAGACATTCATGGCGAGCAGCCACAGCACCAACGTGAGTGCCGCCAGCTTGGTCTTGAAGCCCACGGCCACCAGCAGCATGAGCGCCGTGCCCACCAGGTCCTGCACGATCTGGAGAACGGGGTGGTATGGGCCGAGGTCAGCGGGCGGCACGTCACGGTACTTTGGTTAAAAGGGCGAACGCCCGCGAAGCACGCACCATCTGTGCTGTGTGGCCAATGGCGTGTGTGGAAATTCACCAGGGCCCACGGGCCCTGCGTTGTGAAGGGTTGGGACGTTGAACAACAGTGCCCCCCCCATTTCATTCTTTGTACCAGGGCCCGTATCAACGGCGCAATGCTCACCGAGTGCGGCATTTACATTTTACCTTTACTGCAGGCCCTTCCTCCAGCAGTGGAGTGAGCAAGCAATTGCAGGACTGCGCATTTGCTTTGTATAACAGGCGTGGTGCTGGAGTGTAATAGTGGTGCAGTGGTTCGTGTGGTGAACTATCAATCTAGACACATTACAATTTGGTCACGGTCAACATCGGTAGCAAAGTGTCCCTTTTACGATGAAAATTACACAACTCGCAACCTGACGATGCCACAAAAACCCAAACTTACGTCCCAGAGCCCGTCGCGAGCTTTCTGTGCACACAACGGGAAGGGGGCAGGAGGGGAGGGGGCCATCGACGTACGGAGAAGAAGCTGGCCTCGAAGTTGAGCAGAGTCATGAACATGAGCGTGAGCAGCACACGACCACCCAGCTGCATGTACTGCTTGGGTGAGTTCTCCCCCATGGTGGGCACCCCCGCGAACATCGTGCGTCCATCCGTGCGGCTCTCCGCTAGCAGCAGCAGCAGCCCGCCCCCCAGAGCCAGGTTCCTGGACGCAGCGATAACACAGCGAGAGTCAATGTCGTGCGGCATCCGGAGAGCAACAGCGTGTATAACCGCACGTGCGTGTTGAGCAATTTGATGGCCTCTGGCATCGCTCGACAGATGTCACGAACGCCTCCTGGAATAAATCCATTGCTGCTGAAAGGATACAACGCCTAGAAGGATGTTTGGCGAGCGGGGGATGTGTTAACATTATTATAATGTAGGGACACAAACGGGGTAATGTGGTTTGTCACCTATAAGGGACATGCTGAGGTTAGGTGGGGGATCACAAGACCTCAGCCCAGAGAAATAAAAGTAAGGTGGTAATAACGAGGCTGCCAGAAATGCTTGACACAGTCATCTCCTCCCCCCCCCACCCCAACTCATCTGCACAATTATTGCATTAAAACAACTGGGCAATGTGGAAGGCGAAACATCGCAAAGGAGAGAGGAGGAACACTTTTAAGATCGGACGTTGTGTCACAGGAATTCCGCATCCAGAGCTTGCAAGCTTACTGGGTACTTTCTGCTGTAATAATGAACGTCTATCGACACGGCCATCCGCTCAGCAGCTCTTGAGAGCAATTCTCATTGTGCTGTGACAAGACGTTAATACGTCAACACAGCCGTCACCTACCTCATCAGGAAATGTGCGTCCCACAGTATGTTGTAGGCGAGCGTCTGCAGGGCGATGATCGCAAAGAGGCCGTAGCAGGCGTACGACACAAAGTTTCTGCTGAGAACGAGGACGCAGCCACCTTAACACAACAAAAAAAAGACAACGCACGGCACCGGCGTGCAAGCTTACACCGCCGGCCACGGCACTTAATCCGCGAGCGCCTCAACTCACCGACCACCCTCTTACGTAAGCGCAGTAATATTTAGCAGAGGACAAGCTATTTCCGTTCTGCGGGAGGGAAGGCCCCTGGTTGTGAGCTCAAACACCCAGAGTCCACGCATACATCTGGCTTAGCCAAGGCAAATTCTACGAATTTGTAAATTTACTTTCAAGAACTGTTCTTTTCAGCCTCGGCCATGAGCAGGGATAAAACTGGAGTGGCCGGGTTTGTAGTGTAGCACGCCGACCGTTACACTGCTGCGGCACCGGCCACCGCCGCTACCGTGCATTGGGAGGGCACCGCCGGTCCGCTTACTGAGCTGCCCGACGAGGTTGATGAAGACAAAGAGCGAGGCGATGACGTAGCCGGCGCCCCACATGCGGTCGATGTAGTCCCTCTGCAGGCTCCACTGGAACCACATGCGCACGCCGTCCTCCAGGAAGGTGCTCACGAGGCAGAGCCGCGCCAGGTGTGGGAGGTAATGCTTCGTTACCCTCAGGAACTGTAGGAGAGACGGGGCACTTTCCTTCTGTTGCTCACGTGGTAACGGAGTAGATATATATTTAAGAACAGGTCTTCCCACAACATTTAAGTACATATTGTTGCTGTAAAGCTTATTTGCCTCTTTGGTCGAATACGTTGTCATGTTGGTCAGTTTGGACGTTTTGTGTCACCAGAATTTTGCACGTAAAGCCTGCAAGCTCATCGGATAACTCTGCTCTAACATCTATCCCCAATGGATTAAGAGACTGCGGACTTCACGGCTCGATGTCGGAGAATTGCTCTTCATAGCTGTTCTTCCACGACAGCCACGTCGAGTCACAATGCCTCCAACGTGCGAGGTGAAACGTCGCGAAGGAGACAGAAGGAACACTCGGCTATCCCTAAAGAATTGCTCTGAAAAGAGTGACATTAGTGGCTCCACCAACGCTGGAAGCTCGAGACGTGTTGATGGCACATCATGAAGTGGGCATTATCGTAGCGGTATGACGTGCGGAGGTTTCCAGAATAGCAAGTGGACAGAGATGTAGATTGTGATGCCATCTCTATGGACGTTTGCCTATTATCCCCTTATTGGCTGGGATTTAAACTGGGCACTCCGTTTCCTACCACATGTAAAACACTCCTTAATTAGTCTTGGCCGAATACCCAAATGCAAAACCCTCCTGCACGATAGTCTTGAGACTCGGTAAGGCTTGCGTGGATACAAGATTGATATTACTAAAGATCCCATGTGTATTCAGACATACACCGCTTGCACATACACAAGAACTTGCAGCAACACAGCAATTTTAAATATCCAGCTATTTTTAAACACTTTAGTGAATGTAAGGCATATACGGCTGTCAAATCCACGTTGTACTAAGATGAGTTTTAGTATTAATGATCACAGCATGCATACCATATGGCTGCGCCACACAGAGTACACGCGACAAAAAGCGCAGTGTGATGAACTATTGATGGATGAATAAGCAAATAGCAATCCGGCCACCGTATGGGTAAACGGATATGCTGCTCCATAGCAACTTAAAGATCTGTTTACAAAATGCCAGGCAATTAGGCTTTAACAAGCAAAGCCATGGCATCAGCAATACCATTTTGTACACGTACATTTAATTACCGTGCATCTTTGGATTATGCAGACTGCATCAGAAGAAATCGCAGATTTGTTTTTTTTAGAATTGATTTACAAGTTCCTTTAAAAATCCACTTTTGCTGAGGCCTTCCTAACACTGCGTGGATTGTGGGGGTTAACTGATCATCATACTTCACCGTGTTGGTCGCTGGTGGTTGAAGGAATGGTATCACAGAAACATCGTATAGCATTGGATTTTGCTGTACAGTACAGTCTGCTGCGTACTACATGAATCCCACGAACCCTGTGCCAAGCAGTTTGTGGATGGTGTACACCAATCCACAACCAACCCCTGCTTAACGCCTAAGATCTGATGAGATCAGTCACATTTCGAGTGATTTGGTCGCAGGCTTTTCACAAAGTCCCGGCTTATGTATGTCACCATCACAACGAAAACTAACCAGCCAAAATAAAATACAGTGCCAAGGAGGCGCTTTGTCCCGAGTAGAATTGTTTATACGCAAACTAGTGCACAGGCAGTCCTGTATTTCAAATGAGTGAATTAAACCATAATTAATGTTCTCATGAGATCTGAATCACACGGTCTCAGATCTTTCTAAAGATGAATGCTACTAATGAGAACGATGAATGCGTTTTGTCAAGCACTCTACCATATGGTAACGGGCAAAGCAAAACACGCACATGCCCTCTATTTAATTCACTCGACCAGTAATTTATTACTTATTCGCCCTTGTATTCACTTATTTTAAGCCGACTGTTTTTAAACACATTGTCATTTTAAACAACTTCTATCCCGATTGCGCGATTGCAAAAGTGCCACGCGGCAAAGCATTCACGTGGGCCTCGGTGTCATAACCCTGCTTGTGTCAGGTCGTTCACCAGCTGTGGCTCGCATCACGCTGACGCTACCTTTGAGATGCGTGACCTCTGGTCCACTCAGTAAAGGGAAGCTTTGTCTGCCCCCACTATTCCATACGAGGGTAATGTTCGTGGCGTGAGAATTAAACCGATTCTTTTATAATTGTCACGGCTAGAATCCATCCAAATTACAATATTTGCATTTCAGCAAGTGCGGAGCCACATTTGTTTTGTCTACAGTCGTTCGTGATCGGCCTGAGATCAACTCCGCACGTCACTTGAGAACCAGCGTTAATGGCACGGGACTTAAACCCAGGTCTCCGCGGAATATGGATCTTCCTGGAGATAGCCAGGAACCTCAAGACGGAAGAGACACGCGTTTTTCAACACGTTTGGGTGTCGAGGGTATAACTGTGTTTAAAGTCGGTGGTCTCCGAACTCGGGCGAAATCGAGACAAGTATTCAATGACGGTTTACAGCCGAACCGGGGTGGGGGGAAATTCCACAGGACTATGGCGGGTCCGTCTAGTGGTGTTTAGTAGATTTTCGCCTCCGCTTTGAGGTGAACACAGGGCGCATTTGGTTCTAGCGACTCTGCTCGCCGATATCAATTCTGACTGCGATCGCTCAAAACATCTGCAAATGATTCTTAAATCTCGGCAGCGTTGAGTATATCGCCATTGTCTATAATGAGAGCGACACGGGCAGCAGAGGGCAGTGCAGGATAATAATAATCAACTGTTGCGTTGCGCCGCGGTACAGTACAACCGCTGTGACCTGCGCGCTCATGTCGAGCGCCCACGGCCGAGAAGACGGCGCCCAGCAGGGCTCTTCCATCCAGCGGCTGACAGACCGATGGCTGACAGTAGTCGCTGCCGCTAACGGTTTAAATAAAACCGCTAACTTTGAAAAGTTCAGACGTGAGGCGGGGTGACGAGAGACCGGGGGGGGGGGGGG
>JAZEWT010000008.1:23985705-23995790 GCA_036362905.1 Mordacia mordax | reverse complement strand
CTGCTGCTAGGGGAGGAGGAGGAGGCGACACCACAGGTTGCCTGGATCTTTGGAAACGGTCGTTGTTGCTGCTGCTGCTTGATGGTGACCGGCGTGGCGAGCAGAGGGTGAGAGAGGAAGCCGGTCCGGTCCGCCCCGCCGTACCGGTGAGGAAGCGGCCAGTACAGTACAGGTGCGAGGAAGGGGGGGGTTGTGAGTGAAGTTTCTTCCACCGGCGCTCTCAGTGACTGCACCGATAAGAGACTGAAGTTACTCTCAGTGACTGCACCGAGCGTTACCGCGGCCGCCCCCGCTGCTGGAAAGCCTGGTAACGAAACGCGAGTGCAGCGGCCGGGCCGGCGACCTCAACCCGACCTCCACACTGCTCGGTTCAACACCGGTACGTGTGGCGCCTCACGGTGTCTGGCGAGGAGAGGTTGGCGAGGGGAGGTTGGTGAGAGGAGGTGGTGATGAGAGATGGTGAGTGGCAGTTGCTGAGCCGAGTGGATGCTCACCGTAGCTCAACAGGTTATATAATTACGAAGTAAATAAACGTTGCCAGGAGAGGCGTTGGAGGTTGAGAATTCGCTGATTTCCTTTAGAAGCGAGTGTTAGCGGAGCTCACAGCAGCAGCAACAGTTGCTGGAGATGTGGGTTTCCTGCACGGAGAGGGCATCACTCAACCGTGTGTGTGGTGAGGATCCCGGGCGCTCGATGAAGACGTGCTGCTGGCCACCCACCCCCTCCTGTGACGATGCGCCTGCCTTCACAGGCGTTACTTAGGATTGCTGCATGTGCCCAGATCGCAACCTCTGGGTTGACAGAGCCCTTCTTGTGCGCTGCTCCCAGAGTCTGGGAACTCTCTTCCACTGCATATTTGATCAGCTAAGTCCTGTCTCAAGACTCTGACCCTCGTTCCGCAAGGCCTTGTAGTCCTCTGGCTCGGACTGTTGATGCTGCTCTCTGCTATGTGCTCGGATGAAGCCACGCTGTTCACCTGTGGCCTGCTCGGGAACACTTCTTCCTTTTATTCGTTTTAACCAAGTTGTCTTATTTGTTATTTGATGTCCATCATTGATTTGTAGTCGTAAATTTACTTTATAAATTCCTCCCAAACATCACACGGTCCGCACGGTCTGTTGGGGCTGCACGGGGGGGGGGTACCTCTGTTATTCACACCGTGCTGATTTCCTGCAGTGGTCAATATTGGTTCAGCGGCTGCCACGCTTCTGCTCGCCCACAAGTGTCCGGGTCGTTGGGTTGTACCACGTGTCCGCTCTCGACACGGCCACGTCCAGACGTTTCGGGCCACGTGCCACGATATGGTGACTCGGTTCTATTGGCGTGGAGACGATGCACGTGGTTGGGTTTAGTTAGTATTGCACAAGTGTGGACATTTATTCGCTGTTACTTGAGATGATAAAACGTTGCATGTACATTTTACTGCTCGACTTTTGACTAGACCGGCGATGGACCGGCGTCCCGTCGTCGGGTGTATTCCTGCCTTACGCCCTGTGTTTCCGGGATAGGCTCCGGCTTCACCGTGACCCTATATAGGATTAAGCGGTTTCAGATAATGAGATGAGATGAGACTTTTGACTAGAATCGCTCTTTTGAGAGCTGCTCTTTTATGACAGCTGTGTCGAGCGTTCCTCCTCCTCCTCCTCCTCTCTCCTTCGCGACGTTTCACCTCCCATGTCAGGGGTATCGTCAGGCTTGTGACCGCGTTTGTGGCGCGGTCGAGTTGTGGTCGTTAGTCGACGTCTCGTGTCCAGCGTGGCTGCTGGCAGTAGATCAATGCTCGCGCGATGTAGGTTGCGGTTGGTTCTCATTGAATCAAGTGTGTGTCTTAGCTGGGTGAAACGTCTTGTGGGATACAGTCAGTCCTCATGGACACGTGGAGATGACAGCACGTTAACGTGGAGTGAACGCCACGTCTGTTCACCGCGAGCTACAGTTCAAACCGTTAATCCGATCTCTCCATCATCCCTCATCCTGTGTGCCCCCCCTCTCTGCGGTCACGTTGCAGATTTACTCTGGGATTAACGCCGCTGCAGTGCCGGGGAAGCTTTCGACCCAGTCGAGGGACGCCCTGCCCTTGTCAAGCGTACAGTAATCCCCACGGTGAAGCAGCGCGGAAAGCGGGTGACTGAACAAAGAGCTGCAGACGAGCAAGAGTCGGGAGGGTGGGTGGCAGAGGGGTGGCATCGCTCCGCACCCGGGCTGAGTTGGCACCGGGTGAACGGAACGATTCCGCGGCAGTTGGGGCGAACCCCGTGCCACCGCGGCGGCGCACACCGGTGACGACGGTGGCCTCACCGGATGGTGTGACGGCCGCGTGTGCCACAACACTGTACGCTCGGCTGCGGGTGAGTGAGCGAGTCTTTGATACTTCCCGTGACGGTCTCATGTTATGTGCCTGGCCTGATGCGAGCGCTGTGGCGACGTCACACCGCTTAGCAGGAACGGCGCTTATCGTAGTTGAACTCGCGGCACAACTACCAATCACCTTGAGCGATCAGCTCATGGCTCATGGCATCGGGATATATGGTGACCTCTTCTCCCTGCACATAGCCTGACACAGCAGTCAGCCCATGGCACCTGGGTCTGTCCTGTGATCTCCTGCACCTAGCCTGGCACAGCCGTCAGTCCATAGGCACCTTGGTTTAACCCGTGACTTGCTGCCAGCAGTGAGCATTCGACACGTCACTTTGACGGCTTTAAGGTATTTCTGACCGGTTCACGAGCAGGCGTGGAATTTGCGCGGATTATAAATAATTCTTATCATTTCGGTGCACCTGGTCTGGTACGAGCTCCGTGGCGACGTCCAATGGCGGCCGTCATCGTGGCCGCCGAGTTCGCGCACTCGCCGCAGACGTTGTGTTGGCGGAGGTCGTGGCGCGTGAATGAGGACGCCGCCGCCGCCGAGAGAGCGGTGGAGAGGCTGCCACGTCTCCCCGGTTACGGAGAAATATTGTACAGGCGCCGGAGCGTGCGGGGTCGTGCCGTTGCCTGTGTTTAGCGGTGACGGTGTGCCGCAAAGTCTCACCCAAACTCGTCGAGAGCACCAATGTTGCTGGGTCAAGTCTCGTGTCTGCAAATTAATTTTGCTCACTGTTGACTCACATTTGTGTTGTCATTTACGGGGTCAACAAAAACAGACGCTTGAGCTTGAATTGCCTATATTTGCTTAAATATATTCTCTCGCATTGCTGGTTCAGATATCAAAACACCAGTGAAGCATGCATATTTTATTCACGTAAAAACATTTTCAATGTGTATTCACTGTGCATCCAATACCATGCGCAGTGAGTGTTTCTTCCATGATGCTCTCCACAGTAGCTGTGATTTCTGCCTTGTACAATTATTTAACCGCACGTGGATTATTCCTGTGCGCACTGGCAGCATGTAACGCTTCCAAGCTTTACGTGTTCTGTGGCGTGAAATTAATTACCGCAAGTGAAGCGCTTCAATAAATCTTGGAAATTTAAACGCGAGCGTCTTTTTTTGATGACCCCGTAGATTTCTCCAAACACTATTGTGGTTGTGCTCTGATTTGTCTTTGCCACAGCCACACCACTCGCCCATTCGTCTCCTGCCGGGCGTCCCCTAAGCGAAAGGCTGCGGTTCGCACCGGCACGAATAATTCAGAACCGGCGCCTCCCAATGGACCAGCTGGGTCACCGGGGACCGGTACAGCCCTAGCGCACCAGGAAAAGCCTCGGTGGTGCCAGACTCCCAGCGGACCGGAGCAGCACTCGATTGAGCGAGGAGCGATCGTGATCGGTTCCGGTATGGCGGATGCTGGGGGTGGCGGCAGGTGCCGAATTTGCAGCTTAGAGCTGCGGGGAAGCCAGCGGCGCTGGATCTTCGGCGGAGAGAGCTCGACGGGCCGGCCGACCCTGCGCGTCATCCTGGCGCACCTCCTGGGCCAGGATCTGGTGCGAGGCGATGGGCGTGGGGAGTTCGTGTGCGGCAAGTGTGCCTTCTCTCTCGAGCGCATCTACAGGTGAACACCCTCTCGCATCGCCCGCCCGTCCTCCCGCACCACTCTACCGCACCGCCCTCCCGCACCACTCTACCGCACCACTCTACCGCACCGTCCTCCCGCACCGTCCTCCCGCACCGTCCTCCCGCACCGCCCTCCCGCACCACCCTCCCACACCGCTCTCCCACACCGCTCTCCCACACCGCTCTCCCACACCGCTCTCCCACGTCGCTCTCCCACGTCGCTCTCCCACACTGCCCTTCCGCGTCGCTCTCCCCATCTTCTCACCTAGAGATCCTTAGCCTTAAGTGATCGATGCAGCGGTTGGTTGTTCTTGCGTGGGTTTTAGTCGAGTACTCCGGTTTCCTCCCACAGTCCAAACACACATTTCTATGTCAAGTGGCTTGTTGACGAAATGACCTCCAATGCCTTGCGATAGACTGGTGTCCTATTATGGGTTTAACCCTACCTTGTGTCCTGTGTGTGTTGGTATAGGCTCTGGCTTCATCGCGACTATTAACAGGTAGATGTTTATGATTGGGCGGCGCGGTGGCCCGGTGGTTAGCGCTGACGCCTCACAGCAAGAATGTCCCGGGTTCGAATCTCTCGACTCGGGTGCCTTTCTGTGTGGAGTTTGCATGCTCTCCCCGTGTCCGCGTGGGTTTTCGCCGGGTACTCCGGTTTCCTCCCACAGTCCAAAAGCATGCTCCTGGATAGGTTGATTGGCTCGCAGACTAAAATTGTCCCGCAATGCCCGGCGATGGACTGGCGTCCCGTCGTCGGGTGTATTCCTGCCTTACGCCCTGTGTTTCCGGGATAGGCTCCGGCTCACCGTGACCCTATATAGGACTAAGCGGTTTCAGATAATGAGATGAGATGAGATGTTTATGATTACAGCAGAAAGCACCCCGCGCGAGCTTGCAAGCGGCACAACGCACGTCCAAACTGACCAACGCAACAGCGCCTGCCGGATGAAGCGTGGACTGATAATGACAACAGCACACATCCTTCCAGCCACATCGCCTCGAAGGAGTGATTGACATTCGTTAATATTTGTTTCAGTCACGGTCTTAATGTATAATTTCCCATGCCTTCCCCAGTCTGGGCTGCTCTCTCCCCGCCACAATCCTGCACAGGATTGAGCGGGTGACCATAAATAAATGAACGAACATTCAACAATTGGCCGGACCGTCCACGTGCGTGCGTGGCGTGGGTGCGTACAGGTACGATGGGGTGATGAACCGCGTGAAGGCGCTGTCCATCGAGCGCATGCAGAAGCTGGCGACGGAGCGCGACAAGCTGGCGCAGTGCGTGCTCTTCCAGTACGGCCGCTCCAACCCGGGCGATGCCCGGCCCGACGGTGGTGCGCGGGTGCCGTCTCTCCACGTCAGCCGCGTCCAGTACAACGAGCTGCTGCAGGACGACGCCGTGTTCTCCGAGTACGAGAGCTGGTCGGAGCGGAGCGCCGGCCCGGACAGGGAAGGCGCCGGCAGCGTCTGCTCCTACGCCTCTTCGTCGTCGACGCCGCAGGGCAAGAGCGTGACGGGCGGCCAAGGCCCGCGCGGCCAGGGGCCCGGCTCGGGCCGGAGCACGCCGGGCGGCGCGGCGATGCGCCGGTCGGCCAGCGTGGGCTCGCTGCGCGTGTCGGACGCGCAGTACGAGTCCGTGTGCAAGGTCCCGCGCCGGCTGGCCGCGGCCGGCGTCGTCGCCGGGGGCGCGCGGTCTGCTTGGTCGATGTCGCGCTCGGTGAGCATCGGGGGAAGCAGCACGGGGACCGGCGACGGCTCCCGCAGCGGCACCGGCGGGGCGGGACGGTACCGCGCCGCGGGGCAGGGCTCCATCGGCCGGCGGGGGTGGGGGGCCGGTTCCCTAGGCTCGTCCTTGTCGCTGGCGTCCGCCGGCATCGCAGAGGAGGGCGAGGAGGGCGACGGCGAGGACGCGCTGGACAGCGTGAGCGTGTTCTCGGAGGTGGCCGGCTCGCCCGTCTCGCCGCAGCCGCCAGCGCTCGCCCGCTCCCTGCAGCTGCTGCGCAGCATCGGCGCGCGAAGCCTGAGCACGCCGAAGGGCAGCGCGATCCCCACGCCGGCGCGGGGCGGACGGCGCGGCGAGGGCGGCAGGAGCAGCGAGAGCGTCGGGCGCAGCGAGAGCAGCCAGCGCAGCACGCCGCGCGGCAGCCCCAGCAGGACGCCGGAGCTCCCGGGCGCCGGCGGCCGTGACGACGCGGAAAAAAGGAGCTCTTCCCACGCTTCCCACGCTTCCCACGAGGTACGGCGCAGGGCGATGTTTATTGTTTGTGTTTAGTGGCAGAGTACCCGCCCTACGGGCCATCTTGTTCTGAGCGTGTGGGCTCATTCTTCTGGCGGCTCTTGTAGATGACGTTATTATTATTATTGTTAATTATTATTTAGCAGGCGCCCTTATCCGGGGCGACTTGCATCATTACCACAAACAGGTGAGGGGAAGGCAGCTACACATTCTGCCAGCGCCGACATTGCCAGACACTGCCTATCCCGACCGACAGAGGGCGCAAGGCGGGGGAACTCCCAGGATGTGGCGCCAGTACCATCGCTGGGCACTTTGTTGGGGCGCAATTTATTCGCTAGGCCAAATAAGCGAGGCAGCAGCGTGTCTTTGCACGGTTGGAGGAAACCGGAGTATCCGGCGAAAACCCACGTGCAACATGGGGGAGAGAACACGCAAATTCCACACAGAAAAGCACCCGAGCCGGGATTCGAACCTTGGATTCTTGCTGCGAGGCAACAGCGCTATTTAGTGCGCCACTGCGCCACTCCAGTTGATGTTTACTTTATATATATATGTATTTCTTTATTAGAAGTGCGTGTGTGTGCAACGTGATTAAAGTGGCCTTGGATAAGGGCTTCTGTTAAGTAATAATAATAATAGCAATTGCTGTTCCAGAGCGTGATTCACCCGCCGGTCATAGAGCGCTACGCAAGAGTTTAATAATAATTAATAGTTCGCAGTCACATACCTGCCACATCACCGCCACTGGGTGACACCTTGTCACGGTGTGTGATGCGTTGTGATGGTCCCCGTTGCCCGGCCGATGCCCTATAAATGCCGCCCGTGAGCCGGGAGCGCTCTGGGGCATGCGTCCGTTTCTAACGCCACCCAGTTTCCTGGCGGTGCCGACGAATTCCTTTGTTCATCGCCGGCTCATCGATAGCTTGCACCATCTCATCGATAGCTTGCACCGTCTCATCGATAGCTTGCACCATCCGCCGGAACTTCAGTGGCAACGGGCGAGCCTGCGAAGCGATCGCGATAATGATATAGTTTGTAACGCGCCGCGCTAATTCCATGCCTGGTGACGGCAAAACGGATACAGAGACATTAGCAAGG
Organism: Mordacia mordax; assembly: GCA_036362905.1. Classification (NCBI taxonomy): domain Eukaryota; kingdom Metazoa; phylum Chordata; class Hyperoartia; order Petromyzontiformes; family Petromyzontidae; genus Mordacia; species Mordacia mordax. Next base: position 23,988,460 of record JAZEWT010000008.1, on the reverse strand, counting down.
AAACCACGGAGAGGTGACGTGAGGTGGAGAAGCTAATACGCATAGCCAGCTCTAACTTTTGCCAGACACTCTGTCCAATATATTATGATGTTGTTGGAAATGTATTTAATGAGTTTTTTTAGTTTGAGAGAGGAAACCAGGGAACCTGGAGGAAACCTATGCCGAAGAGGGGGAGAACACACAAACTCCACACAGAAAGGCACCGAAGGTGGGAATCGAACTGCTGTGGGCAGGACTGTCTCTCAGTGAGGCACAGATGTTACAATGACGCCACCCTGCCGCTTGACGATAACGACGATGATGAATGTGGAGAGGAGCAATTTTAATGAAGTTGTTACCACACCCGCGATTAAACTGGTGTGATAAGCGATTCGCTGGCCTTCGTATGGTCACCGGACTCACGTAGCGACCCAGAGACTCCCACACAGACCTATATAGACTCCCACAGACACCCAGACTCACACAGAGATCTATAGACTTGTACAGTGACCCATAGACTCACATAGAGACCAATACACTTGCACAGCAACCTGTAGGCTCACACAGAGAAACACACGGAAACTCAACACTATGGCCACCAGCATTGCATTATCCTATAAAACAGCATCAAATTTCACGCATGCCACCGTGTTTTGCCTTTCACCACTACCCTCTCGGCCCCTCTCGGCCCTCCAGCCGGTTACAACCCAAGAGACACTCAAACGCATCGAAGCCACAACCAAGACGTCGCTTCTGGATACCGCTTCCAACTGTGCACTGAAGCACTGCTCTGCCCAGTTCGTCAACACATCACCACACTTGCTGCTTTCACCACCGGCACCTTACCTTCTCTCCTGAGGCTCGGCCATAATCTCTCCGTTATTAAATAAACTAGCACTGGATCCCGACAACCCTTCCATCCACAGCCCCATCAGCAACCTATCCGCAATCTTCAAAATCCTCAGAACGCATCTATTCATCAATGCTCACCAACAACCGCTGAGCCAGGCTCCACACCTCTGAACTCATCACGCGCACACGTTAATTGGCCGATTACCTCGTAATATATAGGACGCAGCGTCTGGAAACTGTTGTTGCCGACGGGCTGCGTGTCTCTTTCCCGTGCCTATGTTTTCATTCTGTCTTCTAATGCTTTCAATATTGAACGATTATGTACATTTGGAATGGCAGTTATTATTATTATTATTGCTATTAATGAATGAATTATCCTTAAAGCCATCTGAGTGGTGGATCGTCCTTGCTTACTGTTACAATCGCGCAACTTCTCGTTCCGTCTCTCTCGCTCGCTCCAGGACCAGCAGCAGCTGGCGCAGATAAAGAAGCAGCTGGCGCTGAAGGAGCATGCGGCGGTGCAGAACCGCTCGCTGGAGCGGAGGCTGGTACGCGCCATGGCCGGGCAGCGCCAGCGCGAACGCCTGCTCGAGGTGACTCTATACAGCCCCTATGGAGCCCCTATAGTGCTCGCCCCCTGTAGCGCTCATTATAATGTTTTTATTTATGCCAGGATAGTATTGATGTAGGTTGTCCCAGCCCAATGTGTGTTGAGATTGCTCTCCAAAGTTGCTCTTTCAAGCTGCAAAAGACTGAAACATCGCGAAGGAGAGAGGAGGAACGCTCGCCATGGCTCTCCTGGAAGAGCAACTCTAAAGCGCAATTCTCATAGATCGAGCCGTGAAACCTACATACAGCTAAAAGTTTCGTAAATTCCTCCCGCATGGTCTCTGCTCACCCAGCAGTAGACTTATTTATCCCATGATTAATCATTCATCTGGCCTCTTGCGATAGTGGAGTAAAGTGTGGGTAACTTCCACCTGCTCGGAGACGCCCGGGCAGGGTGCAAGCATAGAGGGTCTGCCGCCTCGCGCGGCGTTGCGTATAACAAGCGGCTTGACCCCCGCAGGAGTGCGCGAGGATCATCGAGGAGACGGAAACGCGCGGTGCGGGAGGGGATATCCACGACCTCGTTGGCCAGATCAAGGCCCGGCTCTCGGAGGCGCGCTCCGCTCCCGCGGTGAGACTCCAACCCCCCGCCGCCCCCCCCTCAAGTGTGACCGTTTGCCGTTGTCGGCGCCACGAATCGTAGGAACACAGCGATGGCACGGGCGGCCCGAATCGGGAAGGAAACTTGCACCGGAGAACGCATTGGGCGAGGCGCCCATATTCAGGGCAGGGAAACCCTCACTACAACTATCTCCGTGAACCGCAGTAGATTTATTGCCTTCTCTCAAACCCCGCTACGATTACTGCTTTTGGCAGATGGATCACACCTCCTATTGACACCGATTTCCGGCTACAGTTTAATGATAGGCTTTGCCAAGCAGGCAGGGCACTGACAAGGGAATCCGTGGCACGGCGTCACTCAGAGGTGACTCTGCGCTGTCTCTCACAGCGCCGCCACCCGTAGACGGGCGGGAGTTGTTTTAGTCATTGATTCATTCATTATCAGTAGCCGCTTAATCCTGTAGGGGGTCTCAGTGAGTCAGAGCCTATCCGAGCGGACACGGTGCAAGTAAGGGCTGTACCCATGATGGTACGCCATTCCATCTCAGGGCACCAGGAACATTTATTCTGAAAGCCAATATCTTAAGCAGTGTGCCTTTGGCCTGTTGGAGGAAACCAGAGAACCCGGTTAAAGCCCATGGAGACATGCTGAGAGACCATCCATCCATCCATCTTCATCCGCTTTATCCGATGCCGGGTCGCGGGGGCAGCAGTCTAAGCAGCGATGCCCAGACTTCCTTCACCCCAGACACTT
>JAZEWT010000008.1:23970662-23982010 GCA_036362905.1 Mordacia mordax | reverse complement strand
CTGTGTGTTACAGAGCAGCACGCCTGTGTGTTACAGAGCAGCACGCCTGTGTGTTACAGAGCAGCACGCCTGTGTGTTACAGAGCAGCACGCCGGTGTGTTAGAGAGCAGCACGCCGGTGTGTTACAGAGCAGCACGCCGGTGTGTTAGAGAGCAGCACGCCGGTGTGTTATAGAACAGCACGCCGGTGTGTTAGAGAGCAGCACGCCTGTATGTTATAGAACAGCACGCCGGTGTGTTACAGAGCAGCACGCCGGTGTGTTACAGAGCAGCACGCCGGTGTGTTATAGAACAGCACGCCTGTGTGTTATAGAACAGCACGCCGGTGTGTTACAGAGCGGCACGCCTGTGTGTTACAGAGCAGCACGCCGGTGTGTTACAGAGCAGCACGCCTGTGTGTTACAGAGCAGCACGCCTGTGTGTTATAGAACAGCACGCCGGTGTGTTACAGAGCAGCACGCCGGTGTGTTACAGAGCAGCACGCCGGTGTGTTATAGAACAGCACGCCGGTGTGTTATAGAGCGGCACGCCTGTGTGTTAGAGAGCAGCACGCCGGTGTGTTAGAGAGCGGCACGCCGGTGCGTAGAGAGCAGCACACCCGTGTGTTAGAGAGCAAATGTTGGCGCCGGCTGATCGCACAGCTGCTTTCCCCCTCCCCTGCTTCTCTGCGGTTTCTCTCTGCACGTCTGAGTTTTTCTCTTGTCTCTTCGACAGTGAGTGGAACTGTAAATGATCGTCATTACTCTAACAGTGCTCGGCGAGACTGACCCTTGTCTGTAACTGGTACCCGGCTCTCGCCATAGGATAAAACAGAAGCCTACTCGACGACGGAGGCTGAGCTGAGAGCCGAGATCGAGCGCTTGAAACGCGGCGTGGCCCAGGTGAGTTGCTTGCTGCCCGTCGTGCGTTCCGCTCGCCCATCCAACTCGCCGGCACCGCCGTCCTACCGCGCTGAGGCTCATCATCGTCATCACTACAACCACCGTGATAATCTTGCCCATCATCATAATAATCCCTATCATCACTGTCCGGTACGACGCACCAATTGGAAAGTGGTAGAAGCATCCAGTACAGTACAGGTGGGAAGGGGAGTTTAGTTACAGTAAGAAATGTAACTTTGTCCCCCGCGTGCTGGTGAATCCGGCAGGAGAGTTCGCGGGGAGGTGGCGACCACCGTGGCGTCGACTTAGACCTCGCAGCTGAGAAGGTGGCACTGAAGGCCCAGCTCGGCCAGCAGGATAAACTCCTCAACGTGAGTGTACGTGAGCCACCGCGGGCCTTCGTGGGTCTTCTCGGGCCGTCGTAAAGTTTTGTTCAGCTCTGCGATGATTTGTAATCGCTTTACGCGCTGGGCAGGAGAATGGAGCGGCTGTGCTGCAAACCACACTCATATTGTTACTGGCTAATAGCCACTTGAGCCTGTAAGTCAGTGGTTCCCATCCTTTTAAACACAGAATCACTTTTAGAATCTAAATTGAACACAAGATGTATGTATCATTGAATGCTTTACTAAAACCCAAATAAATACATATGATACAGAACACGCCAATTCTTAGTGCAATGCCTGTGCTTCCAACACTCTCTCTGTGAGTACTTGCTGCACACTCTGAGTACTGGCACACTCTCTGTGAGTGCTGTACACTATCGGCAGCAGCTTTGCATTAGCGACTCACCCCTGCTATAGTTTTAAATACAGCCACTGTGCAGAATCTCAGCGTTTCCCACTCTCTGTATATTTTTAAATGTTAAGATAACCACGCTGTTGAACACGGCACTGCATCTAGCATTAAGGTCATACAGCTGATGCATCAATCACTGACACAAAAAGCACGCAGCTTAGTGGCATTCTGAAATTCAAGATATGTTCCAGAGTTCGTGACAGTGGGTGCCGGCATTCTAGCTCAAAGCTGTGTTTTAAAATTAGACAACCAATATTGCTCCAGGAATGTTGCCAATTGTCTCGTTATTGATGAAGTTTTTTTACGGCTCGCTCTATGAGAATTGCTCTCAAGTGCTCTTTCAGGATAGTCATGTCGAGTGCTCCTTTCTCCTTTAGGATATTTCACCTCCCAATTAAGAGGCATCATACAGCTTCGTACAATCAGCAGACGCCTCCAACGTGAGCGGAGAATCGTTGTGAACGAGAGAGGAGAAGCGCTTGACATGGCTATCCCAAAATAGCATCTCTTGAAAACAGTTTTTAAGATTCCCATTGTCAAAGGAATGGTCATTGTTTTCAAGTCACACCCGCAGTGTTAAACAGGGTGTCCGCTGGGCTTGAACCACGAACCTTCACAATGATGGGCTGATGATGAATCGAATGTTTGAACGATAATGAAACTGCAAAGTTTCAATACGAATTGATGAAACTGCAAAGCTCCTCGCGTACAGTGGCTTCTCATGTACAGTGGCTCTTCGTGTACAGTGGCACTTGTCATGCGGTGACTCCTCGCATGTGGCTTCTTGCTGACAGTGGCTTCTCGAATACAGTGGTCGTTGGCATACAGTGGTCGTTCGGGTACAGCGACTTCACGTACGGTGGTGCCGTGTGAGCAAGTTGACCTGACCCGTCACTGCATCGGGCCGCGTGCGCGCGTGACGCAGGAGCTGGTGGGAGAGGGCCACAGCAACAGGGGCAGCGGACACTACGGCGCCGTCACGCAACGCCTCCTCCTCCTCAATGACGACACAGATGACGACGAGGATGATGGTGAGACGCGTGGCGCCATGAGCACTCAAATCGCCGGCCGGTGCTGGCAGCTGTGGGTTTTCGTGTCACCCTGAGCGGCGATACCCACATTTTAACACGCTAGACTACAAATTTGGCTGCCAGGGTTCTGGGTATCCCCGAGATCGGCTCAGCCTCAATTGAGTACCTGGTGCAGTTTGTTAACATTGCCACGAGGGAGACAAACGCGGGCGAGCGTGGTCCTGACCACCCACCGCCTTTTGTCCCTTGCCGGCCTCCATAAGAACTACTCGCCAACAGCACTTGACCCTACAGTCTCTTAAGGCCACACGGGGGGATCTTTGTCTTTGTTGTGTGTGAAGACCTGCTGCCGGAGTTTCCTCAATTTGTCACTCGCTCGCTTCCACTGGAGTTGGTCCCCGGTGACCATGGTGACCCCGCCGTGAGTCGACCATCTGTGGCCACCATCAGCAATGGCCTCGAGAGCAAGGTAATAATAATAAATAATAATAATCCTGATGGTTGCTTCGAAAAGCTGCTCTCTCGGGACAGCCGCGTCGTTCGCTTCCTCTCCCCTCCTCGCGACGTTTCGCCTCGCACGTTAGAGACAAACACGACACAAGCAATCATCATGCATCGAGCCGTGAAAACCCACATCAGTACAATAACAATCATAGTTTGCGTTTATTAAGTGCCTGTCACCCAAAGGTCGCAGAGCGCTGCACAAATCTCAGATTGGGAATAACAACCCCTCCCCCTGTGCGGTCAGGGCCCCCCTATTTCATTTGGTGACATGAAGCGTTTATTTTCTGTCTTTGCAATGTCTGTTGGCTCTGCTCCGTCCTTGCATGCGGTGCCCTCTCAAACCCAATGCGTCGGGCTGCACGCTGACTGCCTGCATCGCTCTTACGCTGTTTGTATTTGGTTGTATTATTGGTAATACGAGATGTTCGTTTGATGCAAATAATATTTGGGAAAATGAATAAAACATAAACAGCAAGCAGCCTGCCAAATACTGCAAATGGTAAAACCCCATAGCTCGTGGTTGCTGAAATAAAATAAAACCTGAGCTGAGGAAGTCCTGTAACTCTTTAGAAGAAGTGTCCCATTACTATTGGCAACGCGCATGCTAGCTCATCACGAGTAGGCTGTGCGATGGATGTTTGTTATAGTATCAGAAAGTATGCAGTGAGCTTGAAAGCTCTGGATGTGGGATTCCTGCAACACAACATGTTTCTCAAGTGACCAATGCCGCAATGGAGAAGACTAAAAGGCAAATAAACGTACAGAAATAATCTGCCTAAATGAAACGTTAACCATAGTCATAAACGTCAACGGTTGCGTGCAAGATTGCACAATTACACAAACTCGTAATATCAGCTGGACTAAAGATGAAACCCCAACCCCAATGATGAGTAAACAGCAGCCACTGAAGATTGCACAGAGCATTAAATAAATAATAAAGAGCAACAGTGCAACAGTGGTGTAACAGACGGGATAGGCAACACTCGCGTCACAGCACCGCTCGTGTCACCAGATCGCAGCTTCGCGCACACCCGAGCAGATTGTGTGAGGCGACTGCTCTCTAGTGGTGACATCTGGAATTGCAAATAAAGCGAGTGCCAGGGTTATGCCGCTGTCAATGGTAAATTAGATTTTAAATGACAGTGGTGGCAGCCTCATGCGTTGTTTACAATAATGGACTGTAAGACCGTCATAAAATTTTCATCATCAATAATCATTCATTACAATTGTGTGTTAATATGTAAGAAAATATTTTCCCACCCGGCACACCACATCCAGTATTTCTCCGCTCGCTTCGGCCCTGGCTGCTCGTCACATCCCACCTCTCAGGCAGTCATTAATGCCTAAGCATTAAAGCAGATATGATGCTCGTCATCCTCACCGAGCGAAGGCCACGTTGCCCGTGGGTGTGTGCGTTGTTAGAAGACTGCTTCTCATTAACAACACTTGCCCCAACAAGCGTTTAAAAGCTACCTGGGTGATCTTTGTCTTCTGTTAGAATACTGCAGGCTCAGACGGTGACTGTGGACGTCAGCAGTCACCCACCGCACTGGCGGCTTCATCCTCCAGGTGGGTCCTGAGCTTCCGTACACAAGACGAGAGTCTTAATGATCCAGTCATGGACTCAGACACGGTGCAATGAGTCTTCTCATTACGAGTAGCAGAGTACCTGCCCGATTGCGATTTGTTCACAGCGTGTAACACGTTCATTGCTGCTGGCTCTGTGACGTTTTAGAAACGTAATCGTTAAGCACGATGTAAAGGTGAAATAAAACATAAAGGCCTTGGTGTTGTACGGATACAATTTACGCTCATTTTGTACTTCAGAAAGATTTGACTCCTGTATCCTTTGTGACCATCAGCCAATTAATCCGTTATCAGTCAGTCAATCAATCTATACGACTGGCGTCCCATCCATGGCATAGCCCAGCCTTGTGCCCTCTGTCTGCAGGGCACAAGGCAGGGCTGATAATGAATAAATCTGACAGTAGATCATCATCGGTTGATCCAACAGCTGTGCCCAGCTGTGTGGGCCCTGCCGCTACTCAGGGGTTGCCCCCTTTTGACACCCGCACGCTCGTCACTCTCCGTCGCTCCCCGTCTGACCCCTCAACCCCACAGCCCCACGTTAGCGATGCAGCAGCGGGTGTCTGCGAAGCAGGCATCCGCCAAGAAGCGTGCGGCGGCGGCGGGCGGAGGAGCCACGAGGCAGAACGGAAAGAAGGCCGCGGCGCGTCCAAAAAAATGACGGTGACCCTTTTTGCGGCGTGGACGCCGGTGCGGGCGATGTGGCGGTTACTGCGAGGAGAGGAGTGCGCAGTGGTGAAGCGCGGCGTCCGCGTCGCTGCAGCCTGCGGAAGCGTGGTGCTTACATCGTCTTCACCGGCGGCGGCGAAGGCGGCGTCAGCATCGTCGTCAGCATCAGCTTTGCTGTATCGTCATTGTAGTCGTCATCATAACTTTCAGCATCATCAGCATCATCGTCGTCATTGTCGTCAGCATCGTCATTGTAGTCGTCATCGTCACAATTATTGTCGTTATCAGCTGTGGCCTCTCCACTGCTGGATAAGGCCTCGCCAAAATCGTCTCTAATTCTCAGGGGCTTACAATGCGATAGTCTGTGTTGGTCCCAGTCTCTCCCCGTGAAATCACACAGCGCAACAGCATTCAGCGTTGAATTCATCAAGGGCCGTGCTCTCTGAACTGTTGGACGAAGGCCTCCCCAAGCCGCCGGCCACCCATCACGGTTTTGCGATGGATACAGCACCGCACACTCGGTGCTCGCACGCGATTCCTTCGTTCCATTTCCCACGAGACTGCCTTCTCGGGCACGATCCATTCCTATGGCTGCGTGACGTTTCCAACCAATTCATCATATCAGCGGTACTCAGGTGACCAGTGGACACTGTGACTCTACGCTGTCTGCCGAAGAGTAACAAAGACAAAGGTCCCCCGAGTAGCCTTTAACAGAGCAGAAGTGCTGTTAGCGAGTAGCACCTATGAAGGCTGGCACGGTGCGTGAGCGGGTGGGTGGCCAGCGCCGCGCCCGTCGGGCTTTGCGTCCCTAGTGGTGATGTTTACACACGATACAAGGCACTAATTTGAGGCTGAGTCGACCTAGGAGGTAGCCCTAGGGCCGGTTCAAATATTCGTCACTGGTGTTGGTGGCCGTGAGTGGGAATCGAACTCGGGTGGCGGGTTCGTAGTGTGGTGCACTAACCGCTGCTCTACCGCTACACAGGGTAACGAGTAACGCACACGCGCACACGCACACATGCGCGCACACACGTGGTTAAAGATTAACACGGATCAGGTTTTGCACATTGGGAGTTATGATTCGCGGAGCAATCATATATCTTTACACTCTCTCCACTGCCAACTTTACCGACGGAACTTGGCAGTGGTCTTCGATCCATTCCATTGTTATCGCTGTGCAGAGCGTTGAGTGCATGTGGGACGGCATGGTAGCAGAACGTTGGTTGTCCTTTAAAACAAAGGTTTTGTTTAAACGGCTACTGATGATGACTCAAATCATATTGTGCAGAGTGGAGCTGGGTTCTGTGTTCTGATGTAGGTGTTCAATCTATGGGTATCACTCTCAGCAGCATCGTCAGGCTTAGCAGGTCTCAGCCTGATGACACTTCCTCCAACGTGGGAGGCGGAACGTCGTGAGGGAGACAAGAGGAGCGCTCGACACGGCTGTCCCGACAGAGAGATTCTTAGATTTTGATTTCCCAAAACCTTCCGTCGTTGTCACGTGACCTCCATACGGCGGGCTCGTGTGACTCTCCGGGCGGCTACGGAGTTCCCCCTCTTGTCGACGCGCTCACAGACTCGCGCACGTCGCGCTGACGCTCGCCGGGTCACCCGCCGAGTCACCCGCCGAGTCACCCGCGTTCCCGTCCCGCGCCAGCTCTTGTGTGGCCGGACGCTTTCGCAGTGTCACACCGGTTGGGTCTCCTGCGCTACAGGTGGATGCACAGTTAGGTAGGGTTTTTGAGCACCTGTAGAGAATAATGGAGAAGAGAAAAGGTTTTACCCTGTCTGTCTGGAAATAATACAGCAGATGATGATTGCTTACCAAAACAGTTCTTTTGGGGCAGCCATGTCGAGCGCTCTTCTGTCCTTCGCGACGTTTCACGTTGGAGGTATCTTCAGGCAAGCTGAGACTCCCAGACAATACGGGAAGTGTTGAGCTGTTCCTTCACTCAATAGACACCCTTTTACTATGGCCAGCTTAACACCACCTGTATTATTGCCAGAGGGTGAAGCCTTTTTCTCTTTTATCATAATTTCTATACTGGCAGAAGGGTTCCCTGCAGCCTGTGGAGAGTGTGACACCATCGTGCATGCTGGCCGCACCTGTGTGTGTGGCGCAGTCTGACGGTCGGGCGGATGTGTGTTGTAAAGCGCTGTTGTGACCGCCCTGGGATAGACGCCTCACACAGCACCGACGCAGTCGTCTGTTAATTATAACCTTCTCAGAGAGAATCCTTAGCTTTGAACGATGGGTTTTTTTGGTCGCTGGTCTAAACGTTCAGAGCCCGAGGTTAAGCCGGGTTGGCCGTTTGCCCCCCTATGGTGGGGCTATTGGAGCAGAATGTGACGGTGGGGATGCCCTATCCCGACGTTACTGGACTCCAGGCGACATAACTCTGGGTGTGTCTGTACGAGGCAACGACTCCACCACGATAAGCTTACGATCCGCGTGGGGTAATGATGACAGAATAATGTTTTGTGATATAGCTGTCCTTCTTCGCGCCTCGTCCTTTCGGTGCGCTTTACCGGACATCTCATCATATCAGCACGTTCCATGGGGCGCCCTCAGGGTAGCAGCTGTCTGCGTGTAGCAGCTGTCTGCGTGTAGCAGCTGTCTGCGTGTAGCAGACAGCTGTATGAGGCCTGCTTGTGGGTCGCGGCCCCACTGTCAGTAGTGAGGAATGACTGCTGCTGCTGTGAGCTCCCAATCGGGGCTCTGGAGGAGGCTGGTGATAGATGCTATTGGGCAGTTAGAGGCAGTCGTCCTCTAGCAACAATGGACTGGCGTCCCATCCTGGGTTCAGCCCCGTCTTGTGAACTGTGTCTGCCTGGATAGGTTGTGGCTCACCGCAGTCCTCTACCGGATCAAGCCGGTACTGATAATGTATTTAGTTATTGAATTTCCTGGGGCTGGATTGCAGGTTTGTGGGTGAGCTGACCCTTGACCCCACCGTGACCCCGTTCAACAGACGTGATGTATTTGGGGTGAGCAGGGTGGCGGTGGGTTTACAACACAGTGACGCTATGGCCATCGTCACCCTGCTGCTGTCTTGGTCTCGACGTGGGATGATGTAGGCAGCGTGGGTGTGTTTTAAGTTCATTGCATGAGGTTTCTTAAGTCCTGTCAGTCTGTGGTAGTCGGTACACTAATATTATTTATCTGTTTAACGTTCAGTTGTAGACGTTTGAAGCTTCCGTGCATTGAACTGTCCGCTCTTTACGATTTACAGCATCCCGTGTGCGCAAGCTTCCGAATTCCAGTTGTCAACCCGGCCCATCATCGTTCTAGGGTTCATAAACTGAGCACCGCTTTGTCGTTCTGCTGCACACTCACACAAACCCAAGGGAGATACCGCCTTACAGCAAGAAGGTCCTGGGTTTAATTCCCGACAGAGATACCACCTGTCTGTGTTTCGTTTGCGTGTTCTCTCCTGTGTCCACGTGATTTTGCTCCTCGTACTTTAGTTTCTTTGCACCGTCCATTGACACACTGCCTCGTGCCTCGGTTAATGGGCCGGCTGACAAAATGCCCCTAAATCTCAGCGATTGATTGGCGTCCAATCCTGGATACATCCCTACCTTCGGTCTGTGTCTGCCGGGCTTGGCTCCAGGTCATCGAGATCCTGTGCTGTATTAAGCAGGGACTGAGTATAATAGTGATGAAAATTTAAGTACCAATTATCAGGCCCGTTTTTCAACCAATTGTATAATTGGTCAACAGACAATTACCTCAAGCCGCCACATGTTACCTGCGTTCCCCGCACTGAACGCTTCAGTTAACCTCCATGAAACACTTTCCAGATGTTGACTCTGAGACCAAACTGCAGCTGGGCAACAAATCACGTGGGGAGAGACGATGGGGCACCCATTAGCTGCGGTGCCCATGGACGTGGGGGCAGTCACGCGTCGTCGGTTTGCGAACAGAACAACTAATAAACAGCGGAGTCGCCCCCATATCGCTGCACACACACACATACACACCGCCGATTTGACAAACGCCGTTAGGAAGAAGCTCCTCTCTCGGTTCTTTTCTGGTCGCGGTGTCCGGAGCCAGGAGCGCGCGGGACGCGCGTTCACAGACAGCCCGGAGCGGCCACATTCGCATCTTCGTGTTTTGCGAGTTCACCTTTTCTGTTGCTCCTCTAATAAAATGGCTTTAGCACCGAACACGCATCGCTGTCGCTCACTTTGTGGAGGGTCGCGGTGAGCCGCAGCCTATCCCGGCAAACATAGGGCACAAGGCAGGGCTGTACCCAAGACAAAACGTTGGTTCGTCTCAGGGCACCGGGCGTAATGTAGTCAGCAGCCCGATTAACCTAGACAGCAGACATCATGTCTTTGGACTGCAGGAGGAAAACGGGAGTAGTCCGTGAGCCTGTAATCTGTATATGCGGAATTCTTACGACACAGCATGAAAATAAAACAAGAACAGAAAGGCACCCAAGCCGGGCGTCGAACCCGGGTTCTTCTTATGATGCGGCAGCGCCACTCACTGCGCCACCACCGTGCCGCCCAAGGGTGTTGGAGAAGCATCATCAAGGCTTCTCCAACGTGGGAGGTGACGTCGTGGAAGATCGAGGAGGAACGCGAGACATTTTGTGACACACACTTGTGACGCACAAAACGCTCAATATCAAAGCTCACAAACTAAGCGGGGGTTCCGCCTGGAAAATAATAATTGCACTTACAGAGCGCTTTTCACCCGAGGGTCACAAAGCGCTGCATGTAGTTGTGGAGAGAACCGAATGTAAGCAACAAAAACAGCAGCTCAACGGAATGTCAAATAATGACCATAATTTAGAGGACATAAAATAAGAAATTTTTTAAAATCGTTAAACGAACGAAGGAAGGAATAAGTGTTCTTGAACATGTGCAGTTCGGCAGCAAGCCATCATCTCAGCACAACAACAGTGAGCCACATCAACAGTCCTAGCCAGAGGACTAAAGCATTACGGAATAAGCGAGTCTTGAGACGAGATTTGAAGATGCACAGGGGACTCAGCTGAGCGAATTTCAAATGGAAGGGAGTTGCAGAGTCTGGGAGCAGCGCGCGAGAAGGCTCTGTCACCCATCGAATGGACGTGCGATCTGGGCACATGCAGCAAGCAGCCCGTATTGGAGGATCGAAGTTGTCGCGTTGAGGAGAGTGCCTGAAGTAGGTCACGGATGTATGTCGGAGCAGCGCCAGTGAGAGCCTTGTACGTGAGAAGGGTCTTGAATTCAATCCTATATTTAACCGGTAGCCAGTGGAGAGACACCAGTACTGGGGAAATGTGATCGTGGATGGGTGGGCGAGTGAGGACTCTAGCAGCCGCATTCTGCACACGTTGGAGACGATTGGTCAGGTTCGGCATGGGTGCCAGGGAGTAGAGCGTTGCAATAATCGATTCGTGAAGAGATAAAGATGTGTAACAGCTTCTCAGCATCAGAGGGTGACAGGATTTTGCGCAGTCTGGCTGTGTTTCTGAGATGGAAATAGCTTACATTCGTCACCTTATTGATAGGTGTTTCGAAGCTGACTGAGGAATCAAGAAACATTCCTGGACTCCGGACTGCCTTAGCAACTTCAATGGTCTTTATCGTCAAGTATCAATTGGATGGGTTTAGCCTTGGTTCATAACCCTTAGATGGATGATCACCGTGCATAACAGGGAGCTTATAGGCTGTATTCGGGGCTACGTTGTGGGCAGCAGTGAACCCAAACCATTGTACTAACCATTGTACTGCACATATATGTTCCCATATCTGCTTCCTGCTGCAGTCTGATTCCTGCCGTCTCAGTTGTGCCCACGGGGTGCGTGCAGTGCCCATAGTGACCGCCAGGGGGCAGTGCCCCCTGGCGGTCACTATGTCTCAGTTGTGCCCACGGGGTGCGT
>JAZEWT010000008.1:23942015-23954523 GCA_036362905.1 Mordacia mordax | reverse complement strand
ACCACGCACGCCCGTGGCCCCATCATCACAGCTCACAGCGGATCTCTCTTCCACACCGCCGCTCCCGCCCCCCCTCCCCGTCGGCCTTCTCGGGCACCGCGAATATCACCTGTGGGCACGGCCCCGCCATGTTACGGCACACGAGCTTGCGCAGCGACGCCGACCGGACGATGTCGAAACCCACGGCGCCGCCGAATGTGCTCGGCTTCCAGTAGAGCGGCGAGCACAGCGGATTGCTCATGAGGCCCTTGAGCGAGAAGGGCGCGCCGATCTCCACCATGCTCTCGCCAAACAGTGAGCCGGGCCGGGCCTTCTCGGCCAGGAGACCCACGTAGAACTCGACGGATTCCACGTCGCCATACAGCTCCGCCATGGCGGCCGCCGTCTCCTCGTTGCCTGCGTGCGGACGACGAGGAGGAGGACGAGGAGGAGGACGGGGAGGAGGACGGGCGAGATTGATCGGCACGCTGAGCGTGTTCACGCGTGGGTCACAATAATAATAGCGATGTCCTGATGTAGGTGTTCGCAGTTCGATACACGCCGATTGTTTTCTAAAGCTGCTCTTTTGGGATAGCCGTATCAGAATCTTTTGTTTATCATTATAGAAAGTACCCAGCGAGCTTTGCAGGCTCTAGATGTGGGAATCGGGGTAGAGGGGGGACGCAGCTGTCCCGTTGATTTGTGACGTCCGTCCAGTGTCTACGGTGTTTCTCTGGACGGGAGAAGGACTGGGTTGGCGCAGCGAGGAAATCAAAGGGAGGCGGGTGGAGGGACGGTAGCCACACGGTTATCCGGTGCCAACTCTACTGCGACGGTGTGCTCTGTATTTTACGATGTTATCGCTCCGTCTCCCCGGTGGACGTACAGTCCAAGCTCGGCGGCCGGTTCGTCGCTATCCTAGGCCATTGTCCACTGCCTTCTCAAGCGCTCTGACGTCTCCTTGATTATTGGGGTCGCGGTTGGGTGTCGGGGTCGCGGTTGGGTGTCGGGGTCACGGTTGGGTGTCGGGGTCGTGGTTGGGTGTCGCGGTCACGGTTGGGTGTCGGGGTCAGGGTCGCGGCCGCGTGCGAGGGGCCCAGCGGGGCTGCACCTGTGAGCTCCAGGAAGGAGGAGTAGGGTCGCAAGTGGAAGCGCCGCCGGTACCGGTTTAACGACTGCAGCCGCAGCTGGCGGCCGTGCTTTATGACGTTCGTCGCCACGGACAGCAAGTGCTCGTTGATGTTCCTCCCGTTCGACACCTGACCGCGGCACACAAAGACAAAGATCGCCCGTGTAGCCTCAAGAGACCGTAGGGTCAAGTGGTGTTAGCGAGCGGCGCTTAGCAAGTCCGCCGCGGCGCACGAGGAGATTGGTGGTCAGTACCACATCAGGCTGCCGTTGTCTCCCCAGTGGCAATGTACTCATTTGAGGCTGAGTCGGCCTAGAGGTGGCCCACGACTGCTTCATAAAATCGCCTTGAGTGTGACTCGACGACGGGTCGCCGGGTTCGTTGCTCAGCGCACCAACCGCTGATCCGTGACTCCCCAGAAGAGCGCGCGGCACGTACGCAGAAACACGCACATACGTACAGAACGCAGGTGCGTGTACGTCCCTCATCGGTCAGAGCCGAGAGAAGCCAGGGGTGAGTAAGAAATGTTCCACTCTGTGGCTGTGGGCATTTATTTGTCAACCACCCCGTACATCTCCAATATGTGTGCAGGGCTATGAATGTGGACCCTTCCTGGGTGTGTTCCTAATTCAAATGGTACTCGAGTGCTTTTACTGTTTATAAAGCAGTGATGAACTCGATGCTTTTAGGATCTCGACAGTATTTACCTGTTGCAGATAGGCATTGTTCAGAGAACAGGCATTGTTCAGAGAACAGTGCCTAATGGCTATACTGTCTACTACGCGCAACATGCTATAATGAAGAAATCAGTTTCATTTACAGTTATCTAATGGGAAAGCGTTCCTAAGTCGGATGTTTGTAAGGCAGGAATTAAACTTAGATTATATTTTCAAATCCGGCGATGGACTGGCGTCCCGTCGTCGGGTGTATTCCTGCCTTACGCCCCGTGTTTCCGGAATAGGCTCCGGCTCACCGTGACCCTATACAGGATTAAGCGGTTTCAGATAATGAGATGAGATGAGATATTTTCAAATACAATGCATGGCTGCACAGTGTTCGTTCATTGTGCGAGGTATTGGTTTGAAGGTAGAACAACTCACAAGTCCGAGGAAACTACAGGGAGGCAGCCACACGGTTAACCAACATTTTCCGGACACTTTGTCCGATACGTTACAATGTCATCAGCCAGTTATTGAGTGTTTTTGTTTCGTGATGGGAGGAAACCGGGGCACCCAGAGGAAACCCGTGCAGAACACGGCGAGAACACGCAAACTCCGCACAGAAAGGTGACCGAGTCGGCGATCGAACCGCCTTGGGCAGGAATTTATTGCCTCGAAACGCAGATGACGCCACCGCGCCGCCCACCCGCCGCCCGTCATCCCAGCGACCCTCTCACCCTGCCAGCCTGCTGGTGCACGAAGCTCCGCACGAGCGTCTCCACCTTCTTCTCGGCGAAGAGTGCCGGGTTGAAGAGGAACTCGCCGTAGCTGTAGTTCCGCCCGTCGATGAGCAGCGAGTCCGGCATGAGCGGGTGCCAGTGGTACAGGTGGTTGAACTCGAGCGATATGCGGTTGCTGTACTGGAAATTGACGCCGAACAGCAGCGCGGGGTCGAACTTTAGGTGGAAGTTGTAACCGCTGAGGTGCTGCACGTAGTCCTCGATCACGATTTTGAGCGTCTCGCCTGCGGGAATCGGAGCGATGCACCGTTGTTGTCATCGTCGTCGTTGCTCCCAGTCCGGTTTGTTTACCTGGGAAAGCCTCCCAGAGTCCGTTTTGATGCCGGTGGCAGGAGGGTCCGACAGCATCATCGTCATCGTCGTTGTCGTCGTCACCGCTCATCCACCGTGCCGACATCATCATCGTGGACATTGGCACCGCTCGCCCGCTAACGATATTATGGCCATCGCTGCTTCTGCCACTCTCTGCTGGCCCCAACACCACCACAAATGAGAGAGACAAAGCCTTAACAGGCTGTACGAGGGGACACATCCATCAACACCGTGACATTCACCATCACCACGCTTCAGCAGGCCGATGCACGCATCCCTCTATGAATGGAACATTAAAGACCAGCCAGAGTGATGCGATGCCACTTGACCCAAACATTCGCCTCTACCACGGTGGTCTGGGCTTCATCGATAGAGGAGGCATGGACTACACAACCTCTCCCATGAAGCCCTTTCGTGGCTACTGGAGATGCACATTGACATTTAGCTCCTCGAAATGTTGTCATAGGCAAGAAGAAGACCATCTCCACATTCACCACCACCCACTGTCACCACTCATCACCACGACCACCGCCATGACCACCGCTATCGCCACCACCACCGCTCGCTGCCTCTGTCACCACCGCCAACACCAACGCAACCACCAACGCAACCACTTCCGTGACCCACCAACACCGCAGCCACCACCGCAGCCACCAACACCATCGCCGCCGCCGCACTCACCGATGAGGACGAGGCGTGCCGTTTGGAAGAGTCGCTCGTCCTCCCAGTTGGGGTGCTCGGTGCGCAGCGCGTCGCACACGCGGTTGTGCTCGCGCAGCCACAGCGTGGCGTAGAGCAGCAGGCCCGGCACCAGGCCGAATAACTCGTTGCCCGTGGCGAACCGAACCGACGCGGGCACGCTCGCCGGGTACACCATGTGCACGCCGACGTCTCTCACCAGCGGCAGGTGCTGCTCCCCGTCGATCAGCTGTGGAGACGTCATCGCTGTGGGACGGTCGTCTGCCCGTCGCTCTGCTAGCGCTGCGATGGCGGCGGTCTAACGGCCACTCTCCGGTTCGATCCGGGCTGGTTGACTCCCAATCGTGGGGGCATCCGATCTACATTTTATAGCCGGTTGCCCTCCGTGATGGCCACCTCCTTTAGTTGGAGGGTCTTCGGAACGTTCTATGTATGGAAACCTCTCCCGGACCTGTTCACCAAGGGAGACTCTAGCAGGAGTGTTGGACTCCGGACCTGTTCACCAAGGGAGACCCCAGCAGGAGTGCTAGACTCACTCGCCCGTTCACCCACCCGCTCACCGACTCATAAACAAGCAATCAATGAGTGAAATTCTCACCCGCAAACTTACGTACTCACCGCAGCGCGGGTCACCGCGGTGAGGCTTTACTGAGATGGTGGGGGTGGGGGCGGGGGGGGCGGGTGAGGGGGGTGGTGAGGACGCACCTGGAATTTTAATTTCCCATCCTTAAAGAGCCGTAGCTGGTGTTGCCTCTGCAGTGTGTGCCCGTAGATTTGGCTTAAGTCGACCTGCAATTCAGATCACGCGCAACATCACTCATTATCCTTGTCATGGTCATCGATCGTCGTCATTGTCATCACGATCGTTTTCATCATTACCAACGTTACCATTGGCGCGATCGTCAAAATCGTGATCGGCGTCATCAAGCAGCGCGTGTGCGCGTGTGCGCGAGCGTGTGCGCGAGTGTGCGAGTGTGCGCATGTGGTCTCACCCCATGACCGAGCGCCCGTGTGAAGGCCGGGCCCCTCTCTGTGTCCGTGTGGAAGAACTGGTGAGAGAAGTGCTGCGCAAAGAAGGCGAACATCATGTTGGAGCGGAGCGGGTCTGGCTGGAAGCGCCGGCGCAGTAGCAGCCGCTCCGCCACCAGCTCTGCGTCCGCCAGCTCGGGCTTACCTGCCGTTCCACAAATACACAAAGGTCCCCCGTGTAGCCTCAAAAGACTGTGGGGGCAAGTGTCGTTAGCGGGTAGCACCTATGAATGCCTGCACGGGGCGCGAGGAGGATGGGCGGCCACCAGCGCTCTCGTCCGCATTTATCTACCTCGCGGCAGTGTTTACACAGCGCAGAAGATACTTCTTTTAGGCTGAGTCAGCCTAGGGGAGGCCCTGGACCAGGTCAAAGAAGCGTCACTGGTTTTGGCCGTGAGAGGGAATTGAACTGGGTACTCCGAGTTCGCAGTGCAACGTGCTTCGCGCTGCAACGCCGCCACACCACACGCGCGCTCGCTATAACACGCGCGTCCTTGCCGCCTGTCACGGCTCGGTTTATGAGAATTGCTGTTTTGTGGAGGAAGGCAGAAGCTGGGCAGTGTGGGTCGGTGAAGGTGGGATGACCCAAGACTGGTTCCGATGTCACTCCCAACTGGAATCTCTCTCAGGTCGCCAACGGCACATCACAGTGCGGCAACTACAGCGCCAGCCGTCTCTCGGTTGTACCACACGGGCGTATGCGGTTACCATTATCATCATCTTCAGGAAGACAAAGGCGGTTGGGCTCTAGGCGCTCGCTAACAGCACTCGCTTTTGTTCCCTCGCCGGGGCACCGCAAGAGTGCATGCAACAGCCGCAACAGCAGCAGCCGCAACAGCAGCAGCAGTGGCACGCGGCCCCATCACCCTGCGTTCGTCAGGGAGGCCCGCACGACCGATTGGAATTGTTAATTACCCCGTTTGGCCCGCCCTCTCCCTCGGGCCCACATAGTAACAACATTGATAACAAAACAGCAGCGATGATAACAAGCGGCACAATCACGGTGTTCGTCTGCGTTCTGGCATCCATGTGTGATGTTTGCACGTGTGGCCGGTCTCTGTGTTCCCGTGGATCGGAACCACATCGTGCTGGAGGGATTTCTCTGCTCCTGTGGTGAGCAGGTCTCAAGTCCCGCGCTCCTGCTAGGGTTTCCCTTTGGGAGAAAGGTCTGGGGGAGGTTCCAGATGAATAACGATCCGGAGACTCTCTGACGAAAGGAGTTTGGCGTCTAGAAGAGCATCCGGTTGTAAAATCCTGCTCCAATACCTCCACCGATGGGGGGCAATCGTCTAAGGCCCGGTCGACCTGGATAGCGGCCGTTTGTTCCGGCAGCAGCAACGACATCCACGGACTCCTAAATAATTTTTTCTCGACAAACGCCCGCGTTCAGTTCAGTGGTCCGGCATCGGCGGCGTCCAGACGGCGCAGCCGTCCTCACGGCACCATTGCACGCGGGTCAGCGCGACCCGCTTGCGAGCCCGCGCGCCACGGTAATAATCGGCGCTGAGAATTGATCTGCGCCGGGTTGCGACGTCGTGATTGATGGGCCTGATTAGGAGATGCCGCACGGATCCGACAGATGTGGCACTGACTGGACAACGAAGTTTATCTACGGCGGCGCTGGCCGCAAGCGTGGCACCAGGAGCTGCGAAGGCCCACATGCCCGCCTGTTCAGAGTGGGAGAAATCGAGCCACCTCTTTTTACTTCGTCGCAGAGCTGAGCTGTTGGATTGTTTAAACGATCGATAATTACATTCAGTGGCATCGTGGATAGCGCTGGTGCCTCACAGTAAGAAGGTTCCGGGTGTTATTTCCGGCTCGTGTGCCGCCTTTCCGTTTCCCTCTTGTTCGTGTGGGTTGTGGATGGGTACTCCGGTTTCCTTCCACAGTTCAAAGTCACTCTGCTGCTGCTGTCTCGGTGAACTGACCTGATGACTACATTACCCCCAATGCTCGGTACAGCCCTGCCTTGTGCCCCGTGTCTGCCGGGATTGGCTGTGGCTTATCGCGGATCTCTACTGATGATTATCTCATCTTATCTCATTGTCAGAAACCGCTTTGTCCTGTACAGGGTCGTGGTGAGCCGGAAACCTATCCCGGCAGACACAGGGCGCCAGGCAGGGATATACCCACGATGGGACGCCAATCCATCACCGGGCACTGTGGGCAATTTAGTCCGCAAGCCAATTAACCTATACAACAGCATGTTTTTTGGACTGTGGGAGGAAACCGGAGTGCCCGGCAAAAACGCACGCGGACACGGGGAGAGAACTCTCAAACTCCTCACGGAAAGGCACCCGAGCCGAGATTCGAACCAGGGAGCTTCTTGCTGTGAGGAGGTGACAGCGCTACCCACCTTGCCGCCCTACCGATGATAATGATGATGCTAATTTAAGTACTTACCATCGGCTCGGTGGGCGCGGGGGAGTTAGCCGGGTGCTGTTACCTGTGGTGCCCATGGGCGTGGGGCATCCGCGTGGCACGGGTGGCAGGATGCGGGTGAAGTACGACAGGTTGGAGTACGCCTCCCATGACAGGTACTCGTAAGCTGAGTTGTAGGTGGGCGGGGTGTCGATCAGGTCCGACCGCACTGCGGGCGCACGCACGCACGCACGCACGCACGCACAAGAACACGCGGGCACGCGCGCGCGGTCGTACGCGCGAAGATGCGGAATCGATCGCGGGCAGAGTCGGTGAAAAACGCGCGCCGCGCGCACGTCGTGCATCAGAGACGGCGCAGCCGCCACCGCCGCAACGACCGACGGCGTCCGTCACTGCCGAGGTTGCGCCACGCGAGACTCACACGAAAGGATATAGCGCATGATGGCGTCGCGCAGGAAGGAGATGCTGTTGATGACCTTCCACACGCCGGGGAAGCCGACGAGGATGCTGTGCGCCGTGTCCGGGCTCGGCTTCAGCAAGCGCACGATCGCCGTGCGAAACTCCGCTGCGCGCGGGGACACACGGACGGCGATGTTCAACGGCCCGCCGCCTGGGACCTGGGTTCGATCCCTGGGGTGGGTGGGCGGCCGTCCGGCCGCTTGTGGCGCCGCGTGCGTCCCGGTGCGCAAGCGAGGAGAACGAATTGTTGGGCGGCACGGCGAGGGCGCTGCTTTCTTACAGCGAGAGGGGCCCGCGTTCGGTTCTGTTTGCGTGTCCGCATGGGTTTTCTGCAGGTACTCCGTTTTCCCCCCACAGTCCATAGACATGCTGCCGCTGCTGCCTCGGTTAATTGGCCTGCTGAGTAAATTGTCCCCAAACAAGTACTCTGCAGAGGATAGGTATCCTATCCCGGGTACAGCCCTGCCATGTGCCCTGTGTCTGACGGGGTGGGCTGAATGGAACAAAGTGAAGACTCACCATGAATGATAACGAATGAATATTTTACATTTGATGCTATGACGACTTAACATCAATCACGCTGACATAAACGCTGCCTGGCTGTGAGGCAGGTTGAGAATTATAATCGGGCGCCACCGGTGGAGCAATCGCGGTGTTGACGACAGACTCGGCTTGCCGTGGTGCGGCGTGGAGCCGCGCGGTGCAGCGCGGTGCAGCGCAGTGTAGCGCGGTGCGCTCACGGATGGTGCAGTTGGTGCCGTAGTAGCCGGTGTAGGTGCAGTCGCACTCGTAGCGTCCGCTCTCGTACGCCATGCACACGCCCCTGTTCTGGCACGGGAATGAGCAGCAGGGGTTCCCCGTCTCTCCTGCAGCAACGCAGCGCATGCATCCACATGGCAGAATGATATTTTATCGGTCATTCGAGGTATGATGGGTTGAGTGAGGGGATGTGCATTGCCGTGAACGGACATCGCTAACAGCGGGGTTGAATGCGGAGGAGTGCCGATCAGCGAGCTGCCCCCCGGGCAAGCAAGGCCCAGACGCAAGACACTGATCGCGGAATGGACAACTGAGATGATCGACAGCGAGAGCAAGGGCCCGGTGAGCGAGCGTCTCTCGGGGCTCACACTGCGAGTGTGAACCCCCCCAGTATGCGTGGCCACGACATGGCCCCTCAAGATTTCAGCGTCTTCGTGATGAAAATGCGCGGGGTTGGCACCACTACCCCCGCTGTGCAACGACAACGCAATGGTGTGAGGACTGAGCGAGTTAGTGGTGTCGAGGGGACTATATCCATCATGGGACGCCAGTCCATCGCAGGGCACTGGGAGGAAATTTAGTCAGTTGGCCAATTACCCTGGACAGCAGTAGCAGCAGCAGCGTGTGCTTGCCCCAGAGGAGGCCCTGTGATACCGTGGGGTTTGTAAGAGGTAGCTGAGTACCTCGTGCGGTTGTGAACATCCCCACTAGGAAGACAAAGGCGTTTGGGCGTGATGCTGGCCAACCACCTGCTTATCTACTGTGCGAACCTTCATCGGGTGCTCTCCATAACGGAACTTGACCATAGTCCGTTAAAGCTATACGGTGGATCTTTGTGTTTGTGAGTGTGTAGGTAGGTGTGCAAGCGAGTATGTTAGTGAGCAGGTGAGCGAGTAGGTAGGGAGCGTGAGTCTGGGTTTACGTGAGCGAGTAGGCAGGGAGTGTGAGTCTGGGTTTACGTCAGCGAGTAGGTAGGGAGCGTGAGTCTGGGTTTACGTGAGCGAGTAGGCAGGGAGTGTGAGTCTGGGTTTACGTGAGCGAGTAGGTAGGGAGCGTGAATCTGGGTTTACGTGAGCGAGTAGGTAGGGAGTGTGAGTCTGGGTTTACGTGAGCGAGTAGGTAGGGAACGTGAGTCTGGGTTTACGTGAGCGAGTAGATAGGGAGTGTGAGTCTGGGTTTACGTGAGCGAGTAGGCAGGGAGTGTGAGTCTGGGTTTACGTGAGCGAGTAGGCAGGGAGTGTGAGTCTGGGTTTACGTGAGCGAGTAGGTGATCATCGGAGAGCGCGGAATCATTCAACGCCGCTTATCTGCCACTCCGCGCCGCACACAGCCCCGCACACAGCGCCGCACACAGCGCCGCACACAGCAAGTGTAGCAATGGTCCCCAAATGGCGTACCTGCCGCGCCGCCTTGCACCGCGCAGACCGCTGCAGAGAGCATCAGCAGAAGCAGCGATGGCACCAGGTGAGGAAGCTGGTGCAGCCTCCTCCTGTGCTCTGTGGATGTGACCCGCGTACAGTTACGATCTCATCATAAACAGCCCCGCTCTTGTTTACGTTGTCCAGACCAGCAGAGTTGTTCGTCCTAGGGGCGACCGCGCTGCCAGTGTGAAACCCGCATTCTTCTGGCGTCAGGATAAAGGCGAGACAGGGGGTTGGTGATGGTACCAATGCAACAGTGGGAGTGTAAAGCTAAAATAGGTGTTAAGGTTTTAGAATAGAAATCAATGCGTGGGAACTAAAGCTGGAATACAGCATAAAAGCCTTGGTGTTGTGCAGATACAATTTGCACTTGTGAACCCTGTACCCTCAGTATGCACGCACACACACACACAACACCACGACCGTCATTCACCACTGCGTGGCGGTGATGTCACGATGGCGCCTGTGCCAGGCCATATGCATTTTGAAGCCACGTGAAGTATCGAAGGCTCACGGACAAGAGGTTATTGGGACAGACCCAGGTGTTCGGTATTGCCTGACTGAGATGATGCACCACGTGTGCTTCCTACTGTGCCAGCAAGCTTTGTTTTAGCCGCCCGGCACTGTGCTTGTTGTTGTGAGCGTCACTCCTCTGCCCTCCATTGTTTCTGGAGGGTGACTGCCTTCAACTGCCCCGTAGCGTCCTTCACGATCATTCTCCTCCACAGAGGTCCGTCTTGATACCTCTGGTACCAGTCTTTAGCAAATCCCTTCAGCTCCAGGTTCTCCTGGGCCACATCGGTCTATCTCTAATGCAGTCTGTGCAGCGCCCGTTTAGCCCCCTCTATCTAGCCAAACAGAATCTGCTGGGCATGATGTGGCTGAGCATGCGGGCTACATGACCCATCCACCACAGCCTCGCCAGCCGGAGGAGCCCACCTATGAGACCCTGTACAGATCTTTCGAGAATTTCTGAGCTCCTCACACAATTCAATCTGGTCAAACCCAAATATATACATACAAGCACTCGCGCCATTATACATAGATTTGGCATTCGCGCCAGTCTAAAGTCTGGTGATTT
The DNA here is from genome assembly GCA_036362905.1 of Mordacia mordax. NCBI lineage: Eukaryota > Metazoa > Chordata > Hyperoartia > Petromyzontiformes > Petromyzontidae > Mordacia > Mordacia mordax. The sequence goes on along the minus strand of JAZEWT010000008.1, from coordinate 23,943,814 downwards.
GACTGTGAGAAACCTGATAATGCCGCCAACGTCGGAGGTGGAACGTTACGAAGGAAAGAGCGCGTGACATAGCTATCCCAAAAGAGCCGCTCTCAAGAGCGATAGTCAAGATCCCTGGTGTTTGATCAATTAAAGAACCCCGCTGCATTCAGATGGCCAGGCAAGGTTTTATTATTATTTATATTTATCAGACGCCCTTATCCAGGGCGACTTACATGATCACACACGTAACCATTTCTAATAAATACAAAATCAACACTACTGGTTGACCAACATTGCAAAGTGTTGTTGTTAGACCTGCAATGAATGGTTGTACAGATGTGTCTTCAGTAGTTTATGAAATTACGGCGAGTGACTCTGTGGTTCTGATCTCTATTGGGCTCTCATTCCGCAGAGATGGGGCCAGGATAGCGAAGCAGCGAGCTTTGGAATCCGGAGAGCAGAAGTGCGTTGCGACCAGACGACCAGAAGTAGCCAAGCGGAGAGAGCGACAAGAGATGTAGGGGCAGATAAGTGATTGACTGGTGCTGTGTGTAAGCATCGTGTGCCATACCGGCCTTCATAGGGGCCCACTAACAGCACTTGACGCTGCAGTCTGTTAAGGCTACACGGGGGATTTTGAATCTTTGAAAATGCTCGTGGGGAGCGGTCGTGTAGTTGTCAGGATGCGTTGCGCTATGAACCTTGCGACCCGAGTTCGATTCCCACTCACGGCCAACACCAGCCCTTTGCGTACTTTAAACATCCTTGCCACAACCACAGCTAAGACGAACAGACCATAGTGCTACAGGTGGACTAATATATAATAAAACTATATTATATTTTAAAGAGGAACACGGTCTGCCAGTGCAGAGTCTAACAGTGTCGGTCCATTGACGACAGCAGTAACACTGGTAGCTCGCAGCCCGAACGTCCTGGGTTAAAGTCCTGATCTGGGCGTCGTTTTGAATGAAGTTTGTGTATTTAAACTGGTTCTGTGTGCGTTTCCTCTGTGTTTCCTCTGTGTTTTTTTCTTCCGTGGCAAAAAATATCTTGACTCACACAGAGAATTATTATAGACTCACACAGATTCACCGACTCACACAGAGGATTATTATAGACTCACACAGAGGATTATTATAGACTCACAGAGATCGACCGACTCACACAGATCTACCGACTCACACAGAGACCCCACAACGTCACACATATCCGTAGTCTCACACAGATGTCCACTCACAATGAGACCCACAATCTTACATAGAGACTCAGTCTGAAGTTAGCGAACCGTCACGATACTGTGTGGTATTTGGCTTGAGTCAGTGGGTTGAGTCAGTGGGTTGACTTAATGGGTTGAGTTAATGGGTTGAGTTAATGGGCTGAGTTAGTGACGGTGGTACCAGCCAAGTGACATCTGTATTTTGCCTCGGGATCGGAGAAGGCGGCAGAATGAAAGGTAATGTAAGATGGGTGCCAATAGGTCTGTCAGCAGGTGAATAGAGCGCGCGGGCAGGTGAGCGCGCGGGCAGGTGAGCGCGCGGGCAGGTGAGCGCGCGGGCAGGTGAGCGCGCGGGCAGGTGAGCGCGCGGGCAGGTGAGCGCGCGGGCCAGGTGAGCGAGCGGGCCAGGTGAGCGAGCGGGCCAGGTGAGCCAGCGTGCTAGCCTGCGGGTGAGTCGCGGTACTCACCTGTCATGACAGCGTGGAACCTGGCCGAGGTAGCAGCTGCTGCTGTGTGGACTCCGCGTCCTTCCCACCGTCGTGCGCGTCCGTGTGGCGGTAAGGTATGTGTACCCCAGGTGTGTGTACCCCAGGTGTGTGTA
>JAZEWT010000008.1:23926352-23941909 GCA_036362905.1 Mordacia mordax | reverse complement strand
TAATCAACGCCACCCCCTCCACCCATCTTCGTGTTTGTGACGCATTAGGGGATCGAAACGATGCTAAGGCTTCATTAAATGATTAAACATAACTGAGTCATCCCAATGATGTTAGCAGAGGACCGTGGTGGATACGTGCAAAGCTGCTCTTTCGAGATAGCTGTGTTGATCGCTCTTTCTCCTTCGCGACGTTTCGCCTCCCACGTTCGAGGGATCCTCAGGCGTTATGTGGTAACTAATAATCATGCATAGAGCCGTGAAAACCTACATCAAGAGAAAAAAGTGACCTTATAACGACTTCTTACTGTGGGCGTTTCATCTTGCGGGAGACGAGGAGACGCGCCATAGCGAGCGAGTCTCCTCACACTGATGCGGGATGTAACCCACATCCGCACATGGTGTAACTGTGCTTGACGTCGCTCAGACACTCGGGCGCTCAGCGGGGCCCGCGCCGCTCTGTGGATCCGACTCCCCCAGGGGTCGCCCCGTGGGCGCGCTCGCGAGGGCTGGGGGAGAGGCCGGCTTGCGTGTGGAACGTTGAATGGACGTGTTCTAGAACGAGCTGTACGCACTACCCATCCAACGTTCCTTGGGTCCCCAGGTTCCTGGCTCGGGTGCCTTTCTGTGTGGCGATTTCAGGTTCACTCCCTGTGTCTGCATTGGTCTTTGTTGGGTACTCCGGTTTCTTCCCACCGCCCAAAGATATGCTGCTGCCTAGATTTATTGGCGTGCCGAGTAAATTGGAGGGGGCCGAAGCCTATTTCGGCAGAATGAAGGCGCAAGGCAGGGCTATACACAAGATGTGACGCCTGCACATCGCATAGGCAGCTGCGTGTCTTTGGACGGTGGCAGGAAACCGGAGTACCGGACAAAAACCCACGCGGTCACGGCGAGAACACGCAAACTGCACACAAGAAGGCACCCGAGCCGCCGGGATTCGAACCCAGGCTCTTCTTGCTGTGAGGCAACAGCGCTACTCACTGCGCCACCGCGTCACGCCGGGGTTATAGGTAATCCTAGTTGTACAACCATAGACACCATGCAACACACACACGCACAAGATTACCAAAGTCAATGAAGGTTCTAAAATGCCGGTCCCAGCGCAGAGTTCCACAAGTTGCTCGCAATGTCGCGCCTCCAAGATTCACTGTAAGTCTGAGCTGCGAAGGGAGGAAGCATCGGAACTTCCTCGTAAAGATCATCTTTGCTTCCCTCCCCCCATTCACACGGCCAGCAATGTTCTGCTTTACGCGGAGTACAGAATTTGCAACCATATGTGGGTGAGGAAAGGACCCGCTCTATATAATTATGAACGGTCGTGTGAAGGTCGGGCCTCCGTGGAGGAGAGGGAGCCTCTTGTGAAGGTCGGGCCTCCGTGGAGGAGAGGGAGCCTCAGTGAAGGACGCTAACTGGGCTCTTTGGAGGCAGTCGGCCTCCAACAACAGCGGAGGAACGACAGAAACGCGTCGAGACCGGAGAAAACTCTCACAATCCAGGGGTGAACACGCACATCTCCGCAGAGTTTTAATGTTGCTCTACCGTCATCTGCCGGCCAGCTCGAGAATAGACGTTCAAAAATGTGCACCTTAACCTTAATCTTATTTAACTTGGACTCCGTGCCAGACAGAAAACAGACAGGGCTTTTCATATTTGTGATAAACATATGATGTGCGTAACAGAGTGGTAAAATTGATTTATAGGGAATTATATTTATTTATCGGATGCGGATTGGGCGTAGAGCTCCATCCATAGCATCCTCATGGCTGACGGTGAGAGCTTAAAGGTCACCATTGTGTCGGGTTAATGGGCACTCGCCCACTCACTAATTTCCTTAACCACTCACCCATTTACTCACCCAATCACTCACCTACCCACTCACACACTTACCCATGTACTTACTGGCCCGCCCACCCAATCACTCATCCATCTATCCCCCCACTCACACACACCCGCACACCCACTCACACACCCACTCCCACACCCATCCTCCCGCACACCCACTCGCTCAATGAGCCACTCACCCGCTCACTCACCCACTCACTTATTGGTCCCCTCATTGATCTGCTCCCCCACACACGCACCCATGCACTTACTGTCCCGCGCACGCACTCGTGCAAACACCACCCAATCATTGAGCCAACCACTCACACAAAGACAAGTCACCCTTATGGCATTAACAGCCAGTGAGGTTAACTTAGATTATGTTTATTATTACAGCAGAAAATACCGGTTAACTTGCAAGCTCTGGATATGGGATGCTTGCGATACAACAAATTTACGAACTTATCAACGCAAACAATATTTTAAAAATGTTGGTAGCGAAGACATATGAAGGCCAGCACGGCACACGAGGGTGTTCATGGCCAGAACCATGCCTGGCGGAAACTCACCCACATACCCGCCCACGCACCCACTCTCACCGGGGAGCAGAGTGAATGGGGCACCCGTCACTAATACGGGACACTGTTTTTGTCCACAAAGACATTCGTCATCGTCCCGAGGACTCCAGAGGTGCGATTCGCGGGGGTTACAAACCCTGCCGAGTTCGGAAACCGGTTTGGGTAAATAAATAAAGATCAACTGGTCTCAAACTCGAACGTTTGGAAACGAAAAGACTGAAGAAGTTTGGAGAATCTCAAGCGAACTTGTGAAGAATGCAGCGATGATAAAGATCACATGAGCGGGGCTTATTTTGAAAAACAAACACAGGATTTCTGCGACGCGCAGTTCCATTCCCCGATGAACTGGCGCCGCGGGTCACAGCGGAGCCTCGCTCAAACTCGACGCAGTTACGTTTCCGATTCACTGGCAGCACTGCAGCGCACAGACTTGTAACTCAACACGCCCGGCGTTCCACTGCTCTGGAGGCAAGGGTAGGTGGATCACACAGGAATGTGTCATATGGCAGCACTGCAAGTTGATTCGTGAGTTCCTCCACATTGACTCGAGTGTTGTCTCCTCGCACTCGTGGTGGGTTTTCACCGGCTTTTCTGTTCACCCCCCCCCCCAATAATCCTAAATGGGCATCGGACAAACATCACGGGTGGCAACAGGGTCACCAGAAAACGAGTCAGTAAACGGAGCAAGATAATAAACAACATTGAGCAAGGGGTGACATTCAGTACGCGCTAAACGTGTTGCAAAGTGGGACACGGAATTAAAACACATTTATGCTGTAGCCTGAATAAAAACTGATTGTAACCGTGACTTAACAAAACAGTAATTAGCATGAAGCACAGCATGTTTTTCATAAACGTAAAACCCACGATTTTGCGTTTAGAGCCACGTTTTCCCAAAGCTAACAACAATGCTGTGTGCGCCAGAGCAAGTTTATCATCATTATCATCATTACCAATACCCGCTTAATCCTGTAGAGTGTCGCGGAGGCGGAAACCTAACGTGGCAGACAGAGGGTGCAAGACGGCGCTATACCCAAAATCTGATGCTAACACATCCTAGGGCACCGGCGGCAATTTAAACAGCAGGCCATTAACCTCGGCAGCAGCGTGTCTTTGGACTGTGGGAAGAAACCGGAGTGCCCGGCGAAAACCCACGCGGACACGGGGAGAACATGCAGACACCACACAGAAAGGCACCCGAGCCGAGATTCGAACCCGGGTCCTTCTTGCTGTGAGGAGGCGACAGCGCTACCCATTGGGCCACCGTGCCGCCCTGGGCATATATAATGAATAAATATTCCAGTTTAGCCAGTATGATCCAATAATGTCAAATCAAATTCATGACAATTTTGAGAAGTCAGCCAAACCACAACTGCACTCTGTGATTACTGCCAATTAGTGGTGAGACTGACATTCGTTTACTTAAGGCGTAATTTGTTAATCTTTCTTCCCCCAGGCCATCAGTCTCCTCATTACCACGCTACCCCGCCTATCTTCATCATAACAAGCAGGACACAGACGCTCCACTCCCCCCCAGCACACTGATACCTGCGCTGGCCACTTCACTCTACTAGATGAACTCTGTATCATCTACGCACGTGGTACGTGTTTTGCTCTGCTCTGTTAAAATGTGGATTCAGCCTTCCTTTGTTTTTGCACCGGGACTACAAGAAACGTAATTTTGTTCCTCTATATTCTAATTGTAGATGGATGGAATGACAATAAAGTTTATCAATCTATCTGATGGGCGGCACGGTGGCCCAGTGGTTAGCGCTGTCGCCTCACAGCAAGAAGGTCCCGGGTTCGAATCTCTCGGCTCGGGTGCCTTTCTGTGTGGAGTTTGCATGCTCTCCCCGTGTCCGCGTGGGTTTTCGCCGGGCACTCCGGTTTCCTTCCACAGTCCAAAAGCATGCTGCTGCAAAGGTTAATTGGCTCGCAGGCTAAATTGCCCCGCAGTGCCCGGCGATGGACTGGCGTCCCATCGTCGGTATATCCTTGCCTTGCGCCCTGTGTCTGCCGGGATAGGCTCCGGCTTCACCGTGACCCTGTATAGGACTAAGCGGTTTCAGACAATGAGATGAATCTATCTGATCCTAAGCCCGCCTTGGCTGCATGACATCACAGATACATTAATCGCAGTCCCTCGGTGCGTACTGCCTCTTCGTGGGGTGAGTCAGTACTGCATTAGAGCGGCAGTAAAGTTCATTTAGTTCGCGTTAGGGCCATTCAACGAAGAGCCATGTAGTGTATACTTATATATAATGGAGCAAGAGTGTTTGTATGTAATGGAGCCGTACTAAGGGGAGCGGTGGCTCAGCGGTTAGCGCGCAGGGCTACAAACCCAACAACCTGGGTTCGATTCCCGTTCACGGCCAACACCGGTGACGATTTTCTGAACCGGTTCTGGGCTTCCTTTAGATCGACTCAGCCTCAACGAGTACTTGGTGAGACAAAGGCAGCCGGGCAGAGTGCTGGTCACCCACCTGCTCATGTGCCGTGTCGACCTTCCTAGGTGTTACTCGCGAAAGGCTCTTGATCCTACGATACGTTTAGGTTATAACGGGGAATCTTTGCACTGCGGGTACTGGGTTGGAGGGTGGCGCGGTGGCCCCAGTGGGTAGCGCTGTCGCCTCCTCACAGCAAGAAGGTCCCGGGTTCGAATCTCGGCTCGGGGGTGCCTTTCTGTGTGGAGTTTGCGATTTCTCTCCCCTGTGTCCGCGTGGGTTTCCTCCGGTTTCCTCCCACAGTCCAAAATAAAACATGCCGCTGCATAGGTTAATTGGCTCGCAGACTAAATTGCCCGCAGTGCCCGGTGATGGATTGGCGTCCCACCGTGGGTATATCCCTGCCTTGCGCCCTGTGTCTGCCGGGATAGGCTTCGGCTGACAATGAGATGATGTACTGGGTTGTTAGGACTCGCTTAAATCCTGCGGCAGGGCGCCGTGAATGAACATCCCAGAACCATGGCACGTAATAGTTAGATTTACTTAGCCAATGCATCTACTTACAAAAGAAACTATTTTTATTAATGGGCCAGGAGGCCGGAACTAAATAACACAGACACGCCTCCATCCGGCGCTCATAACACGGAGCGTGGTTTCCGGCCGGACGCGTGAGTGCGACACCCACGTGGCTGCGGGGTGGGGGCGCGTAATGGACGCGCAGGCGGCGACTGCCGCTGCTGCTCCTGCTGCCGAGGCTGCCGCTGCGGCTCCTGCTGCCGAGGCTGCCGCTGCTGTTGAGGCTGCCGCTGCTGCTCCTGCTGCCGAGGCTGCCGCTGCTGCTCCTGCTGCTGCTCCTGCTGCCGCTGCTGCCGCCGAGACTGCCGCCGAGGCCGCCGCCGAGGCCGCCGCTGTTGCGGCTGCTGCAGCTGCTGCTGAGGCTGTCGCCGTTGCTGCTGCTGAGGCTGCTGTTGCTGAGGCTGCTGCTGCTGCGCCCATCGGCGGCGTCGCTCGTGTTTTTCCTCGGGAGCCCGCGTTTGTGTGCGTGGAGTACCCGGGCGTGGTGAGGGACACGGCCGCCATGCTCGCTACGCTGGGCGGCCTCACCAACATCTGCAAGGTGAGGCTGCGGGGAGCGGCGCGGCCTCTGCGCAGAGGATGTGCGCCAGATGAGAATAAGGAGCAATCAGCAGCATCGTATTTTCATTTCTAAAGCGCCTTCTCGCGAGGGTCACAGCGCTGTACAAAGCTATCGAGAGAATAGTATGTCGACAGCAGAACGAGAATAGATCAATAAAATAAAATTACTAAATCAATAACGGGCATCAATTTAAAAAAAAAATGTTTAAACAAAGGGAGGCAGACGTGTTGGTGATCAGGCACATGCCAACAGCGAGCCATCACCTAAATACACAACAGTGAGCAGCATCAACAGTCCTAGCCAGAGGACTTTAAGGCCTTACGTAACAAGTGAGTCTGGAAATAGGATTTATAAAGATGCCGAATCTCCAATGGAAGGGAGTCCCAGAGTCTGGCATCAGCGACAAGAAGGCTCTGTTAACACAAACAATAGGACGGTGTGGAAGCACTTGCGTCCGCTTCGTGTATTGACACATGGTACCGAATAAACATGACGTGGCGACGCTGCTTTAGTAACGGTGACGAATGTGGTTTAATATCACGGTCGCTTACGGAGACTACGGAACGCACTGTGAACAGTCAATGCTTTGTCCCTCTAACATTGGTTACGAAAGACGTTGTGCTTAGATTAAAACTCGGTCTTTACAGCTGTTCGGGGTGGCCGTGTCGAACGTTGGTTGTGTCGCGGGAATCCCCGCATCGAGAGTTTGCAAGCTCACTGGCTTATTTCTGTTTTCATGATAAACATCTGTCCAGTGTTAGACCCAATGTTAGCAGCCAGTGTTAGAGACTGGAGCAAGTGTTAGAGATAGGAGCCAGTGTTGTGCTGCAGGAATCCCGCATGCTGTGCTTGCAAGCTCACTGGGTACTTCCATCATGGGAAGGAACGCTCGACACTGCTTTCCCGGAAGAGCAAGCTTTTCAGAGCGACTCTGACAAATCTACATTTGCCGTCACAAATGTATATCAGTACTCTAAGAAGGGTTTAAGTTGCTCAACTATGTGACCCGAGGTCGATTCCACGCTCATTGAGAATTGCTCTCAAATCTTGTTGCTGCTGCTGTGCCCACCGCCACGATCAATCGGGCAAACTGGGCACGCGGAATTGTCATCAGTGTCATAACTTAAGTAAATTCAAACACTGGCAACGAGCACCTGTGAAGGCTATCCTGAAAGAGCAACTCTTGAGAGCAATCCTCATCAGTTCATCGAGCCGTGAAAATCTACAGTACATCAATACAGAAGAGGAATGTACAACACCACTATCCCGAAAGAACAGCTCTTGAGAATAATTATCATATACACGTTTATAACAGGGGCGGCGCGGTGGCGCAGTGGTTAGCGCTGACGCCTCACAGCAAGAAGGTCCCGGGTTCGAGTCTCTCGGCTCCGGTGCCTTTCTGTGTGGAGTTTGCATGCTCTCCCCGTGTCCGCGTGGGTTTTCGCCGGGTACTCCGGTTTCCTCCCACAGTCCAAAAGCATGCTCCTGGATAGGTTGATTGGCTCGCAGACTAAAATTGTCCCGCAATGCCCGGCGATGGACCGGCGTCCCGTCGTCGGGTGTATTCCTGCCTTGCGCCCTGTGTTTCCGGGATAGGCTCCGGCTTCACCGTGACCCTATATAGGATGAAGCGGTTTCAGATAATGAGATGAGATGAGACGTTAATAACCTGATAAATAACGGATATTTAAAACAAATAAATGCGCAAGGGCCAGGTACTCCGATTTCCTTTCCACCGTTCAAAGACAAGCTGCTACCTAGGTTAATAGGCATGTTGAGTAAATTGCACCCGGTGCCAATGATGTAATGGCCTTGCGCTTTCTATCTGCTGGGATAAGGTCCAGCCTACCGCGACTCCCGTACAGGATGAAACGGGTATTGATGTTATGGGTCAATTAAACGGGAGTCACAGGATGTTGGCCACCCTGTAGACTGAAACGCCGAGAGCAATCCCTGCCGATCTCTGAACGGTCACCGGCTCTCCCACAGACGTTTTCCGAGCCAGCGCGGCGCCTGGAGCTGTGCTTTCGTCCCGGGGACCCGTTTTGCCACCCGGTGTGTGGCGACCGCGTGCCGGCAGCGGGGATGCTGCTGAGCGTCCGGCGTCGGAGGAGGGCATCAGTCGCCGGTGACGCGAGCGCCGCGACGGACGTGCAGTACAGCAGCGAAGTGCTGGGCCTTATCAAAACCACCTACAAGTTCCAGGGTACAGGAGGCTCGCACAAACACGAGATGGTCGCTGGGTCCCCGAGGTCGGACGTTGTTGAGGTGGCGACGCCAAGAAAGCTTTGGCCGGGTTCGTGAGCGCAGCGAAGCCACTCGATGGTCTCGGCCGCCGGGTCACTAATGACCGCGCAAGAAAATGGAGTTGCTCTTGCCATCAATTTGGTAAAATGTACTGATGTAGGTTTTTGCCTCTGGGTCTAATGACAGCAGCCATGTAGACACGGCAATCCCGAAAAAACAGCTCGAGTTATTTGGTTAAATTCCAGTGATTACATACGAAGGCTTGGAATTAAACAAGTTGCAGCAACCTGAGTACCTATTGGTGGACGTTCATAAACCATGGTCGATGTGGTTCTGATTCGTTTTCATCTGCCACCTTTATAGTCGTTTGCCAAGAGCTCTTGAGTTTAGTGTGGCTTCATTTGTTACACGGATGATGGTCCCGCTTAGCCAGCTGCCCAGATATTTTGCATGAGACATCTATATTGTGCCATGACTACATCAAAATAAAGACAATACGATGGAGAGTAAGTCCAGGGTCGTTCAGAAATATAACAAAACAAACTAAGTTTTTAACCATTGTTAACCAAACACACAAATCGATAGAGTAAGCAGGAGGTGTCAGGAAGTTAGAAATATGGAGATAATGTTTATTAAAGCAGAAAAAAACCTAATGTGCTTGCAGGATGCGAGATTCCTTCGACGGAGCAAACGTTCGAACTGACCAAACTGAACAATATATAAAATTGCAAGCCACTATACGGAATTTACAACACTTAAATACAGGCACAAATATAGGTGCAAGTTAGCTCTGTGTTTTGGTTTAATAATAATGAGACGAGGGGGAGGGAACAGCAGAAACTGAGCTGGAGACAAGCGGTGACTGTATTCCAAAAAGGTGGAACTGCAGAGCGGAGACACCTCGTTACTAAATAAGCACTCGCCTCAACAGCTCTGGGGAATCTCTGCCCCCCCCCCCCGCGGAGGCGGAGTACAGGCATGGCTGATTTTCAATATCTGGCAATGCGCACGGGCCCGGATGGCACCAGCGAGTCGCTCTACGAGAAGGTGGTACTGCGCGAGATGGAGAGCCCCGAGTTCTTCCTCGGCGACGCGCCACTCTTCCTCCCCCCGCCCATCTTCTCGCGGCTTGACAACCCCGTTGACTACTACTACCGTCCGGAGGCGCAGCACAGGTGCGGGAGCCTGCGTGCGCGCAGGCGTTCGTGCATCGGGCGGAGAAACCGCGACGGGAGTCGAGGTGCACAGCGATCCGATCAACGGATTGATCTCAAACTTGGCTTCGATGATAATTTAATTTTATAACGCAGCACACGTGTTCAGCGAATGTGAACGAGCGAGCGGATGTTTCAGTTGCGAGGAAACCGCAGAGGTGGGGAGGGGGAACGCAACCACGTGGTTATCATACGAATATCAGAATATTGCGGACCAAAATAATAATGGCAGGAAAGTGGAGAACCCAGATGAAACAATTGCAGAACAGACTGAGAACACATCAACGCCACACGCTTGAGGCGGCAGTCAAAGCGCTTCGGGCAGCACTTTCTTCCTGCGAGAGGTATGGATGTTACCGCTGCGTGAACACCCTGCCGCCCAGGATGTTGGTGTCTGGTTTAAATCGCCATCGGTCCAGGTCCACCCAGGCTATCCGGTTGTGCATGAATGGTAGCGAGCATTCCTCATCGCTCCTTCGTGAAGATTCGCTTCCCACGTTTGAGGCACCGTTAGGCTTTTGATTGAAGCTTGTACCTGAAAAGTATTACATGTACTGTATCGTAATGATGCAGGTTTTCACGGCTCGATGCACGATTGCGAAACGTCGCGAGGAGAGGAGAGAGAGCCATCAACGCGGCTGTCCCGAGAGAGCAGCTTTTCGAAGCAATCATCATGTACTGTATCATCATCCCAAAAACGGATGCGTGCACTGCCGATTATTAATACGATAGTTTTCAGCAAAACCATGCATGAGCCTGACGATGCCTCCTTCACCGTGGAAGGCGAAGCAGCGCGGAGAGAGGAGGAACGCTCGCCAAGGCGATCCCAATATCGTGGCGCTTAAGAGCGACTCTGACGCCCTTGCTGCGTACAAATCTACTCAGGGAGGGCTACAAGCACCCGCCGAAACTGTCCAGCGAGAACCTGATCGGGCATGGGCGGGCACGGCGCCCGCACAACGCCATCTTCGTGAGCTTCGAGGAGCCCTTTGTGCCCGTCGAGCCGCTGGGTGCCGCCGTGGAGAACTGGCGCAAGCTTAGCCTGCAGGCGGCCGAGCGCGATGTCGAGAGCGAGCTGAGGAAGGTATGGTTCCTGCGCTCGTCCCACCACTCGCTCATCACTCTTCTCAAGCACTCGTACAGTTATAAAAGTAATCATTTCAGTAATCACTAGTGGTGTCTAATGATAATTACATCGTGTAATAGATCATTGCCTACGTTGTGGGAGTGATCGAAGCTTGCTTGGTGTTGCAGCTTTTCCAGGAGAGGCCCGTGTGGTCCAAGAATGCGCTCAAGGCCCAGCTTCACTTGCACCCAGAGAAGCTCAAGATGCTGCTACCGACTGTCGCCTACTATATGGTGAGGCCCCGCGCGAGCCCCTGACCTCGCGCCGTGTGTTCCAGGCTCCGCTGGCCCCAGGCTCCCCGGGTCTGTCCTGCGGGCTCCACGCCTCACCTTGCGGGCCCTAGGCCCACCCCATGGGCCCCAGGCCCCCTTTCCGCGGGCTTTCTGCTCTGCCCCGCGAGCTCCAGGCCCCGAGCTTTGCATCAGTATCTAGTGGGAATACGTCTTCTGATCGATATCGTCCTGAGCCACGGTCTATCCACTCCTAGATTAAAGCTGTCGCTCTGCGATGCGTTTTCGAGTCATCTGGGGAGCCAATTGAGATCAGGACGTGGCGTGAAATGTCAGAGTAAAGGGCACCCTCTGTGGTAGCTGGTCCCGCGCGGCGATTCCTCCCTTCTCTTGTTGCGGTTTCACGTCCCGCTCCGTGTGCTGCCAGCTCACGGGGCCCTGGCGGAGCCTGTGGGTGCGGTTTGGCCACGACCCGCGGAGGGACGCCTCCTCCAAGCTTTACCAGATGCTCGACTTCCGCCTACGCTGCGGCATCAAATACGGTGAGCGGCGGCGCACGGATTCGTGTCGCTCACCACCCTTCGGATTTGTGCCGATCGCTCCCCACAGACTTCAGTTGTTTGGTCACAGGGAGCCATAGACTCACGGAGAAAGGTCCTATCACCAGTACACTGAGATTCCGTGTTGGACGTATTGACTTGTACGGAGACAAATACTATTATAAATTGAGGGCGGCGCAGTAACACTGTTGCCTCACAGGTAAGAAGGTCCCAGGTTGGGTTCCTGGCTCGGGTGCCTCTCTGTGAAGTTTGCGTGTGTACTGCCCGTGCTGGTATGGGTTTTTTGCCATTTACTCCTGTTTCCTCCAACCGTCCAAAGACACGCTGCTGCGCCTCGGTTAGTTGGCCTCAGTAAATTGCTGCAAAAAAATTCCCTGTGATGTACTGGCATCATAACCTGGTTCTAGCCCCACCTTGCACCCTCTGTTTGCCGGGATAGGCTCAGGCCCCCCGTGACCCCGTGCAGGATTAAGAGGATAGTGATAATGATAAACCGAGTGTCCTTTCTCCAGTGTCTGTGCTGCGGTGCATGTGTGCTGCGTTGTACTTCCATTAGAGATTCGATCAGCTGAGTCCCTGGACATCTTCAAATCTCGTCTCAAGACACACTTGTGCGTAAGGCTTTCAAGTCCTCTGGCTCGAACTGTTGATGCGGTTCAGTGTTGTCGTGCCGGGACGATGGCTCGCTGCCGACCTGCGCCTGCTCGTGAACATTTATTCCTTCGTCGTTGAAGAATTATTTTTGTCGCTTATTTCATGTCCTCTAATTTATATCCAATTATTTACCTTTCAGTTGAACTGTCTTGATGTTGCCTTGTTGACATGACGTTCTCTGTGCGGCTTTGTGCAGCGCTTTGTGACCCTCGGGTGAAAAGCGCGTTTGAAGTGCAACTATTTTTACTATATGGTATGGTCACACAGGTGGCACGGTGTAGTGAGTAATGTTACCACTTCACAGGAAAAACACCCAGGGTTCTATTCCTGACACGGGTGTGCAGTTTGCATTCTTTCCTCGTGCCCATGTGGCTTTTCAATAGGGACTCCGGTTGCCTCCCACAGTCCAAAGACACACTACCTAGGTTTTTTGGCCTGCTGCCTAAATTGCACCGGTGCCCTGCGATGGGTTGGTATCTCATCCTAGGCATAGCCCTACGTTGTATCCTGTCTGCTGGGATAGGCTCCGGCCTTACCGCAACCCTCATGGATGAAGTAGGGACTGACGACCGATCCTATATGACGTGTGCGTGTCGCTACTGTATTTGTAAAGTATCTCGGGATGCATTCAGCAGTGGATCGACCACGGCTGAGTGACGGCAGCGAAAACGTGTGCCGTGCCGCGTGCAGCATTGCTGTCCGTCTGACGTCGCGCCTCCTCTTGCCTCCGCAGGCTTCGTCGATAAAAACCTTCCGGTGAAATCGAAGCGCAGCGCCTTCAACTACAGCCTCCCGAACACCATCAGCAAGCCGAGTAGGTAACGTGGCCGCATCTTCCCAGGGTTTTCCGGGGGTTGGAGCCTATCCCAGCTGATACAGGTCACTGAGCAGTGCTATACCGAGAATTGGATGACAGTCCATCATCTCGGGCCACCGGGGGCAGTTTGGTCAGCAGGCTAATTTACAGCAGCAGCAGTGTGTTGATGGTGGGATGAAGCAGGAGTACCGGTTGTCACTTCTGAACTGGTCCTGCACCTCCTCGAGGTCAACTCAGGCTCAAATGAGTACCTGGTGTGGTGTTTAAACATTGGCACTAGGGAGACAAAGACGGCCAGGTGTAGTGTTGGTCTTCATAGGATCCTTAGTCTGTGATTGTTCTACAGGGGAATCGTTTGTGCCACTCTGCTCAGACCCACACGCGATGAGTGTGCAGCAGCAGCAGCAGCTCGGGGAATCCTCCTCCCACACGAAGCCCACGTCTGACGATGGCACCGGGGTGGTGGCTGGAAACCACAAGCTGAAGGTGATCACATCCTCTTTTTACCATTATCATCCCACATTCACTTCCGGTCACTGTCAACAACTGCTGCAGTGACGGCCCCATGGTGCCTGTGCCTTGCTAAGTGCATTCTAAGCCTATGTGAAGTGTCGCAAGCCTACTGATAGGTCATGGGAGAGGCCCAAGTGACATGGCCTGAGATACCACCTCTAAATTCACCACTAATTATTACCCCATCCACCAGTCCACTAGCATCACCAACACATCTGATGTACAACAGATTACCTCTTAATGTGTTAGCTTTGGTTGGACGGTGATTAAAAACTTGGGTTGAGCACAGAAATGATTACATTCTCTCAGCGCTGTTACTGACAATGCTCTCGTGGTGTTGTTGCAGGCGACGGCGTTCATCTTTCAGCGGGGCCACCTGCCGCCATACCGCCAGATGTTCTACCAGCTGTGCGACTTGCATGTGGACAGGTGAGGCCGCGGATGAGCATATTTCTTAAGAGCTGCTCTTTTGGGATAGCTGTGGGGAGTAATCCATCTCCCACACTGGAAGCATCATCTTACTCGACTTAGTTATGGAGGGGGGAGAGACACCTGTGCTGGCTATCTTTGAAGAGCAGCTCTTGGGAAATTTATTTCCAATGACATCCTGGCATCTCCAATGTCCACTGAAGTGATTAATAAAAAAAACTGCAATAGGGTGGCAGAATGGTGTAGTGGCTAGTACTGCTGCAAAAATTCCCAGGTTAGATGCCCAGCTCCCTTGGTGCATTTTCATGTTACTGCCTAGATTAATTGGCCTGATGAAATTGCCCCCAGCACCCTGTAATCGACTGTGGTCCCATGCTGCATATAGCCCTGCCATTTGCCTTATAGGCTGTGGCTCACCTCTACCTTGCACAGGATTAGGGAGTTACTGACAATTATGAAAACCTTGATAGTATTTACCAGGGGATCTAGGGGGCTCAAACTGCAGAGCCCTCGGGACAAGCAATGAGGCCTCTCTGAGGTTCCTGTATGTTCCGTGTGCAGCCTCCAGGAGATCATCCACCGTAACGACGGCAAGGAGACGCAGTGCACTGAGAGGGACGGCTGGTGTTTGCCCAAGACGTGCGACCGCCTGCGCAACATCATGTGCAACATCGTGCTCGAGCACATCCGCCAGTCCAGCCCCGGTGAGTGCACGACTGCCATCCTCAATCTGTTTGTCATAACTCACCAGTAGGCTGCCAACACAATCTAGGTGTCTGGAGAACATGCTCTAATGAGCCTTGAGGTGCAATGGATTGAGAATCCCACTCGCACGTATTGTAAGGCACGCATGTACACCATAGCTTTGCCCTCTGCTTCAGTTGCTGTATCATGTCCTATCTTAAACGAAGCAGGCTTTAGCCTGGGCAGCACTTAAAATGCAGGGAATGCATTCATTGGGTTCAGTTCAAACTTGACACTGCCTTTCACTGCAGGTTTGGTGCTGGACAGCCCACACCGCAGGCACAAGAAGGACTTCGCTTGGCCTGAAGAGGGGGAGGAAGAGGAGGAAGATGAGGACCAAGAGGGAACAATTGGCGAAGAGGAGGTGGTGTCCGAAGCCAGCGAGAATGAGATGGAGACTGAGATTCTGGACTACCTGTGAGAGCCTGCACAACCGCACCAGTAACGTGCCCGCACAACCGCACCAGTAACGTGCCCTGGGCTCATGGGTAAAATGATGTAGTTACTCAGGCTCATGAACAATAGGTTTTTCGTAACTCCTGTAAATTATTGCTTCCATTATACAGGTTGGGGTTAAGAATTGGTGCAGGTGATTGGTAAGTATTGATGCAGGGTTTCAGCTGACAATGCATGAGAATTGCTCTGGGGAGATGCTTTTTCCAGAAATCCATCTGTCGACAATCACTGGACATTCTCCCACATGGGAGGCAAAACAAAGTATGCTTGTCGTGGTAACCCCTTAAAGAGTAATTCTCATGCATTGACTGCTGAAATGCTACATTAACACAACAGCCCTGGAGAGTAATTCTTAGTATAAGTTGAGTGGGTTGAGACATAACTGGAAACAGCCCAGAGGGGTGTCTTGCAGAAGCTCCCTAAAATTGTCACCTTGCTGGCTGCATAATCCTGGTATATAGCACCAGCTCCATACTTAACACTTTCACAAGCACATTAACAACCAAACACATAGCACCAGCTCCATACCAAACACATAGCACCAGCTCCATACTTAACACTTTCACAGCACATTAACAACCAAACA
>JAZEWT010000008.1:23869586-23914784 GCA_036362905.1 Mordacia mordax | reverse complement strand
CTAAATCCCTTTCACCCGACGGCCGCAAAACGCTGCAGAGGTCTATTGGTTTTCCACACGGACTTTATCAAACATGTTTAGCAGCAAATGACGTAACGAGTTCCACTTTGTGGGTCTCAGCAGTAGTCAGGATTAGTGATGATCATCGTTACCTGGGTAAACCTGCACAGGATCGCGGGCAGCTGGACCAGGGGCTATTCCGGTGGATACGTTACAGGTAGGGCTGTACCTACGATGGAACGCCGGTACATCACAGGGGACCGAGGGCGGTTTATTCAGGTAGCGATTTAATATCGGTAGTACGAGGTTGTTTTTTTAGACTATGGGAGTAAACCGGAGTACCAGCGATTACCCCCACGCCGTTACGGGGAGCAAACTGGCGCTGCTCACCGCAGTACTGCGCCATGTTGAGACCGTGCCGAGCGTGATGACGCGATCCCTCGTGCGTCAGGTCCACCCTCAAAGCGTGCCTTGAGCGCGATGGCGTCACGCGTACGTGACGACGTCACGTGCTTCCTGCTCAAGACTTGCGGGAAACTCGGGACGTAGACGAGGGGTTGAGCAGACGCGATGCCGGTGCGCGGTGACGCCACGACGCTCGTGCGCGATGACGCGAGTTCCCTGCGCGCTCCGACGTCTCGCCGACACGTGACGCGTCGCGGGCCAATCGGGTGGGCGCTGCGCACGGGAGGGAGAGCGCTGGCTGAGCCCCGTTGTTCGGGAGGGTCCGAGCCAGCGTAAGTGGAGGAGCGTTGTCCCCTCGCGGCGCACGGAGCGTTTCTCCCGTGTCGTTCGCGCTCTTGCGCGTGTTCGTTGCGCGGGTGTCGGGGCGCGACGAGGTCGCCCCGCGCCCCGGGAGGGGCCTTGAAGCCGCCCTCGGCTTGGCGGGGCCACAGCGCGCCCGCCATTTTAATCGGCGCGGCTCGGCGCAAAGGCGGGTTTTTGTTCGTCCCGCGTTGGCGCCCACGTCGACGCGGTTACCGTCGCGGCGACGGGGCGACTCGGTGGATTAATTGTTGGTCGAGGCAGTGGACAGGAGCGCCGAGTGCCGCGGCGCAAACGCGCGCCGCTCTTGCGCGCAGGCCCGCGATTAGGCCGAAGCCGGCTGTCTTTCCTGGTTTTACTGCCGGGTATGGAGCGCCGCAGCTCCGACCAAACCCGAGTAGGGGGCACCTGTGTCCTTGTCCGTCCGCCTTCTCTGGCCCGGGATGTAGCGCCTTGGGCGAGCAGACATTGGCGCTGAACAAAAACAGTCACGCATTTACAGCTCGCGTCAAATTTTCTTTGCTTGTGACGTGTTCGTCTACTGTACATGTGTAAGTGCATCGACTTGTTACGTGTATTACACGTACAGTACATATATGTCGCACGTGAGGCCTTCATCTAGCAGTGGATTGATGTTGCCTATATGTTGACGTACTGTAGTTACTGTTCGTATAGTGCATTAATGCTATTGGTATAATTTATGGCACTTTTGTAGGCATTTAACCAGACTTGTAGTTTCAATCTCAAATTATTCCGCTATTTGTAAAAGAATGCAGTTTGTACGGTACAAAGTACTGTGCAACCGGGTTTTTATTCTCTGGAGTCTGAAACACGTTTCAAAATTAAAGCTGTGACATTAATTCATATTCAAATAAATTGTTTCTGCTTAATCTTTTTTTAATTTTCAAACTCACCTTTGTAATTGGTTTCTTGTAAATTGTGTGCATGCCCACCTTGCTAGATCAATTCAGAGCATTAATCTAGGCAATACATGTATGCCCCTGGCACACGAGGAAATGGCCAGTCTCGATGGAGACAGCTTTTTCTGCAGCGCGGGAGTATTCTTACACTTCTAATGAACATAAAAAAAACGCTCTTTGCCTACACGGGACTTTCTGCTCACATGCATTTATTTACAAAACCAAGATTCCCCCCCCCCATGTAGCCTTCGACTGTAGGGGGTGATGTGAAGGTCGACACGGCACACGAAGAGGTGGGTGGGTGACCAACACCGCGCTTGGCCGCCTTTGTCTCCCTCGTGGCAATATTTACACATTGCACTAGGTTCTCATTTGAGGCCGAGTCCGACTTAGGGGAGGCCATGGATCGTCTCAGAAAATCGTCGCTGGTGTTTGCCGGTGAGCGGGATTCGAACTCGGGCCGTGGGGTTTAAAGGCCAAAGTGCGCTTTACGACTGGGTCACCCCTCCCCACACCGAACGGGACCCTCCTCCACTAACATTTAAACAGGCAAATGCACATACAGACATGCACGAATACGTTAACAGTAATAACACTCGCGTACATCAGTACACAAATATATGCAGGCGCATATAAACATATACCTATACACGGCTAAGCTCACGTACAGAGTCATGGGTACAATACAAATGCGAACTTCCTTAGATGTGCATACACAATTGTTTTTATAGAGCGCTTGTCACACACGTTTAAACGAGCACGTAATCACAAACAAGTTCACAACAACCGCCGTTCGCTTTTAGTGGCAGTGTCACCACAGCGCGTTAGTGCCAGTTTACGTGCACGTTGAAGCTGCGTGAAAGGTTGGAAGAAGACTCCGCTGGCAGGAAGTCACGGGACAGACCCAAGATGTGTTGAGGTGACATTACGGACACGGCCTCGACTCCCCCTATTGCTCTATGATGCATGCACGCTCGCTTTATATTTGCACACAGACAAACCATATGCACATAAGCATAATGCATTTCCTATAGTGTATTCTGTGCACACTACTGGAGAGAGTGCTGTTAGCGAGTACCCGGTATAGTTTACATAGATTGTTCATCAAGTGCTCTTATTGAGGACGGGGTCACATTTAAAAATACACAGGCGTATAGTTAACGCCCACACGCTAGGCAGCCCCTTCAGTGAGTTTCCTGACTGTTCGCTTGTGATCGATGCTTATTATGACAGAAGAAAATACCCAGTGAGCTTGCGACCTCTGAATGAGGGATTCTTATGGTGGTCTTGCGCGTGTGGGGCTGGTTTGAGTATTTTGTCTTCGCGTGGTGCTGTGTGGCAACACTGTTTCGTGGGTGTCACAGCAGTTGTGTTTGTAAGCGCACGTGCTCCGACGGAGGAACGCTAGCTGAGCAGAACGACCCTGCTGGAAATCCGCCGTGCCGCTTGTTGCTTTGCTCGACCCGGCGTTTATTGATTCATTGTTACCATGTTTCCGAGATGGACAACGCACGTGAAGTTATCTCTGTACACCATATTGCATGCATTTGAACAAATTACGAGATCGGCCAGTTACAAACGAGACTCGCGAGGCACGCATGATGCGGGTGCTGTGGTTGTTTCATGGTGACGAGTTCATATTATTTCTCGTGAAGCTATTTTAGTCGCACACGTACTTTTCCACGTACCGTTGACTGCATTAGGAGAAATCTTTTTTTTTGCCGTACGTTTAAATGTGCATCATAAACACGAAGGAAAAACAGTAAAGTTTGTCTCTAACTCTTTGTCATCAGTGACAATGCGAATGCAAATAGCTTGCTTATCGAATGGCTTGCTACCTTAGTAACATGATTTTAACATTGCAACACGTTCTGTAGAGACGACAGCGCAGTGATGTAAGTCTGAGGGGTGCTGCTGTTGTGTAATTGACGAGTACACTGGGCATGCAGGTCTCTGGTTGGAAGTAAAAGCGCGGTTGTGATGCATGTTGCAAATATTGCATGTTATATCCTTACGCCTCTCGAGCCAGGAGAGTGTAGAGGGGTGAAGTTTGAGTAATTCTCTCTTTGTCCATTGAATAAGCAACAATATATAGTATCGCCATTCTCAACTGGTATGTCGTGACCCATCAGTGGGTCGTAAGTGCCATCTAGTAGTCTGTGGATATGAGACCCAAGTAGGTCGAGTGGGCCTTGTGGTACAAAACATTGAGAATCCCTGATCTAGTTTCTCAAGTCAGCAATGATGCGAGGGCTGTATCTCGTTCGTCTCTCATACATATTTTTTTATCTTGTCCCTCAGGGGGAGGTTGGTGATGATGTAATCCGAGCCGTGGAGTTACAAAACAGTAAGGATACAAAGTGTCGATCTGTGCGAGGTGCGAGCGAACCCTTCAGCTGGCTGTTCGTCTGAACGGCACGGGCGCCAGAGAGAGGCCGACTGACACCCAGGACAGCAATGTCCGCGATACCAGCTGCGCCACAGGGCGCGCAGCCCGTCACTGCGGCCGCCACCACCACAACCCAGAGTGTCAACCCCGCGCCCCCCGACACGTCCAGCCCCGTCAAGCCAGGCCGGCTCACCAACCAGCTGCAGTACCTGCAGAAGGTGGTCATGAAGGCGCTGTGGAAGCATCAGTTTGCCTGGCCCTTCCATCATCCTGTCGATGCTGCCAAGCTCAACCTGCCGGTAAGCAACCGACGATTAACTCCATCTTGTGTTCGGTTTTTTTTTAATAACAGTTACAATGGAAAGGCCCAAAATGTTCAAATGGCAAAGCAGCATTGGCACAATCATAGTTTTGGGAAAGGACGCATTTCTTGAAATAAGGTTATAAGAACTTTACAAAAGAGATGATGGAAGTGAATAAGAATTGTGCTCTCGAAGCTGTTCTTTCAGGATAGCCGTGTTGAAGATTTCTGCTCTCTCTGGCTTTTTGGCTTCCACGTTGTAGGCATCATCAGGCGTTTCTCAATGTAAGGTAATTTTAAATCCGAGCAGTATGGGGAGTGAAGCAGAAAGGGGAGTGTTGTTATCTGCATTGTGGTGGTGGGGCACAGCGAGTGGGTGAGACCGTGGTATGTCCTTGTTCTCAACGTGGCAACAGGAATGACAGTAAAGCTCGCGGGAATAGTCGCCATGGTCATAGCGAGTGAAGAATAATGAGACCACTAGCAGGAGTTTTCCAGCCTTCTGTACGTTGAGTCTAATTAAGCAGTGACATATAGGAACTGGGTGCTCCAACCTGGATATGCCATAGTGCGGCTAGCAATGAGTAGTGACAAGTTAACAATAATAATTTTTGCACTCCCTAGAGCATTTTTCACCAGAGGGTCACAAAGCGCTGCACATAGCTGTTGAGAGAAATGCATGTCAACAACAATAACATCCGAGTAGATCAATTTAAAGTAAAATAATAGCCATAAATCAATGAAGGACATAAAATAACAGATGAAGTAATTGTTAAACAAAAAAGAGAAGAACAAGTGTCCCTGAGCAGGCGCAGTTCAACAGCGAGCAATCGTCCAAGCACAACAACAGTGAACAGCTTCAACAGTCCTAGCCAGAGGACTTCAATGTCTTACAGATCAAGTAAGTCTTGAGATGGGATTTGAAGATGCCCAGGGATTCGGCTCACCGAATTTACATTGGAAGGGAGTTGTTCCAGAGTCTGTGAGCAGCGCAGAGCCAGAGCGCTCTGTCACCCGTCGAACGGAATATTGTTTGCAATTGTGTTTCGTGTCTGACCGTGGCAATATCTACCCCGACCAATTGGGTAGGGAACTGAGCGAGGGTTCTGCACACTGTGTACATTACACTCTGGTAATCGTCCCAAGGTGGGCTGTAGCTTTGTTGTCATGTATGAATACATATAAAAAAGTGCTCTTGGCAGATGTCTACAAGCACAATATGTTAAACTAACCTGATACGTCATTAAAATTACATAATGTATATTTACACATCTCGTCAAGCTGCTGCTGGATGAGGGCCTCTCAGCATAGCTTTGAGTCGCAGAGTCTTTTTTGACCATACTTCAGTTCTCCGATCGATTTGGGTATCTGAATAGAAGGTTAAAATCACAGCACAATGGATTTAGTTTGCAGTTTTCTACTGCAATTAGCGTTGCCTTGCGGTGGAATATACACGTGGGAATTCACCAGACTGACCTTTCATGCATAGGTTGACCAAAGTCGAGGTGGAGATCACACTTTACATGGGTGCCATAAACCTACAATTCAAGTTGATCCGAACAGTTTTATCGGAGGGAGCATGTGATTTCCCCTACCGAGAGGTGTGGTTTGCACAGGTCTGTCGATTTGTAGTGATGAATACGATTGATTGCACACATCGCAAGCCTCCGTTTTGATCGGTTGTTTTCCCTCCATAAATGCCTCGTCAAGTTGCTAAGTTTTTTTTTGACTCGCTCCAGTCCCCGTGGCACTAAAGGGCGATGCGTAATTTATACTTTCCAAGCCAAATAATATTTGCATTCATCAGCCTGGAATATATCGCCAAGCTTATGCGGATGTGCCAAGTGCACGTTGCCAAAGTTTTACCCCCTCTACAATAGGAATGTTCTCTTACTTTGTGTAGAGAATTTTTACTGATTCGCTGCCAAAATCGAACCGTTATAAAACCTGGCGTGTTCAATGCTTAACAACATTTCCCCCTGGTACACTCTGTCTAAACTAATGACAGGCTTTTCTCAGAACCTTGGCCAGTGTGCTGCTTGGGCTCGGCGAGAGTTACACTCCCGGCAGTAGTGGCAGGCAGCGGCACCGTCCGAATTTTTCTTTTCAAACGATTTGAAAGCCTTTTGCTCGACGCTTCAATATAAAGCAGCTGACACAGTGCATACGTCTATGTACATCTTGACAAAGCGACTCAAAGCGTGTCGGAATGTGGCCCTGTTATGTAACGTGAATGCAGTGTCGCGGCAAGCGGCGGTCCGTGGTACGTTTATGGGCGCTCCACGTTAGCCCTGACGTTCATGGAGGCAGCGGGCACACAGCACCTATGGCGGTCCCATTGCAGCGGCTTGTCAGAGTGGGGGGCGTTTTACAGCTCACGCACGGAGAACTGGCAACAGCGCGTAACCATCACAGAGACAAAACAAGAACGTGGCCCAGACGCTGGGGGATGCGGCCAGCCGTGTTTTCTCTGCCAGTGACCTTGCTCTGTACGCAGCCGCGTTACCGCCTCCGCCGCTTTTTCCCAGGGTCGTTGGAGTACAGGCGGCTTACATGACCCTCCCGTTATATAATTCTGCGTTATCTGCCAGTGATTGCGTGCAAACAGCCGGGTCTGGTTCACCACCCCCCTTTAGGTTGCAATGTACTGCCGCATGATTCGGGGGCGCGTTCAGCTTTGAGCCGTGTTTACATACGGCCGCTTCTTCCCTTGGCTAGGAGGGTGCCCCCTGTCCCACAGGTAATGAGAGGTTTTGTGCCGCCTAATTGATTTACACGCGGAACCCCTGTATAAATGGGCTTGAAGAAGCAGCGCTGTCAGTGCACTTACAATGTGCTGTGTGTCATTGCGTGAGGTGATAATACGTAGATTGAGGTCGCGTTTGATAGGGAAGCTGAAGTGTCGTGCAGCAACTGATGAAAAGTATGAAGTGTTTTGTAAAACAAACATTGATTGCATAACGTGCTGTGTAAGTCGTTCGTGCAGTGAACGTTATGGAGGTCTTAATCCAGCAGTAGATTGATCGTAGCTGATGGTTATGATTAATACACATAAAGTGGTGTGAAGTGGCTGATTGGTTAAGTGCGCGTTTCTCAGTATTTTGCACTTCAAGACCCACTTGGCCCAACGACCACTAGGTGGTGCTTGCGGCCCACTGCTGGTCCATGACACCACTGGTTGAGAATGGTGGGGGTTAGTGGATTGTGCCATGAACCCACTTTCAAGAATTACATTTCCAGCCACAGCTATGATCGTTGGTTAATGAGATTTGAAGATTATAGCACTCACTTTACCCACAAGGCACTGAACAGCACGATGAAAAATGTTTACTCTACCCACGTGAGCAAAAAAGCGTGTAGAGGCATTAATTCAGTTCTGGACATAGGCCCTTGAATTGGTATTGAACTAAATAATAAATAAAATGTTTTCTCTAATGCAATTATATTCTATCGTTTACTCTACATAATGGATTAGATTACTTGAGTGCTGCACCCGTTAACGTGGGTGTTTTGTGACTATATGTTACAGAATAAGTGTCGTTCCGTGTTTAACGCGCAAATGTCTTCCGTTTTTCAAGGATTACTACAACATCATCAAGAACCCGATGGACATGGGAACCATCAAGAAGAGACTGGAGTCAAATTTTTACTTCACAGCTGTGGAGTGCATCCAAGATTTCAGCACCATGTTTACAAACTGCTACATCTACAATCGGGTCAGTAAGGCACAATGGCGTAGCTTCACGCCGCTTGTAATGAATTTGCCAGGTCTCGTTACGCATGCCTGTAATCTGCTGCCTTCAAGGGAAGGAGCAGGCATATCATATTGGTGGCAGATCGTAGTATGGCCAGTGGATTTGGTAATCTATATGACCCTTTACGCGTTGGCCTTTCATAGGCGAGCCGTCAATACTTCACATGTCCTCAGCGTGTATGTGGCCTGGTACAAGCGTCGTGGTGATGTCACTGTCACTGAGCTGTGTGAATGGTGGTGGTTGTTAGCCATTCATATGATTCGGTTTTTCTTGGGGGTTGTGCCGGGTTTCTCATCCTTTTACACCTCAAGGCCCACTTTTGCCTGGTCTCCACAAACCATCAGGGGTTGTGTTCATGGCCCACTGATGGGTCGCGACCCCACGGTTGAGAATGACGGTTGTAGTTTTTGCCAACATATACAACCATGCTACTACTGTAGTTGTAGTATGGTTGTACTGTAGTGACGCATTGGTTTTCTTTTCAAGAGTAATCCTTGGGAAGGTTGAATCTGCACCTGATGAGGTGAATGCTGAGATGTTAAATTACAGACGGAGAACATTTCTCACAAAAGCAAGTGACTGCTTTAGCAGTTTGAATTTGTGTCCGGTTTGGAATGGGTATTTTGATTTAGTGTTTAGTTTAGATTATTGTGTTTAATAAGATGAGAACTGAAGAGATCAGGATTGTTGAATTCACGAGTGACCCTGGTCATTAAACAGTAAATAATTTAAACAAAATAGAGCAAGGCAAATAAAACACTTATAGCAGAAGTGCGTTACATGAGAAATGCAAAATTATGCATTCATAGACATCAACGTAAAGTTAAAATGCCCTCTAAAAGTACTATAAAAGCATGCGCAGTGAAATTAAGGTGGGAAAATCATTTGGCCAATCAGAGTTATCCCTTCTATAGTTGGTTAACAAGTCGAGATGGATACATTTAACGGCCTTTGTGTTTTGGGAGCCATTTATGTCGATCGTTCACCGGGTTTTTTTTAGGAAACCCATATTTTTACCACTCTGGAAAGCTTCTCGTTGCCCGCTTGAAATATATTTTTTTATCTCTCGGTGTCTGTTGGCAGCGGGCGAGGGAACATTAGAATGTGCATACACGTGTGCTTCAGACTGTGTATTTTGCAATGACAGCGGCGAATATTGGAACCGGTCCGACTCAGCCTCAAATGAGTACCTAGTGTGTTAAACATTGCCACGAGGGAGACAAATGTACCGGAATGTTGTACTGGCCACCCACCCCCTCATGCGCCATAACGACCTTCAAAAGTGCTGTTCGCTAAGAATACTTGACAAGTTTTTTAAGGCCATTCGGGGGGCTCTCTTTGTCTTTGTGGTCGTGTGTGTCTAACGTTACGTGCCAAACGACCGTCTGTCAGTGCTGGGCACTGTAAAATAAATTTGGTGTTTGTATAAAATGTAGATGTTTAGAAGAAATAATCTTGTGACGTAGGGAACGTCACATTTTTATGGGTTAAATTTCTAAACATCCTGCTGAGACCAGAGTTCGTGTGTAGTTGGCTCAGATAGGATTGTTTTCCTGTGCCTGCAGCTTGAAATATTCGCCACATGAGCAAAATATCATGCTCGTAGTGAACTTGCTGCAAGTAGTATTTTGAATTAAATTTTAGATAGCTGACTTACACAAATGAAAATGTATAGAATGCCAGCTCTTCTAGTATGTTTTTAAAGCAATAATATATATTGAGACTGCAATGAGATAGGGTTTCTCATTCACTAGTTTGGTAAGTTGTCACAAATAGAATTTGGGTTTGATGGGTTTCAGTGATCCAAATGTGTTATTAGCTTATATGTGGCATGTAATTTGCATAGAATCATAAATAATAGACTCACACATGCACTTTCCCTTCGCATCCGTGGTGCATCTTTGATTTTCTTCCTTAACTTACAACATGTAATTTTATTAATCGTGTAATTACACTACAGTTCATCGTACAGTGCAATTAAGATGTGCTTAACATCTGATTGCAACTGCATCTGAAGGCACTACGCTAAATAACATAGAAAAGAGTGTTTAAACAGTTAATAGGCATAGTTTGAGCCTCTGGTGCATTTTATTTTCACCTTTCCCAGCAGCGTGTTTTTCAAAATAGCGATTGGCTCTATGAGCTTTCATTTATGTCGTTGGTAATGCATTGTTTATGTGCGTACTTGGGTTCTGCGGTGTGTTTGCTGCAGTTGATACCGACGGCAATGAATGAAACGCGTTGTCAGCTCGAACAACCACTTTCCAGATTAACCTGGGTTACTTGCGTGGCCCCCAGATGCCGTTCCTTACGCTGTTCTCCGAGGGAGACCTTAAGCATGAGTGCTAGATGCCAGACCTGTTCACCGGGTGACGTAGCACAGGGGTTCATTGGAACGTACGAACCCCTCCACGCGCAGCTCGTGTGAACCGAACGCGTTGTGCCTGCGTCGTCCAGTCAGCTCACGCGACGTCCCCGTGCGCACGCGTGTCCCACAGCCCAACGACGACATTGTGCTTATGGCACAAACGCTGGAGAAGTTCTTCCTGCAGAAGGTGGCCGAGATGCCCGAGGAGGAGATAGAGCTGGCGCAGCCCGTGCCGCGCGGGCCCAGAGGCCGGGGCCGCAAGTCGACAGGTAAAACTCCGTGATGGTCTTCTCTTCCTCCTACTTCCCAATATTCCCCCCCACCCTCTCGGCACACACTGGGCACACAGATACCTTTTGCCCAGTCAGAGCTATGCTGGGCGTGCACACAAACATACATTTAAAAAAAAAAGATTTTATAGTTAAGGTGTACTGTAATAATTATTGCATTAGCTCTGTCTTTCTGTCTGTCTCTCATGTTGGCTCACTATAATACTCGTGAAAATGATCCAGCATAACTAACATTTAAAGCTATGTCTATTGGGAAACTACCCCTGTCGATCAAAGGATTTCCAGAAAAATGCCGGTTAAAAAAACCGAACTTGCTGACGTCACAAGCCACTGTCGTCACTTAGTCACGTTCGCTGTCCGCACGACGATTTTTCACGACTTGGCACAGTGTGTAACGAGTGACACCATCTCCGTTTGGGGCTTGGGAGTGAACGCTATTATCACTCGTTAGATCATTCGGGGAATAAATGATTACGGATTAATAAGAAGGGCTCTTCATGTAATTGAGAGTCCTTTAAGACCGAAGATCTTTTTCACATGAAAGCTCTGTCAGATAGGTAGAATCGTATAGAAGTATATTTTCTAGAAATTGTCACATTAGAAAATCAAAATGTAAAGATTCAAATCCGTGTTAAAACTAAATTCATATGTATGGAAACATACTTGGCCAATAGAAACAATAAATATGTAATTCAGACAGTAAATAATTAACCGCTTTTCTTCGAAATATAAACTCTTAAACAGTCGTGCACAAAATGCATTCGCGTGTCTCAAAATGTATCCCTAATGTAATTATTAACACAATACGTAGCTCGAAACACATGTGATTGCTTATAGGACAAACGTGAGATGCTGGCACATTGTCATTCTGTGTATTAGGAGTCTCGCACACAGAACATGCTTAAATTGGCACTGACAGCAAAAGGCACCTTGACCCTGACCCCACAGTTCAGTCAAAACCACTCAGTGTTGCTGCCCACATCTTAAAATGTTGACTTTTTGCTGGATAGCCCAGCTGTGATTGAGTGTAGGACTTTTATGGCAGCGTATACAAACTTGGAATTATTGCTTTTTTTACTTACTTCGGCATAACTTTTAGATCTGTTAGCTGTACCCCTGCACGTAACGTAGCTTACACCATTGTCGAGTCAGTGTAATTGTCACTTAGTACTGATTCTATAGTGTTGTGAATATATGGGTTGTTTTATCTGTCGAAACGTACCTATTTTAGTCACATTTATTGCTTACTTCACTCTAATATGCAGTCATTAAGTTAAGGTTAATCTGTAGGCTTAGCTTTCCGATGATTGTTCAGGCTGTACCGTGCGCATTATTGGGCAGAATGCCTGACGTCTTGCTCCGCACATCAGAAGCTTTTGTCGGCGCGGTGCCTTGACGTGGAGCGAAACGTCTGTACATGTTTCTGAAAAACGTGCGGTACGATCCCAAGACAGATCGACGATCTGTACGGCGCAGTCCATGAAAACCTCCGTGGCAGTAGTGTTTAGGCTCATCCGGTGTTGCAAACGCATAAGTGTATTTGTGTCGCCGTTGTGTCGCTGTGCTTAAGGCAAATAAAAACTGAGGCATTGGAAAACGACCCACCCTGTGCGGACTTTCATTAACGAGCGGGAGCGCCGCGTGTCTTGTGTTCCTACTGGCCGTGAGCACTTTGTCAACAACACTTACCTTTCCCTCGCGCCCTCCCAGCCGCCATGTCGCCGGGCGGGCTAAGCCAGCAGCAAGCGACGCCGACGAGCGGAGTGGCGGGGACGCGATTGCCGGGCCAGACCACGCCCCAGCGGCCTCCCAGGGCGGCCGCACTGGCAGCGGCAGCGGCCAGCGCTCAGCAAGTCTCCAACGCAGACTCGCCCCCATCCGGATACTCCCCCCCTCATGTAGGTCCCTCCCAGGGCTCGATTGTGTGCGTGTTAGCGCGCGTGTTTGTCTGGGTCGTACGGGAGTCGGCCGGCGTGGCGCTGGCCACACCGCACCCCACGTGCACCATGTTGGACTCTGATAGGTGCTCGCGAATAGAAATTGACCCCAGTCACTGTTGTGGATCACGTGAGCGGTGATCTTTGTCTGTGTGGAGTGGAGTGATACCATCGTAGTCGGCACGCTGTGTTATTCGTTCGGTGATTTCGGACGAGTTCCGAGCCACAGCTAACATGGATGACGAGTGACATGTTAACCGATCCTGGGCCTCCCCTAGGTCAACACAGCATGGTGTTTTGTATGTGCATCATTTCTGGGAATATGAAGGTGGCCCGGTGTGGTTGCTCGCCCCACACCCCCTCACGTGCCTTGCCAACCTTAATAGGTGCTCCCCACAGTACTTGCCACAATTCAGTTAAAGGCTTTACAGTGCATGTTTACTTTCATATTTTGCGTGTGCCACAATACCACATCTCAAGCAGCCTGTGTCAAGTCCCGTCACATCCTTAGCTGGCCCCACACCACCGCCTTCACCGATCCTGTTCATCACAATTTTAATACTCGGTGCTTTGTGGAAGGGTTGGTAGATCTAACAAAAATCTGGACTGGTGAGTCAGTTGAGCGGTC
The DNA here is from genome assembly GCA_036362905.1 of Mordacia mordax. Lineage (NCBI taxonomy): Eukaryota > Metazoa > Chordata > Hyperoartia > Petromyzontiformes > Petromyzontidae > Mordacia > Mordacia mordax. The sequence continues at coordinate 23,901,431 of JAZEWT010000008.1, read as the reverse complement.
GTCAGTGGTTGAAACATGTTTTTTTGCCATGAGTTTACAAGTTTACTTGCACAAGATAACTTTTAAATAGTTTACTTGTTTCATGTGCACAGTACCATTTACGAATTTAAATACATTCAAATTGAGCCAAGCATTGCAGTTACACGAGCTGAACATATTGAATAACCCATAGCAAGTTACGATTCAGCTGCACACAGAGGTTGGAGGTGGGTTTAGGATGCCATTGATATTTATTCCTGAAAGCTGCAGTCAGTGGAAGGCAGATGACGAGTTGACATTGCATATATTGGCATGATCCCAGCGCTGCCAATTTCACCAGAGAGAGGCTTCTGCACTACATCCTAACACCACATAGAAATTTCAGATAAATTCCTTGAAGATTATTGAGGAAATTTGTATCATTACACAGCACTTTTTATTTCAACAATTACTCGGGAAAACAAGAAAACCGTACAAATTTTTATTTCTGGACTTGTAACCCCAACAGCAGCCTAGGGTCACCAGTGTGCATGTGAACCACGTCTAACGTTACATTAATTAGCAGGGGGGTGGGGGGGGGAGTTCATTTGTGCAGTCCTCGAGTTGGGGTCATTATTTTACTCCAGTTCAACTTGTCTAGGCATCCCTCCTTCAACATTTCCATTTTTCCCAGTAAAAATATGCAATTCATTAGCTGTAGTGTAGCCTTGAGTGATTTTTTTTTCTTCGAAAACGCCGGACTTGCAATACCCAGGGTCACCGATTCAATATCCCGGTGCAGCGGTTGAAGCAGTGGTAAAGTTCCCCTGAGCCTCTACCGGTAGGTCGTACGCAGTGGAGTAAACTGCATGCGCTGCCATCTCTTCTTCGCCGTATTGAGTCTTCGACACGGCTTTTCCGAAATAGCAGCTGAGAGTAATTCTCGTATTTTGTGCCGTGGAAGTCAATCAATACACACATCTTTTTTTGTTAAAATTGATTGTGTATACAGAAAAACTGTACACGTGTACACATTAGTTATGTTATGCACAGGCTGGTTGTGTGTCCACGCATGGCTTTTCGCTTGCGTTGAGAGCCCCCTCCCCTGCCCGGCGCTTGCTGGGTCTTGCCTCTATCTTAACGCGAGCTTGCCATGGTACGAATTGGAGGTAACGGTTGTGTCTATCCATTCCGCAGGTGGTGCAGCGCTCGACGCCGGCCCGCCCAGTCGCACCTCCCACCCCCACCACCCCGCCGGCCGCCACCCCGCCACGCCAGCCCGCACCTCCGCGCCAGCCCGCCCCTCCGCGCCAGCCCGCCCCTCCGCGGCAGCCGGTCACCCCGCGACAAGCGGTCGCCCCGCCGCTGCCTCCTCCCCCTCCTCCTCGGCAGGTCGCGCCCCCTCCTCGGCAGCCTGCGCCTCTCAGGCCGGGCACGCCACCGCGGCAGCAGCTGCCCGCGAGGCAACCGGCACCGCTGCGCCAGCCCGCTCCGGGGGTGGCGCGGCAAACGGCGCCGCCGAGGCAGCCGGGCCCGCTGAGGCAGAATGCGCCGATCCGGCAAGCCGTGCCAATCCGGCAGCCTGTTCCCGGGCCCCGGCATCCTGTGCCGCCCCGACAAGGCGCCCCCCCGATAAGGCATCCAGCGCCGCTGATACAAACGCATCCCAACTTCCAGCCTGTACAGGTTAGTGTTTGTGCACCCGGTAGCTTTTTGTGCGGGTGGTGTCGCTGAGTGTGTGGGGAGTGGGTAGTGTAGCGGTTGACGTGCCACAGCTAAGAATCACACAACCCGAGGTCTAGTCTAGCTCGTGACCGATACAAGTGACGATTAGCTGAACCAGTCCTGAGCCTTTGCTAGATCGACTCCGGCCTCACATGAGTGCAGTTGGCGTGGCCTCCGGGATTGGCTGAGTATTAAGGATTGGCTGAGTATAAAACTCAGCCAGTCCTGGAGGTCAGTTATTGAAATCAGTAATGCACAAATATAGAACTATGGGGTGTGGACATCAGAAGGGGATCGCCAGGTATGTGAGAGGTTTCTTTCATGAGATGCAAATTAGGGGACTAGCCACAGACAAAGCAGGGAGCGAGTTATCGCATTTCCGGGGTGGGAATAAGATAAGGAAATGAATGTTAATGTAATTCAGATGTAGACCTCACACAACAAAAGATGACTCGACACATGCATAGTACCCACATATATAAAGGAGCAACAGGCACTGCACGCACACACTGCGCCTGAGGATGCCTCCAACGTGTGAGGTGAAACGTCGCGATGAGAGGAGAGGGAGCGATCGACGCGGCTGTCCCGAGAGAGAGCAGCTTTTCGAAGCAATCATCGATATGAATAGCTTCAAGGCGAGAAAACAGCCTGTTGATTGGCAACATCCTTGGTGGAGTAGTCAGTGTGATGCGGTCAGCCAATAGGAACACTGAAATAATCTGGAAATACAGCCCGAATATCACATTATTTGTATCTGAAGTGCACATAATTGTGTTGTTGAAATAGTTGACTGTTTTAGAATAATTTCGACTGTACCTTCCTCAATAGTATTGATGAGTGATTTGTGTTAATGTAAATTAATACTCCCAACGAAACAGTGAAGTGAGTCGCCAACATTTAGAAATGTATGACCATTTCAGCATCACAAAGAGGTACAAATACAATGACTACAGATCTATGTATGACAACTTCTTTAAGTGTGTTTCACATCCCACGTTGATGGTATAATCGTGGGATGAGGTGAAACATCACGAAGGACACGGCTGTCCAGAGAGAGCAGCTGTTAAGAGCGATCCGCGTACATCGAGCCTCGAAGATCTACATCGTCGCATTTAGCAGAACCATTTGCGCCTCTTGTCAATTCACGTGTCATCTTATGCCAGTGGCGCAGTTGTTAAGCACGCTGTGCTTGAACTTGACGACATGAGTTCTATGCCCAACCAACATCAGAGGCGAGTGCCATTCAAACTGTTTGTCTCTTGTCCCATATATAATAATAATTACACCGAGAGAGCGCTTTTCACCCAGTAACAACAACGACATAACGGCAAAATCAACAATTTTAACGTGTTTTTGGGAGGGGGGGGTGTGTTACAAATACTAGCTGTGGAGAGAACGGCATGTCAACAACGACACCAGGACAGTTAAACTGAAAGTTAAATAATGGCTGTAATTTAAAGAAGGACAAAAAATATGCGAAAAAGTAATCGTTCAGCAAACAAGGAAGGAATAAATGTTTCCCAGCAGGCCACAATTATGCACTGGCTTAAGAACTGCCTTAGTCACAAATGTCACCGCATGAGTCAGCTGCGGTGGTATTCCATTGATCAGGCTCACTGTGTTTGTATGATGACTCGTGACTGTGAAATTCTGCTTTCAGGGTCGATTTCATATCTCAGTTGTTAACCTATTGGGTAATGTATAAAGAAAGAGGTTTTCTACCTTAGTTATTGACAGACCAGTGCTTATGTCACAACATCTTTGACAGTGCTTACAAGAAATGTGAACTCTACAGTGAGTTTTCACTACAATAACACTGACCTTTGGATAGTTATAATGTTACACAAACTGGTTCTGACTAATAATAATGATGTCATGTGTTTGATACTGTAAGTCTTGCTCTTCCTGTTCAGCCGGATTCATTTTAAAGTACTGTCATTACAAATGTACATTACACTGTTATGACTAAAGCTGGATCTCAAGTCACTATTGTAGTAAGTTTTTAATCTCGTACTCATTGATCTAGGTTTTCACTACTGGTTGCATGAGAGTTGCACGTGTAAGAGCTGCTCTATCAGAGAAGCCGTGTTAAGTAAGCATTCCGCCTTGGGAGGGGATAGCGCTGAAGCAGTTCTCTTGACCAATGTCTGAGCATTTCTGCGAGTCTGAGCACTGCTTCTCTGCTTGATCAGGCTCATGGAGTCTCCTTTGCCTCGTGATTGTTCTATAATGGTCTACGGGCCCACATATTTTACACAGTGCTTATGCCAATAACATGCCTGACTGCTGATGAGACCTCAAAACTGGAAACCGGTTCAATAGGCTGCTTAATGCTATGTTATGACTTAAAAAATATAAAATCGTTTGACATGTAATAATAATTTCACTTCCAGAGCGCTTTTCACCCGAGGGTCGAAAAGCGCTGCGCAGAGCGGTGGAGAGATCGACAACAACGGCATAGGAATGGCAAACCCCACAATAATAACGTTTATTGGTTTGTATGCTACCAGATAGCACTGAAATGAAAATACAAACTCGTATTGCATCGTTTGTCAATATCTTATCACTCTTCTATCAAAACAAACTTGGATACTGTTGCGGTTAACTCCAGTCATTTATTCCTACACTCATGTTGAGGACTGACCATTTAGTCTCATCGAGAATGCGGTTAACGTCAACACCCCAGGTTATAACGCACCACACTGTAGATCATGATAACACACCCACTGACCACTCACCACACTAGGTCATAACCCATTCACCACACTGTAGTCCAGAATAACACCCCCACTCGTCACACTGTGCTTTCTTATGGTTTTCCAGTCAATCTGATGATGACCTTCGTCTCCTTCATATATGTGCATGCATGTGGTTGAAGAGGCCGATTCTGGATGCACAACTGTTGTTACAGACTTCACGTGTGAAGGCTTGAATGCAGGGGGCAGTTGTAGTTTTGCGTGCATGCCACTTTGCACGCGTTGTTTCCAGTGTAAGCCACAACAACACGCCCACCAACCACTCGCGCCACACTGTAGGGCACACAACACACTCTCACCACACTCGTGGGCACAGCAACACACACCCACTCACTCACCACACTGTTGGGCACAGCAACACATACCCACTCACTCACCACGCTGTTGGGTACAGCAACACACACCCACTCACCACACTGTTGGGTACAACAACACACACCCACTCACTCACCACACTGCAGGTCACAACAGCACCCACCTACTCACCACACCACAGGTCACACGCTGCTCTACCTTGGAATTTCTATCCATCGTTTGTACAGTATTCCCAAGTTCATGCAACCTTTCCCAGTGGAAGACACTCTTAACTATTCAGATTTAGGTCATGCTGTTTTTGTTGCTGGCTTATTGATGGTTTGCATCTCTGGGCCTATGTTCAGCAACTCTGTTTAAAAAAACCAAACAATGTTATGATTACACATGCATATGTATCTTACGAGTTAAGTTTGCCTGGTGTGGTTAATAACACATGGCCAAGGCCATATTTCCCTCGTTCCTTTCCCTCTCTCTAGCACTATCAGTACCCATTTAATCCTGTACAGTCACAGGGCACTGCAGCCTATCTCGGCAGACACAGGGTGCAAGCAGTGCTATTTCCAGGATGGGATTCCAGTAAATCAGAGGGTACCAGTGGCCATTTAGTCATCAGGCCACTTGACCTGGGCAGCAGCGTGTCTTTGTAGTACCCAGAGAATATGCAAACTCTCAATAGAATGGCACCCGGAGCCAGGAATCGAATGCTGGTCATTCTTGCTGTGAGCTGGAAGCCCTACTCACATTGCTTGCCACCGTGCTGCACTGCCTGTATGCTCAGGGAGCATTGCTATCGCAAGCGAACGTGACATGCCCCATCAAGCTGACTGCTAAGTGTGTCTGCTTGCAGTAACTTCCTCTGCCAGTGTTGACCGCCTAAGTGGGTTGCTTGCCAACACTGAGTGTTCTGTGTTTTTTTATTCTCGGTTTTTGCCACAATAGTTTAGACAAGCAAACAGAAATTAGACCAGGGCTTGTGAAGTTGACAGATTCAGGGTTTTTTTTCTCTCTACACTACATCATGAGTGCTGGATACTTTGTTATGGGATGATTTAAACTGTGATGATTGTGAATCTCTCTTGCTTCACGAATTAATCTTGGACCTTTGTGGCGTATGGCTGCGAGTACTAGCAGCCATTCACAAGACAGAAAAGACAATGAACCGCAAACAAGAAATGAGAATAAAGCTCAGCCAAACCGGGAGGCCATTCATTGAAGTCAGCAGTGCACAGTTATAGAGCTCTGAAATGCCGACATCAGAGTGGAATTACCAAGTGTTTGAGGACTAGGCATTCTTTCATGATATGCAAAATAGGAGATGAGTCACAGGCAGAAGAGGATGGGGTTAATAAGATTCCGGTGTGTGAACACGACAATGGAACCCTTTCAAGTGGACCCCGACCGTCGTCATTGATCCTGGAATGCAGCAATTCTATAGAGGAGACTTAATGCATTCAGAGTAGCTACATATAATAAATGTAGGTGCTATAAATGGGAGGCACACACGACACACACACTGCGTCTGAGGATGCCTCCAACGTGTGAGGCATAACGTCGCGATGGGGAGAGAGGGAGCCGATCGACGCGGCTGTCCCGAGATAAGTAGCTTTTCGAAGCAATCATCTTGCATCGAGCCGTGAAAACCTACATCGTTACATTCATTTAAACGGTCATTTATTGTATCGAATAATTCATATCGGCTGCTGCTTCAGACACATTTGTTGTTCGTTTGCATTGCTGCTGTCCAGGTTTATCCGGGTTGGCCGGTTGCTCCCAATGGTGGTGGCATTTTGGAGCATGATTTTATTGCTGTAATTTTATAGCCGATTACCTTCCTAATGCAAACACTTTCAGAAGAAATGTCTTCCTCGAACCTCCCCCCAGACCTATCCACATAGCAAAAGTGCCAGACTACAGACATCTTTACCGAGGGAGACGCTGGCTGGAGTGGTGACTCCAGGTGTCATAACTCTGTGGTTCATTGTTTTTTATATACAAAGAATTGTTGTGCTGAGAATCTAACATGTAACTTTATGTAGTTTAATGTAATTTTAGGATAACAGTTATGTAGTGTAGAGCCAAAGGGTATTTTGCTACAGCCAGTGGCAGTGTTGAGGACACTACGGAAAGAAATACTGCTTGTTTGTGGTTGGAAGTATGGTTGGGAATGCGATGTTTCTGAGAGGATGTCCACTGGCCTAATGCATCGCAGGATTGAGCGGCTTGGAGAGGCCTTCAACAGTGGCTGATGTTGATGATAATGATAAAATAATTAAGGGAGAATGAAAATGACTGCTGGGTATATTGGTGCTAATCAGTAATTCAGCGCTTTGAAGTCTGGCTTCGCGGATCACGTATGTGGCAGGATGGTGCAGTGGCAACATCTGTGCCTCAGAAGAATGTCCTGCCCGTGGTGGTTTTATTCTTGCCTTCGTTGCTTTTCTGTGTGATTTTTGTGTGTTCTCCCCCTGCTCTGCTTGGGTTTTCGTTTTTTCCGGTTTCCCCTTACATCTAAACAAAAAAAATCTCATTTAATTGGCCTTAACATCATAATATACAAGGGAATCTGGCAAATATTGGTGCCGACTAACTGTGAGGCTGCCTTCTCCCCGCCTCTTTGCAGTTTCCTCGTTCCTCTAAATTGTTCTCTTCGAATGCCTTCGACATTGAATAAGTATTCGTGGTAGGTTATAAATCGTCTATATTTTTATATTACCATGAACCTGTCGTTACTAACCTTGACAGTTTTCCCATTACATACAGGGCGATCCGTTTATAGGTGCCCCGCCAATGCTTAAAGATCCTCTGATTTATTAACAGTTGTTTGAATGTTATGAGCACGATGGCTCCCCGTCCTTTTATGGAGGAGAGTGTTACAGGAATTAATACGTGAGTTGAGACACTTGAACTTTCGGGGCTCTCCAGTTTCCTCCCACACACGTTCAAGATGCCTGAAGGCTGGGTATCTCACGCCGGACTTTACTGAACGGAAGTGTTGAGAATCACAGATGTTTTTCCCAGACAAACACATGACAGCATTGTCAAACAAGAGCTGCTGTTTCGGAATAGTGTTCCTCTATCCTTCGCAACCCTTCACCTCCCACGTTAGAGGCACCATCAGAGAGGTGGAAAACTCGACACAACTCTCTTGAAAGAGCAGCTTTTTAGAGCAATTCTCATACATGAAGCCACAGAAGCCTACATCAATGTATTATTAAACAATCGATGACGGGCAACAAACGAGGCTGTTGAATTTCAGGGCTGGCTGCTTCAGGACAGTGTCCGTCGCTGCGGTAACAGTTTGGAAACCTTCGATGTCGTGTTTCCGTGTTACAGCGTTATGCGATTGAGCCGCGGGAACCAAAAACCGAGGTCACGCTGCGCAGCATCCGCCGGTCAGATCTGTAACTTGTGGCCTCCGCCCCGCTTGTGCCATACCAACAGCAGCACCAGCCAGCTGGCCCGAGGGGCCCCGGCGTGCCCGGCAGCGTGGGCAGCGTCGTCTCGAGTCAACCAGCCTCGCAGACGCAGCTCATGTCACAACCCATGGTGTCGCTGACGCCGCTCAACATTCAGGCGTTGCCGCAGCCGGTGCCGTCCGTTGCCGCGTCACCCGCGGTTAAGGTGAGCGCTGGTGTCCTTGCTCATACGACTGCCGTGATAGCATTCTATAGGGTGGTCTGGATGTCTTTGTGACCTCCATTTAATTGACTCCCGAACATTTTTTCCCTTTGCGCCTTCATTTCCGAGAATTTTTCTCCACAACTGTTGTTGCAGGATAGCCATGTCAACTTTTCCTTCTATCCCCTTCGTGACAGTTTGCCTGAGGATAGCTCTGATGTGGAAGATGCAATGTCATGAAGGAGAGACAAGGATCACTCGACATGGCTCTCATGAAAGAACATCTATGGAGAGCAAATCTCATACATCAAGCCATGAAAACCTGCGTCATTCTATTTCTATTTTAAACTATAATTATTCATTTCAGATTAATAATTTTTGTGTCATTTTTATGTTGCTTGCATTACGTTATGCACCCATTCGTTTATATGAATATCAAGTTTTAGAGCATTGAACGGGGTTGCTTTAGAACTTCAAATATTAATATCTTGACCACCCTGTATGGGGGTCACCAAAACAATATTCTATAGTTTAAATGGCCCATGTTTATTGAAGTGCTTCACTTACAGTAATTTGGTGTCAGAGGACATGTCGTTGGAGGTTATTACAGAATGGTGATGCCCCTTCACAGGAAATTCCATAAGTGTCTGTAAATAACATCACAGCGTCATTTCGAATCGATATTCGAGACCAGGGGTTCTCAACCATTTGCATCTCACTTGGGTCTGGTCTCCAAAGACCACCAGGTGATGCTTGCGGCCCACTGATGGGTCGTGACCTGCTGGTTGAGAATGACTGTTCGAGTGCACTGGAGTAATGCACGTATGGTTGAACAATCGAACAAGACAGAAAGCACAACTGCTGTGGAGAACATCACTGAATAAACACTCTTTGCAGTTATGGACATTTTCAGTCGACGTTTGTAATTGGTATTGGCTGCACATGGATCACATAATTAATTTCTTTTCAAATTGATAAAATATTCTGTGCTTCATTGGTGTTGTGTGATATCAGAACCACTGCTGTGAGTTTAAATATTTCAGTGCATCTAGGCAATATTAACTATAGCGTCTCTAGTTTTTATTTCAGTGAATATAGACAATATCAACTGTAGCGTCTCTAGTTTTTATTTCAGTGCATATAGACAATATCAACTAGAGCGTCTCTAGTTTTTATTTCAGTGAATATATAGACAATATCAACTGGAGCGTCTCTAGTTTTTATAACCCCGTATCTGTCCAGCCAATTTGGTTAATGTAGTGTTTATTGTTTTACAATGTCATTCCCGTACAAACTCTTTTTATAACTGTTGTTCAGTTTGACACATTACTTAATTACCTGTTACATCTTTAAAAGTGTTGTTTGCTGTTGGCCGTTTGGTATTTTTTAGGTCTCTGTGACTGCTTAGGAACTGTAATATTCTTTAAAACATTTTTTATTGTGCTTTATTACAGAAACCATGTTTTATGAAAACCAAAACAAAGGTCTCTATTATTCCCCGTGTCCTGTAATTTTTGCCTGCATTGCAGGTGTCTCTAACCTTTGACAAACTCCCAGTATAAATGGTAGTCCGTAAAAAAATAAATGACTTTGCTTTAATAACACCTGCGGTCACATTAGTATCTCAAGCTGTTGGTATTGGAAACATTACATCGTATTTTTCCATAACACCTCACGTGGGAAGATTTTTCGCAGTGGTTGTGCCACAGTGCAGTTATAAATATTTGCATATTACGTCCTCGTGTAATAACATGGCACGATTTGTTAAACCGTGTGGCGCGGTAGCCCAGTGGGTAGCGCTCTCGCCTCACAGCAAGAAGATCCAGGGTTCGAATCTCGGCTCGGGTGCCTTTCTGTGTGGAGTTTGCATGTTCTGCCCGTGTCCACATGGGTTTTGCCATGCTGCTCTGCATAGGTTAATTGGCTTCAAGACTAAATTGCCCTCAATTCCCCATTTATGAACCGGCGTCCCATCGCGGGTATATCCCTGTCTTGCGTCCTATGTCTGCCGGGATAGGCTCCAGCTCACCGTGACCCTGTACAGGAATAAGCGGTTTCTGACAATGAGATGAGATCTGTAAAACCTATATGCCTGATGTCAACCGCGCATCTCACGCACGTTTCTCATGTAATGCATTGTGTACTTATGTGGGTCTTCACGGCTTAATCCATGAGAGTTGCCTTCGATAGTTGGAAGGTCCCGAAGGAGAGAGGACAAACACTCGACTAGACTACTCTGAAAGAACAGCTATAGAGAGCACTTCTCATAGTGCTTACTATTCCGTGTCGAGCTTTCGTTTAAATGGGATTGTCTGAATAACAATTCGGTTCATAATGTGCACAAATCCAATGCCTGGTCCAGACTGAGACTCAGATGTGGAGAGGTGTGGTGAGGAAACCGGGCGCTGGGATGGGACGGGGGCTGAAGATGTCCAGGCGATCAGTTGGTGCCAACCCGCTAGATACCGCCATCCTATATATTTTATATATATAGTGGGTTTTTTTTGTTACGGGGCGAAACAGTACGACCCGAAAGAATCTCATGCAGAACAGGGGGAGAGAACACAAACTGCACACAGAGAAGCACCCGAGGGGGGTGAAAACCAGGATCGAGCCACCCCTTGCTCTAGAGTGCCCCTCCACAGGGTATTTAGCCACGTCTTCCATGCCGGACAGGCATCTTGGAAGTGATGGAGCCACCCACACTTTACCTCACAAAACAAAGACAAAGATTCCCCATATAGCCTTAACAGACTGTAGGGTCATGTGTCGTTAGCGAGTAGCACCTATCGAGGTGAACACGGCACACGAGGGGGTGGGTTATCCCACCACACGCGACCTCACACTAGTGCGTGGGAAGAGGCGGGGGAGGTTAAGGAACACGTCCCGTCTGTTCAACTGTCTCCGGGAAATTGCATCGAAGCAGCGATCCTCAGATTCCGAGGTCAACAATAATGGTGAGTTGGATGATTCGCATTGTACAATATTGCGAAAGCTTCACCGCAAGGGCGCGTTACAAAAAACAGAGAAAAATAAATAGAAAATAATTGTGGGTTTAAGCTGCAGGTCTCGTCAAGTGACTGCAAGTCACTGGATGCTTGTTTCACACTGTTGGTCCTGTGACCCAGGGTTGGGGCAGTGGTAATTACCGCACTTGCCAGAAGATCTTGTCCGAGGCAGTTCATATCTCATCTCAGGTGTCTTTCTGTTTAGAGTTTGTGTTCTCCCCCTGGTCTGCCTCGGTTTCCTCCAGCTTCTCCGGTAACCTAATATGTAGAATGCAGTGTCTGGCAATTGTGTACGCCGGCCAACTACGTTGCTGTCTTCGAACACATTCAACATTAAACGATCATACATAGTGCGTTATAGATTGCATTTAAAGTATTTAAGAACGCCGTCACCAAACCTGGTGTTCGGTGACGGGGCTTCGGCGCCACGAGTTCTGGCGCCGGCGAGCGCGGTCAAGACCGATCGCAGCATGGAATGCCTCTTATTGGCGTTATCCGGAACGCCAGTTCAGTGTGTGAACCCGACGCTTTGCCACAGCTCTTGCAACCCAACAGTCGTGTCTTACGCATGCCGTCTTTCCCTTTAACGATCCCGCTTGCGCCCGCGGTGTTGCCTGGACAGGCGCAGCGCAAAGGCGTCAAGAGGAAAGCGGACATCACGACGCCGGTGCCGCCGGTACTGGTGGACAGCGTGGAGCCCACGCCCACGCCGCCCCGGGTACTGGCGAGACGCGAGAGTGCTCGCCCCCCCAAGACGCTGCAGAAGGAGCTCCCTGACCCGCAGCAGGTGCAGCAGCAGCATCCGCAGCAGGTTGTAGCGCAGCAGCCTCAGCAACCTCAGCAACCTCAGCAGCCTCAGCAGCCTCAGCAACAGCAGCAGGCGGCATCGACGAAAACCATGACGGCACCCGCCTCGGTGGTGGCAGCGGCGGCGGCAGTGACGGGAGCGACCAACGCCGGTGTCGCCACTACGACGACACCGCCGCCGCAGCAGCCGGGGCATGGCAGGCGTGTGCGGCAGTTGTCGGAGCAGCTGAAGCACTGCAGCTCCATCATCAAGGTGAGAGTGGGCGAATTGGGCGACATGGGCCGCCCATCGCCGAGTGCCTACGTCGACGCCACCTTCCCCTTGCTTTTGCGGGTTTCTGCGGTTGTTTTGAAACGACCGACCTTGTGGCGGTATGATCTCTCGGTCTCTGTCTATCTTCCATAGTTAATATTGCCACTACCGTGAACCGCGAATCGGTTTTGTTCAGTACCATTGTAGAGTAACGCTCATCGGGCACTTCATAAATATTCTCGTTTACTGTCATTATTTTTTGTGATTCCTCTACAAATGACACCCGATGCCAAACACCCCCGCGATAGGTGCCTGGGTCGCTCTGCATTAGGCTGTGCCTGTCGGTGCCCTAGGCAGACACAGATCGGTCGTTTAGTTGTTTAGCCAATAATCGATCATCGGTAGCACGTAGGGTGGATGCTAACAATTATTATTTTGGAGTTTCTTCTTTTGGGTCACAGATGTGTCTGGTGGCAAATTCCTCCCCGTAGTAGCTTTCTGCGAGTGCTGTTAAAGAAGGGAATCACAGTATGTTCGTGTTGGGAAAAAATAAATAAATGAACAAGATAACAAACACAACAAGTCATGAAAAATATGTGTTTTTTTTATGTAGTGTATGCGCATATGCCTTGTAGTTCCATCAAACGCAAGGCGTTGTCATCAACAGTGGTGAGAACTTGAGGACTGCCCAGGGAGCAGAGTTAATGGGCACCCACACACTCACCCACTCCATCCACTCCACCCACTCCATCCACTCCACCCACACACTCATCCATCCACCAGAGAGCATGGTGAATGGGCACAAGACACCAACACGGGACAGAGTTTCTATTTGTCCACAAGAACACTTGTTATGATCCCGGAAAACCCACAGCTCCCAGTTGGAGGCAGCACACATTTTCTGTTCACTTCAGAGATGCTGGAGGAGGAGGCGTGTCCAGTAATGGGTGAGTGAACCGTGGCTGACAGACCGCAGGGTGGCGTGGTGATTCATTGGGACTTGTAATGTCTGCTGTTAGTGCCATCGATATGAAACGTCTGTGTGAAACCAACAGTGTGTATGCGAAGCTTTATGCCTGTGGTGGACATGTTCCTCAGTGGACACAAGTAGCAGCTTTCAGCCCAGCTGGTACTCACCAAGCCACTGGTGCTGTGGGCCAAGGGGATTGGTGGGCTAGGGGTAGGGGTAATATCTGCTTTATTTTTATGCCTAGTTGATTGTCACAAACTTATTTCTGTAGTGTGATGGACAAGTGTCTGTTAGGGTAACACAAATCAGTCAACGAACACCACAACAAAGTTTAAATGAACAATTGTTCAGGTCTCCCTTGCGTGTGATTTACATGAAAGTCAAAGCTGTTGCCGATTCCTAATCCATCGGTGCATGTGTTTAAGGACAGTCATCTCTTGCACAGTCTCATTTCTGTTTTCCAATTACATTTTCCTCTACATTAGGCTGTTGTGTTGAACTACGGGAGATTTGAGCTTAAGTCTATAATTTACCAGGTTGGTTTTTCATGGATGATTGCCAAGCTTAAAACATTGCTTTGGCCGAAACAAATACGGTACATGGTGCTCCGTGTACAGAGACTCCACCAAAACAAGAGTAGAACGACGGAGGATGGGCGTTTTACTGAAAACTGAGTGTCTCTCGCCGATCTCAGTGCACTCGCTAAAGTCTTGAACACCTGAGCCCATCACACTTTTTCCTCTATGCAGTTTGTGATATTCTAACAAAGTTAAAACTATAGAAGGCCCTTCGTTCTCAACGAGCGGGTCACGACCCCTCACTGGGCGGCGAGAGTCACCCAGTGATCTGTGGAGACCAGACCCGTGTGGGACAAATGCGCATTAAAGTGTACACATTTGAGAACCCCTAAATTATACGTTGGTGGGGATATCTTTCAATCATTGGTGTCCAACCTATTGATTGTGATCGATTGGTCGATCCCATCGTGTTAAACATTCGATTTAAATGTAGCCACTATGGGATTAATTGTAATGAGTTGCTCATGTAAGTACACCACCGTGGAGTGGTGAGGCATATTAAAGCGAGGTGAATTAGTTCTCGAGTCGATTTTGGGACTGATAAAACATAGACCCATAATAGATTTTAAAAGTGGTCTCGTGTTTTAAAAGTTTAGAAACGACGACTGTACATGATGGATCGCCTTGCACGGAGAATGTTTGAGGACGTTTCCACGGCGCAGCTGCCCCGATGCTTTGTTCATGACGGCTGATCTGTCCGCCCCTCGGCGGCGGTCTCTCCTTTGTAGGAAATGCTGGCTAAGAAGCATGCGGCGTACGCGTGGCCCTTCTATAAGCCGGTGGATGCCGAATCTCTTGGCCTACACGATTACCACGACATCATCAAGCACCCAATGGACCTGAGCACCATCAAGGTAAGAGAGGTTGCCGCTCATCCAATTTGGCCCTACTCTCGTCATTTCGAGGTCGAGCTACTGATTGCCAGGCAACCAGGCGTTTTCTCATCACACCCTGGATTGGGGACCCGCGAGTTGTTGGGGTTGGTTGAAAAATAAAGTCATAAGATTAAATTATTCCTTAAAGGTTATTGTCCCCGTAAACAGCTCTTTTTATGGGACATTTTCTTTTGACATTGAATCGTTTTATCATGGTGTATTAAACAAATGTCAAGTCAGTTATCATTTCATTGTGTTGTTTTCGGTGCCTTGCGTATTGGGGCTTACGGCGCTTTGCTATTATAATTTGTTTTTACACGTATACGCTCTATTTTTACCTGGGTCTTGATTTCCTTTAAGTATTTAATTTCATTTTTATCTTTTATGTTTTTATTTTGGCTATGTACACGGCTGCCCCTCTGCCGCCCGCGGCATAACCGGGCATAGCACTGAGCTTGCGATCCATTGGGCGCTAGCTTCATTCCATCTTTCGTGCGAAGCAGTTAAAATATTGTGTCTTTTAAATATATCTGTATCGTTTGCAAGCATCTGTGTTTGGTGTTTCTGCATATGTATAGCCATACTGAGGGTGCCGTATTGGAATCAACTTGCACATGAGAACGTGGCATTGAATATATTGTCATCTGCTAGCCAACACCAAGGGTTGAAATAAGACAACTCTTCACATCCAACAAGGACTCTGCTATTAAGCGCCTCTCTATGTAGGTTGAGCGGGAGAGGTTTGAGTACCAGGTGTGCAGCAACAATCTACAGGAGTAGCTAAAGGAGCTTAAGACTGAAATAGAAGTATTGAAGCTAGAAGAGAGTGAAAGCTTAGAGCGGGGAGAGCATCGTTCCAACACACTGGCGAGGATGTCGTTCCAGAATGCTCACTGCAGGCTTTTGAGTGCCACTGACAGCACGAGTTGATGTCAGGCTAGCGTATCTGAGCTTTGACAAGTATTTCGCTCTTTAGCAGTTTGTAGATTGGTCTAAAACAAGAAGACGATTGAACTGGAGTGTGGGCCAAAAGGATTTTTAAGTGACTTCTATAATCTGTATGAATACTGTGTGTAGTATACGTTGGTCTTGCACTATCTGTTCTTATAAAATACAACAATTGCTGGTTCTTATGTAATGATATATGCCTTTTAGGTGGACATACATCATTGTATTGATGGTACAAGCCAGTGTAAATTGTTAAATTGATACAAATTATGATACCAGAAAGATTTTTAAAGATATACCATGGAAGTATCCAGTAAAGAAATGTAAGTTGGATATGAAGCTGTTGTACTGTTGTCCTTGAAATATTAAGGCAATTAACGGTTGGGATGCCCCAGTAATTTTATGAGTAGCAAATTTATCTCATCAACACCTTGTAATGCTATTTATATTGTCTTTATGTATTATAAAAGCCATATAATTACTATAAAATATCATTGCCAAGTGACTTAAATTTTTGTAGATTTGGCTGACAAAAGCCTGGTCACATTAAGTAAAAAAAAAGAGAGAAACAGTCCATAGTTTCACACAGCTCGCAAAACCACAGTTCCTCCCATCACTGACAATATTAGTTTTAGCTGTAGTAAAACGATTGATCTGTTTGGAAAAACAATCTCGTTTGACCTATCATGGGAATCGCTTTTACTAATCTGGACAAGGAAGATATTAAGCTAAACTTTATTTTCTGTCTCAAGCTTTGTATACCTTTTAAATTGTTGTTCATATGTCGTTTTTGCTGACACGCCGTTCTCGCCACAACTCTGAGCAGCTCTTTGTGACCCTCGGGTGAAAAGTGCTCTAGAAGTGCAATTATTATTATTCGTCACATTTTATGAAATGTTAATACTATTTCAGCATTAAATTTAGCAATCCTCTGAAGCCGCACTACGGCCATTGTCCTGACGTGAAAGAACGCTTTTACACGCTTGAAACCAGATTGCCTGTATGTTGGATAACTCTGCTAGTGTTTCTTAAATCACCACCACTTGTGTCCACCCAGTAGTGTGAATGGGTAGAACATGGTTGATCGGCAGGCCGCGTTCGATGGGATTTAATTTGGGTATTCCCACACCTTCTGAGACGTATGGTCAGTGTGGAGGAGTCGCCCAAATTAACCTTTTGCGGGCGGGGAGCTGTCTTGAGCACCCTCTAGTGGAGACATGCTTGAGAGACATCGCTTCTCTGTAGCTCGAACACAAATCCAGTGCTGCCACGAGTTGCGAATCTGTTGTTAGATGCGCCTAAGGAACGTGCGTGTGCACACCTTGCAAGGCAAAAGCGTGCCTAATGCCATCGGTATTTTGTAGTGAAAGGAACCTTGATCCGTGGGCAATGCCAAACAAAGCCGCTCCTTTCGTTTGCCAGTTTACGCGCTCCCGGTGAGCTATTGTGTGGCTGTGTCACCGCCAAATCCGCGTCACCCATAATCGGCGATTGTGCAAAATCGCTTTCCAAGCAGTAAATATCCCTCCAATGGTGAGGGCCCATGTATTACAAGAGTGAGGGATGAGATTAGGAATTCCTGAATGGACATTTTGTGTTGAGGCACCAGGTTTGTGGCACAGCTTAACCTGAAACATTGTTAATCATCCAGTTAAGGCTGAATTAAAGACATTTTCACACAGAATCTTGATGAATCACAAAGTGAACACATAAGAGAATATTCTTAAGTTTGGATTTTCAGTTTAATTTACTCCCATATGTTATGTGCACTGTATATATTCATTCTTTATCTATACCCGGTTCAGCCTCTACAGGGTCGTGGTGAGCTGGAGCCTTTCCTGCCAGATACAGGATCTGCCCAGACTGGGACACCAGGCCATCACACATCACTGGGGGCAATTTATTCAGCAGGCCCATTAACATAGACAGTGTCTTTTGACTGTGGGAGGAAACTGGAGCGGCCGGTAAAAACCCATGCGGTTACGGGGAGAACATGAATTTGCAACACTGCATGGTGGCACAGAGCCAGGAATGGAACCCAAGGAGCTTGGGAGCTTTTTCCTGTGAAGTGGTGGCGTTACTCACTATGCTGTTGTGCTGCTACACTGTACTCTATAGACTGAGTGCATATTCGAACATTGCATTCTGCTCTAAAATCGATTCCTTACCAAGTCATTATCTTGAGAACCTATATGTTCTGATGTCTCGATGATGTACTGCACGGGAAGCTTCATGGTATACAGTGTAAAAGTAAAATTATCTTAATTTCGTGATAATGTACAGTGGAATACTTTCAGTGTACACTGGTATAAAGATGATGTAAACAATTTTGACATGTAATGATGTAGGTTTTCACGGCTCGATGCATGGTGATGCTTCGAAAAGCTGCTCTCTCGGGACAGCTGCGTCGATCGCTCCCTCTCCTCCTCGCGACGTTTCCGATAGAGCAGCTTTTTGAAGCAATCATCAATTTTTACATGAATATACAAATGTCATTTACTCGCTGATATGGTACGTAATTTTACAGGCCAATTATGTAGTTTTCTTAAGACTTTGAACAGTATAATTAATCATTCCTGTGGGCAAATATCACAACTGACATAAATTATTTTAGCTGTAGAAATTCACAGTTAACACATACAACAGTTAATCAGCATTATGCATTATGAATACCCACTTAATCCTGTACAGGGTCGCGGTGGGGCCGGAACCTATCCAGGCCGACAGAGGGTACAAGGCGGGGGAATACCCAGGATGTGACGCCAGTACATCGCAGGGCACATTTTTTGGGGGCAATTTACTTAGCAGGCCAATTAACCTAGCCAGCAGCGTGTTTTTGCAAGGGGGGACAAAACCGGAGTACCTGGAGAAAACCCACACGGACACGGGGAGAACATGCAAACTCCACACAGAAAGACACCCGAGCCGGGAATCGAACCCGGGTCCTTCTTGCTGTGAGGCATCAGCGCTCTACCCACTGTGCCACTGTGCTGACCACAGAAAGCATGTGTCCAAATATTGTTTTATTTTGGTCCATGTTATCAATGGTGACATTGTTTGGAAACATGGCCACTGACAATTTAATTAAAGCTTTAAAGATAGATGTTTATTATTACAGCAGAAAAACACCCAGTGAGCTTACACGCTCTTGTGACACAACAAAGAGGCGAGTTGCAGAAAATGAATTAAATTAATCAAACAATAACAGAAACAACAACATTTTACACACAGCATTGTGCATAATAAATTAATTAAATAAAAACTGAGTTAAACATTGCAATGGGGAAAAATATAAGTCTAGGCAGCATACTGCACATTGAGAGGGAACAAATGCAACATGAGCAACATTTCAAACACGAGTCACTATTTGCAA
Organism: Mordacia mordax; assembly: GCA_036362905.1. Classification (NCBI taxonomy): domain Eukaryota; kingdom Metazoa; phylum Chordata; class Hyperoartia; order Petromyzontiformes; family Petromyzontidae; genus Mordacia; species Mordacia mordax. The sequence goes on along the minus strand of JAZEWT010000008.1, from coordinate 23,882,247 downwards.
TCACAGCCAGGCAAATTTTTACATTGGGATCTAAGGTCGCTCATCAAAGGTAGTGACTAGCTTCAAGTTCAAGGCAATATTGTTCAAAAACGTGGGGCAGCCGCCACATATCAGTTAATTTAAATTCACGTGTGGAATTCAGACACAAATTGGAAAGGCTGACTTAAGAGTACATGCTTTGCAGCGCCTTGTGACCCTCGGGTGAAAAGGCGCTTTAGAAATGCAAATGTTGTTGTATAAACGCCGACGAAGGTGCCGACGACACGCGCGTGTTTTTTCCACCGCCATTAGGTGAAGCTTGATAATCGGGAATACACGACGGCGCACGAGTTTGCGGACGACATGAGGCTCATGTTCTCCAACTGCTACAAGTACAACCCCCCTGACCACGAGGTGGTGGCCATGGCTCGCAAGCTGCAAGTACGTCCACCCCCGCAATCACCGGGCATACGCCGTCGGCTGTGCACGTGACCTCACCGCTTACCAAAATTCTACGACAATAAACATATTGATGTAGGTTTGTCACGGCTCGATGTATTAAAACTGCTCTCTGTAGATGTTTTTTCAGGATGGCCGTGTCGAGTATCACTCCTCCTTGGAGATGTCCCCCCCCTCACCCCCGTGCTGGATGTATTATCAGGCAATTCTGGAACATCAAGCATTTCTGAAATGCCTCCCATAAAGGGAGGCAAACCTTCGCAAAGAAGAGAGACGGAACATTCGACACAGCTATTCTGAAATACAACTGTGGAGAGCAATGTTCAATAATAATTGCATAGTGCTGTGATACTAAGATTTTAAAACGCGCAAAAAAACACTGCTAACAGTAAAATCCCCAAGCTAGAGATTCAATGAATGCTACCATAAAATATCGTTTTTGAGACCCATATAAGCATTCATGTGTTCTCGGAATATTCGAGTTATCGATTCCTTCATGTTATGAGACATTGCATCTCGTGTATACCGTCATGCTTGTAAGATGTGTACAAGGTCATCAAAAAAATGCTGTAGTTTGAATTACCTATATTTATTGAAGTATTTCACTTACGGTAATTCATTTGGTGTCACAGAAGGCATAAAATTTGGGAGTTTATTACCGGTGTGTACAGGAATAATCCACGTCTGGTTGAACGATTGAACAAGGTAGAAATCACAGCTGCTGTGGAGAGCATCACTGAAGAACGAGTTGCTGCAGTAATGAAACATTTCCGTAGACATCTGCACGTGCGATTGCATACACAGGGATCACATATTGAAACTGTTTTCACGTTGATAAAATCTCCTCTACTTCATTGTTGCTTTGATCTCAATATCAATGGTATGAGTTACATATTTAAGTGAATATGGGTTATTCAGACTAGAGCGCCGATAGTTTCTATCACCCTGTATGATGGCAGAGGTGTCCTGCTGGCTGTCAGAGACCAAGGGTCGACCGCTTGCGTTAACGTCGCTTGCTGATCGCAGGACGTGTTTGAGATGCGCTTCGCCAAGATGCCCGATGAGCCGGTGGTAGTCGCGCAGCCTCCGCCTCCTCCTTCTGCTGCCGCCGCTCCTGCCGTCGCCGCCGCATCAGCGGCGCCCGCTGCCCCTCCCGCCCCACCCGCCGCCACCGCCACCGCCGCCGCCGCCGCCCCCGCGCCCGCCCCTCCACCGCCCGCACCCGAGGTCGTGCTGCCCTCATCCAGTGAGAGCAGCAGCCCCAGCACCTCGGAGAGCGACAGCTCGGATGAGTCGGAGAAGGAGAGAGCCAACCGGCTTGCCGAGCTGCAGGAGCAGGTGCTGTATCTGTCTTATCTCTCGCTACCTTTTACACTGCACAACCAACCTGAGCCCAGAGCGTACCCACGCTGGCCTGGCATGACACTGGAGGGGCCAGGTTGTTTTTCTACTACACAACCGATCAGAGCCTGGGCTCTACCTGCGCCAGCCCGGCACGGTTCAGGAAGCACCCCTTATTGTTATTTTTTTCACTGCGCAAGGTTTGAGTCGTGCTGGCTGACGTCGCACACGACAAATACATCGTTAGTTCCAACTCTGCACCCGCCAAATGACATCGGTATTTTGTCCAAACTCTACACAACATATCGCCCATAGGTTGGGTCCGGCCCAGCAATACGTTCTAAAGAATTATAAAAAAATGTTTATAATTGTGGCAAACAATTTAGTTGATTTTTTTTTACCCATGTTGTAATACTCATATTTTGCGGGCTATATGTAAATGTTCTGTGTACCTGCAAGGGGAAGGATTTGCGGAGGGGAAGGATTTGCGGAGAGGAAGTCGAGGTCATGGCCAGTTTTTGGCCCTTTGGTGATTTTGTCTGAAACTGGGCCGCAAGTTGTGTGCACCCCTGTCCTAAACCAACGCAACATCAGTTGCTTCTGAAAATTACTGATGAAAACGTGACCGTACCTGTAGGGACCCAGCGCTCGCTCAGCATACGTGTGGCAGTAGAAATGGGGCATATGTGTGTGTGTGTGTGTGTTGGATCGCTTGGGGGGGGGAGCTTTGGACTGGTGGTTATTACTCACGATTATCTCGATTCACCTCTGTTAATTGCCTTCGACGTGCATTGTGTCCGTCGTGTCGTGTCCCCCACCTTCCGCGAACAATTCCTTCCTTTTGTTCCATGAACTTGTTCCCGACGTTCGTTCCCCCCCCGCCCCGCAATGTGGCGTTCCCTTTCGCCTTTAAATGTTAACTCACCTCTGTCTTGTGACAGCTGAAGGCACTGCATGAGCAGCTGGCCTCGCTCTCCCAGGCGCCCATCTCCAAGCCCAAGAAGAAGAAGGAGAAGAAAGAGAAGAAGAAAAAGGAGAAGGATCGCGAGCGCACGGAGAAGCCCCGCAAGAAAGAGGAAGGCGCCGAAGAGGACGACAAGAAGCTCAAGCTGCAGAAGAGCAAGCCGCTGGGCCAGCCGAAGAAGCCGGCGGCCAAGCCTAACAGCAACAGTGGCAAGTGAGTCCTCAATTCAAACCGTCGCCATCAATCCCGCGCCCTCTTGCCGGGTCCCTCACGAGTTCCACCGGTGGGCCGCCCACCCTTTACGCGACGGTGGTCTTGAAGTGCACCTAGCTTGGCACGAAGGTGCTGCGGTGAAGCGATGGGTGGCGATTGGCGGCCGCGGTTATTGTTATGAGGAGAATGGGTAAGCGGTAGTAGAGTGGTTAGCGTGCCATTTCACGAACCCCGAGATTGAGCTTGCTCTATACCCGCGCGTGGCCAGCGTCGGTGGTGAAAATCTATACCGGTCTTCGGCCTCCATTCGATCGACTCGGCCATAAATGAGTACTGGCTGGGGTGTGTAAATGGTGGCACTGGAGGTGAAGGTGGCCATGTGTGGTGGTGGTCGTGACACCCTTAGTGTGCTGTGCCGGCCTCAGCATGATCGCGATCAGGACTTGCTCCTAAGGCATGGCTCTAGGGGTGATTAATTGCTTTTGCGTGAGGAAATCGGGGCATAGGGTGTCATTTACTGGGCGTGTGTTGTGCCTAAATATTTTATTATTAGTAGTATTATTAATTGTCTGCTTGGAATTGCACGGAAAGGCAGGAATAATAACATAATGGATCAGAAACCGTACACAAGTTAGAGCAGTGGTCTCCAAGCAGTTGATGGTAATTGACAGGTCGATCCCAAAATCTTGAACAGTCAACCTTAACGTAGCCGGAGTGGGCTTTTGTGTAATGAGTCACCATGCAGTGTAGAGGTGCATTATATTATAAGGTGAAATCTATTCAGAAGTTGATTCTGGGACTTTTTTGGGAATTAAGAATAGGTGAGTGATATGCATAGTATATCTTTTTTGAGGGTTTTTTTCAAGTAAAGTTTTTTTATGATAGACCTTGTGTTGCATTTGGATTTTAAAATTGATCCTGTGTTTATAAAAACCTCCGAGTTTGAGACGTACTATTGACCATTAGCAAATGTAAGTTGGCTTGGGGAGAAGATATTGAAGGAAGGAACGATGGCTGGAGGGCGGCAAGACCGTCTACCGCTGAGTCAGAGAACGTAATCCACTCTGTTTAGGTGCCTGCAGTATCGGCGCACCGCATGCCTGTGAGATGTGGTGACAGTTTAAGGGTGGCTGTCATCCAGCAGCGGACTGATAGCGGCTCACAATAACTATGGCGATGACGAATTAGTGACACTGCTGCCCCCCTCACCGTCACAGGCCTCCAAAGAAGTTAAAGTCCGGTGCTCTGCAGTTCGAATCTGAGGAGGAGGCACCCCTGAACGAAGAGGTCGGCGGCGTCGGCGGCGCAGTGGGCGGTGGGGGCGCGATCGGCATCTTGGTCGGTGGCGGCGTCATCGGCGCCGTCAACGCCATCGGCGCCGGAGGGGCGGAGGACTCGCGGCCGATGACGTACGACGAGAAGCGGCAGCTGAGCCTCGACATCAACAAGCTGCCGGGCGACAAGCTGGGTCGCGTTGTGCACATCATCCAGGCCCGGGAGCCCTCGCTGCGCGAGTCCAACCCGGACGAGATCGAGATCGACTTCGAGACGCTCAAGCCGTCGACGCTGCGTGAGCTCGAGCGATACGTCGTCTCCTGCCTACGCAAAAAGCAGCCCAAGTCTTTTTGTGCGTTCGCTTTCTACTCGCTTGTTCATTTTCGGTTCCCACGTGTTGTAGAACTGCGATTTTTATAACCGGTGGGTCGCGGACCCGTCGGTTGACCGCGAGAGCTGCCTTACGGTCCGTGAAGATCAGAACCAAGTGGGCCTTGAGGTGCAATAGGATGAGGATCCCTGCTGTAGAAGATCACGGTGAGCTGGAAGTCAGTTTGTATTTAAGCTGGAAGGAATTGTTGAGCTGTGTAGCTCTTTTTAACAGTTGTTCAAATATGCTGGCTAACCAAGAGGGCATGGCAGGGCTGTAATCCAGATGGGATGACAGTCTATCATTGGGCACTGGGGGCAATTTAGTCAGCAGGTCAGTTAACCTTGGCGGCAGCACGCGAGTCTTTGGACTGTGGGAGTAAACCAGAGTACCAGCTGAAAAGTCATGCGGACACGGGGAGAGAACATGCAAACGCCACACATAAAGGCAGCACCCGAGCTGTGAATTTAACCCAGGGCCTTCCTGCGGTGAGGTGACAATTCTACTCACTGCGCCACCGCCTTTACACGTTTTTTCCTCTACTCACATGGAACAGGGGCCATGTGGTTGGGTTTCAAACCAGTGGTGGGGACTTGTGGCCCACGGGCCAGACGTGGCCGGTACGACTTAGATTCTCACGGAAAGCTCACCGCTTGGCTTCGGTCGCCGGAGCTATTGAGGCTTTGTGTCCGCGTCTCTGTGGAGCGGTGACTGGTTATCACGCTCACGCTCCGTAGACTAGGTGGCCTCAGTCAGATTCCTTGCTATAGGTAAACATCCGTCTGAACCAGTTGTGGCTCCCCACCGCACAGCCCAGCGCCGTTATCTTTGGTCAGAACCAACGCCTCCCGTGACCGACACAGAGTGGGGAGGCCTTGATTCAGCAGTATAATCATGTGGGATATACTAACAGGGTTTATCAGGTTACATGAAGAGGCCTAGTCTCAGCAGTGGATCGATAAAACCCCTTACACGCATGTGTACTCAATGCGGGCTGCCCAGGGCTAAGTCCATGTGTACCTATCCATGAATAACAGCCATTTATGAGAATTGCTCTCAGAAGCTGCTATTTTGGAATGGCCACATCGAGCTTTCCACCTACCTCGACACAGCTGTCACGCGCAAGAACAGCACTTGAAAGCAATTCTCATACTTGATTGCAGAACATTTTATATTTTGCGTGGCATCTTTATGCCAAATGGCATTGGACTTGGTAGGATTTCAGGGGAGTGGCTGTGCATTAAAATAACAACGATAATGATGTAGGAGGTTGTTCACGGCTCGATGCATGATGATTGCTTCGAAAAGCTGCTCTCTGGGAAGAAGAGAGCCATCGACGAGGTTGTCCCGCCGAGAGAGAGCAGCTTTTCGAAGCAATCATAAAAAACTGTAATAGTTTATATTTTAAACTGGAACACTCTCTCCAATTTCTTGTCACGATGATTTGTTATTTGCAGCTAAAAAACGCAAGCGGAGAGATTCCGATGACAAGAAGGACGCAGAGAAACGTCTACTCGATCCGAGCGGGCATTTCATGAAAAAACCCAAAAAAGGTATCTGGCCAAACACCACTTTTTGTACCAAAAATCCACCAGGAATGTGCACATTTGGCCACTGAGTCACCGCGTGATTCTGTACGATGAGTACAGAATCGCTTTGTACACTTTGTTCAGAGAAAACAGTGCTAAAGGGTTGCCACAATAACTTTTGCACACTCTCCCATGCTCATGAGTTTGTGTGCTCTGACGGTGATCACAATATCGATTGGCTGAACATTGTGTCGTAATTCTAGTTTTAGTGTTTCACAGTTCCACGCAGTTCACCAGCTCTTGTCTACGTAGCGCTGGATTTGCAGGCACGCGGCGTTAGCGTGTGTGTAGTGGTAGCGCGGCAGTCAGCGTGCCGTGCAGCAAATCCGGCAACACGAGTTCGAGTCCATCTCACGGCCAACACCAGTGATGATGTTCTGCGTTGGTCCTGGACCCCTTATGTTGAGTCAATCTCAAATGAGTACCTAGTGTGGTGTGTAAACACTGCCACTAGGGAGACAAAAGCGACTGGGCATGGTGCTAGCCACCCATCCCGTGTGTGTGTCGTGTTGGCTTTCGTAAATTCTCACTGACGACAATTGACCCTGCAGTCTGTTGTTGCTACACAGGGGTTCTTCATGTTTACATACGAGCCGAGCTTATGCGCGCCGCTGTGTGCGCGTTGCGTGCGTGCACGCGCGTGGCCGACAGAGCGGAGGGACTCCGGCGCGGATGGAGCCCCGAGGCTGAGCGGCAGCTCCAGCAGCTCGTCAGGCTCGGAGAGCAGCAGCAACGACAGCAGCAGCTCATCGGAGAGCGACTCTGAGACAGGTCACTGCGAAGGCCTCACTCGCAGCGGAATCACGCTCTTCCTGCGAGGGGCGTGACGATGTAATCGGTTCGGTCGCACCGGTGCACACAGTGTTTACGGCGCCGCGCTCGTGGCGCAGAGCCATCGCTGGGGCGCCTTGTTCGGTGAATGATTGTAGTCTGCCGGTACGGCAGGGACGGGGATCACGTTGCTGTGTGGAAGAATTGCTCTCAGTAGCTGGGATAGCTCACCGGTCCTTTGCCGCTATTCGCTTTTCACATTGGAGGAGTTGTCAGGCTTCCGGCACACGCACACAACAGTTGAAGCCTGACGATGCCTCCAATGTGGGAGATGAAACGTCGTGAAGGGGATTAGATATGTTTATTGTTACAGCAGAAAATACCGGGTGAGCTTTGCAAGCTCTGGATGTGGGATTCCTGTGACAACAAACGTCCGAACTGACCAACATAACAAGGAGAGAGGAGGAACTCAACACGGCTGTCCTGAAACAGCAGTTTTTGAGACATTCTAATAAATCGAGCCGTGCAAACCTATGTTGACACATGAATTGTAATGATGATTGCTTCGAAAAGCTGCTCTCTCGGGACAGCCGCGTCGATCGCTCTCCCTCTCCCCCCGTCGCGAGGTTTTGCCTTCGCACGTTAGAGGCATCCTCAGGAGGATGCAATCATGCATCGAGCCGTGAAAACCTACATCATTACAGGAATTATAATAATCATATTTGTTTTGCTTATTTTGTAATCCTTAATCAAAGCAGTGGGGAGGGAGGGTGGAATTGTTACCTAAGGTGGGAAATTTTCACTCCACTTACATTCACACCCCATTTTATTTCAAGTTCATCTACAGAATTCCTGAAACCGTTATCATTTGTGAGAATTTTAATGCAAGAAGGCTTAACATTATCATAAGTTTTAAGAAAGCCATTCTTTTTAACGTTCTAGGCAAGATAATTGATTTGAAGCTTAATCTCTTTAGAGACTGGTTCGTTAATCTTATTAAAGAAATAAAATAGCTCCCCATAACTGTTTCAGGATAGCAGTGTTAAGTGTTCTTCTTGACACGACTATTCTGAAAGAGCAGCTGTGGAGAGCAATTCTTATACATCACTAGTGTGGTGCAGTAGTGCAGCATTTTCGTCTGGCAGAAAGAAGCTCCTACCCCAGGCGGTTCGATTCTCGACTAGGACAACTTTCTGTTAAGAATTTGTGCGTTTTACTCCTGTTCTGCATGGGTTTCCTCCAGGTTCTCCGTTTTCCTCCCCCAATTAAAAAAAACTAATTAATTAATACACAGGGACACAGTGTCTGGTTTTTGAGTAGTGCCGGCTGTCAGCATGACTGACTCTCCCCAACGGCTATTTCCTGCAGCACTTTCGGTCTCTGGGTAACAGGCGCTAATATATAAAGCTAATAAATAATTATCAATAGAGAGATATTTTGTTTAACTATGATGCCCTGTGTAACTCTGCCTCAACAGAAATGACTTCCAAGGCAATGCCGACCTCACAGGGAGGTGGCGTCGACATCGATATGATGCAGGTGATCCACGCGGGCCTGATGCTCTGGTTAAACATCACACGCACAGCGGTCACGTTGGCGCGGGGCGGGGGGGGGATCACACGTCAGATCCCCGGGATTCGACCCCAGGTGTCAATTGCTGCCTGCGATTGAACCAGGCCGTCGAGTGCAGTGACTCGATGGTTTTAGCTCGACTCGCACATAGATACCAACAGACTCACAGACTTGCACATGGAGACCCACAGACTGCACTTGGAGACCTACAGAATTACACAGAGACCGATAGACTTACAAAGAGACTTACACATAGAGACCTACAGACTTGCGCAGAGACCCACAGGCGTACACGAGACCCACAGGCGTACACGAGACCCACAGGCGTACACATAGTCCCACAGACGTAGAGGCCCCTACAGACTTAGAGGCCCCCACAGACTTAGAGGCTCCCACAGACTTAGAGGCCCCCACAGACTTAGAGGCCCCCACAGACTTAGAGGCCCCCACAGACTTAGAGGCCCCTACAGACGTAGAGGCCCCTACAGACTTAGAGGCCCCTACAGACTTAGAGGCCCCCACAGACTTAGAGGCCCCCACAGACTTAGAGGCCCCCACAGACGTAGAGGCTCCCACAGACTTAGAGGCCCCTACAGACGTAGAGGCCCCTACAGACTTAGAGGCCCCTACAGACTTAGAGGCCCCTACAGACTTAGAGGCCCCTACAGACTTAAACATATCGACCCATAGACTTGCACAAAGATGCATGGACTCACGTGGAATTGAGTCGTGATGAAACGGGCTTCTCAGGTCTAGCGAGATGATGGCTGCTCACTATCGTGTAATATGCGGTTCTACTGTTCATTTGGTTGGTGCGCTCCGCTACGAACCCGGCGACTCGAGTTTAATTTCCACTCGTGGAAAAACACCGGTAAATATTTTTCTGAACTGGTGCTGGGCCTCCCCTAGGTCTACGCAGCCTGAAATTACTACCTGGAACTGGGTTAACATTGTCTTTGGGGCATCAAAGAAAGCCGGGTGTGGTGCTGGCTTTTATAGGTGGCCGCTGACAACACTTGACCCTACAGTCTGTTAAGGCATGGGCTCTTAAACCTTTTGCACCTCGAGGCTGACTTGGCCCACTCGGGTCTGGTCTCCAGGGACCACTAAGTGTTGCCTTGTGGACGACTGATTGGTCGTGACCTATTGGTTGAGAACGGCAGCATCAAGACTACACGGGGGGTGGGGGATCTTTTGTCCGTGTCCAGGATTTAAAGGCGTGTGATCCGTCGCCCGATGCCGGTCCCCCGATGCAGTCGCTGATGCCAAACGTGTGCTGCCTGGAGGGGCTGTCGAGCTTCAGCAAGTCGGTCATTCAGCAGCCGCTGCCTTCGCCGCTTGCTGACGCCATGCCCTCGGGTACTGTGCACGGATGAGAGGAGCGCCCGTAGCACCGCGGGGGAATACAGGGGGAGTGGGGGGGGGCGGCGGGGGGGGCGTCCCCTCGTTGTCAATCTCTGTACATTGGAGTAATAACGATCGTTGACTCATTCATTGTGTTGTGTGTGGATTATCCAGCCCGCGGAATTTACTGTGCTTCGTAAGTATGTGACCATACAATGGAAAATTGTTAACAGTGATTACACCCCACACCAATGTAGGGGAAAGCCTTTTCCGTTTTATGTAGAATGTCTGGCATATGATAAATTATTATTAATTCATTATCATTCCCACGCTTAATCCTGTAGAGGGTCACGGTGTGCCCGAGTTTATCATGGAAGACCCGGTGCAAGGCACGGCTATACCCTTAAAGGGATGCCAATCTGTCGCAGGGTGCCGGGGCAATGTAGTCAGCAGCCAAATGAACGTGGACAGCATTTCCTTTGGCTGTGGGAGGATGCTGGAGTAGCCGGCGAAAACTTATGTGGATACAGGGAGAGCACGCAAATATCATCTACAAAGGGGTTGCGGGAGCCTGAAATTGAACACGGAACATTCTTATTGTGATGCAGCAATGCTACCCGCTACGCTGCCGCTCGCATTTAGAATTGAATATTGATAGCTCTGCACTTTTGGCAGGAGAATCGGCGTACCCCAATGTAAACGTTGTGGGTTTGCTCTCGAACACACCGCTGTTTTGCTGAAGTAGGAATACATGGGCATATTCTGTTCACACAACAAAACCTTTACAGAGTGGCTGCACGCTGGTGGACATGGGTTTACGATGCTCGTATTTTACCGCGAGCCGACCAAATATTATTTCGCCAATGCTGTTGGCGCTGTGATCATCGCTGCGGCGTGGCTGCTGTCGTTACACACCGCTCGTGCATGAATCGTCTCTGTGGTGCCACCTCACAGGTTTCCCCGGAGTGCTGTCACACCAGCCAGAGACGGATGCTCCAATGACTATGAAGCAGCACCTGCAGCAGCAGCAGCAGAAAGTGTATGGGCAGTCGCTGTCACAACCTTCAGAGCAGCAGCTTCTCTCGCCAGGCAACGTCATCCAAGCCACACAACTCTTCCCACACTCGCTGCTGCAGCCGCAACAACAGCAGATGCAACAGCAGCAGCAGCCTCCGCAAATGCAACCACAGCAGCAGTTCATGTTCCCCACGTTTGCTCCACTTCCGCATCACCACATGCAGAGCTCTTCTCAGCAGCAGCAGCAACAGCAGCAACAGCAGCAGGCAAGGGTGCAGGCGATGATACAAGAGATATCGTTCCATGCTCAGAGCCACGCTCACCATGGCTTCCACCAGTCGGTGCCGTCACCGCACCAGACCCCTCTGCAGTCACCACCGCAGCAGAGAGCCTTGCCGCACCTCTCCCCGCAGCAGCAGCATGGCGTGGGCCGACCATCGGCCCCGCACAGCATGCAGGCGCCGGCGCATCATCATATGGGGCGGCAGCCCTCGCCGCAGCACCACATGCTGCACTCGCCGCCGCCTCCTTCGCAGCAGCAACCACAGCAGCATCACCACCACCAACAGCAGCACCACCATCATCAGCAGCAGCAGCACCACCACGTAATGCATCGGCCTCACCTGTCTCCGCAGCATGGCTCGCCACCAGAGCTATCGCCCCAGTATCCCTCCCCGCAGGCTCAGCCGCGTATGCAGCAGTCGCCGATTTCGCAGCAGCAGCAGCAGCAGTCGCGCGTCACCCCCTCGCCGCAGCAACAGCTTCAGCACCAGAACGCCATCGTGCATCAACAGCGAGGGCAGCTGCAGCAGTCGCAGAATGTTTACTCGCGCATGCAACAGCAGTCGCCGCAGCAACAGCAGCAGGGGCGGCCAATGCAGCAGCAGCAGAGTAGCCGGACGCCCGTACAGTACCAGCTGCCATCGCAAGCGGCTTCTCAGCATCTGCACGGACTGCCCGGGCGAGGGGTCGGTGTTAAACCGCCACAACAGCAGCAGTCTCAGCCGCAGCCGCCGCAGCAGCAGCAGCATCAGCAGCACCCTTCTCCGATGTCGCCTCCTCAGCCGTCGCCACCCGCCTGGGCTCAGCGCTCTCCACAGCAGAGGTCACAGCAGCAGCAGCAACAACAGCAGCACCAGCAGATGCCACCGTCCCCGCAGCAGCAACAGCAGCAGCATTTCCAGCAGCCGCCCGTGTCATCAACACTGCGCTCGGTGCAGTCGCCGCCGCCCCCGCCGCAGCCGCTGTCGGCAGTGGCACAGTTTGCTGCTCCCGGCCAAAGGCAGCATCTCCACCAGCCCAGGCCACAGCAGGTCATCCAGCACCACCAGACGGGGCCGCACCAGTCGCAGGCCGTCAGCAAGCCAGCCCATCCGGTGTCTGTGGCCGGTGCGTGTTTGGGTGGTGGTATTGGACCAGAATTTTACAGCCGGATTCCCTTGTTGATGCCAGCCTCCTTTAGTCGGAGGGTCTTCTGTTTACAAAGGGACCCCCTAGCAGGAGCGCTAGGCTCCAGCCCTGTTCACCAAGGGAGACCATAGCAGGGGCGCTAGACTCCAGACCTATTCACCAAGGGAGATCCAAGCAGGTGTGTTAGACTCACCGACTTGTTCACCAAGGAGACACTTGCAGTAGAGCTGGACTTCAGGTGCCATAGCTCTAGGCTTCATTGGAAACCACAGATCCCTCTACCATGATAACGTCGCTATATACCATGGTAAATCCTAGCAAAGGTTTTCACGCCCATGCATTCCCATGCACCACCTC
>JAZEWT010000008.1:23856347-23869557 GCA_036362905.1 Mordacia mordax | reverse complement strand
CCACCCCTCACCACAGGCGCAGTCGCCGCTGTCCCAGCCGCACCAGATGCGTGCCAGCCCTGGCGGGCAGCGCATGATGCCGCCGGGGCTCCGCACCAGTGGGCCTGAGCAACTGGGCGTGCCACGCGCCACCTACCTGGGAGAGGAGGAGCGCCATTCGCCGGCGCTCCGCTCGGACACGCCGTCCACACACCTACCGCAGATGCACCCGGGCAGCGCCGACCGGGGTGACGGGCACAAGCCGCTCGGCATGCACAGTGCGTAGCCCCCGCGCACCATACCCAAACCTGTTATTTCACCTCCAATCGGCAAGCCTTCGGCACAGTGGGTTAGCAGAGCATCTGCCGGTCATCATAACGAGCAGTCAGCCCATGGTACCCGGGTCTGTCCCGTGACCTATCGATGAACCTTCCACATGTCACGTGACAGGTTGAGGGTCCATCTAGCGCATGGCACTAACTCTGCGGCGATGTTACTGCCACAACAATCTTCATATGGTCCAGCTGTTGTAATCTTTTGCAAAGTGTTTTCAAGTTGGTGCTTCAACCCAACCCCAAAATATCGCTCATGTCATCAACAGGTAACTGCCACATGATAGGTGCGAATGGCAGTAGTTTTTGTGATTTAACGACTGTGAAACCCGTATGCGTGCGGCAGAGCCTGAACGAGAGCTACAGGAGCGAGGGGCCATCTCCAGTATGCCACCCGGCCCCCAGGCCCTCAATCTCAACCGGCCCAAACAGCAGGACTCCAAGATTCCTGTCGCTCCAAAAAAGGTGGCTTTGCAGTTTACAAGCTGCCTGGGCGACAAATGTGTTTTGTGTGTGTCCAGTTCTATGGTTACCTTTTGCCAGGGCAAAAATGTAAAAAGAGAAACGATTTTACCATTTTCTGCAATAATGCAAGTGTTAAGGTTTAAAACACCAATTAGACACCTTTCTCAAAGTGTCAAGTTTAGAAAAGAACACATGCTGGTTGCAAAACACGCAAACAACTTGCTTTGATAATGTATGCATTGGCCTTGAAACTGATTGGCCCACACCAGAGACTGCTTTCTTTATTGTTGTGGACGTGCCATTCCCTCTGCAGCTCTGTGAAGCGCTTTGTGACCCTCGGGTGAAAGCGCTGTATAAATGCAATTATTAATTATTATTTTTATAAGTCTCAGCGATAGCCAGGTGTTGCCAAGAGGAAATTGGCTCAGAACATTGCAAATAATGCACTCGGGTCGAGCTTTTAATCTAAGGGTACCTCTTCTCCCGTACACTGATTCTGAACAAGAGAAAAGTATTATCTTTTCTGGTTATAATGCAAGTGCTGACAGGTCTTAAAACACCAAATAGACACCTTTCACAAAGAACAATGCATTTATTACCAAAGCATTTTGTTTGCATATTTTGCCAGAAGCATTTGTGTTTTTCTTCCCAAACTTAACCCTTTGTGCAAGGTCACTGGTGTTTTAAGACCTTAACAATTGCATTATTGCCAGATGTGGTAACACATTTTCTCTTTTTAACATCTTTGTGTGTAGTTGTTTAAATATGTTTGCTGTGGGACACTAGTATCATAGGATATTTACTGTGTGCCATGTAGCTTTCCGTGCTGGGAATATGTGTGGGGAGATTATTCAGCAACCGAAAATAAGAGAAAAATGTTGCTAAACCAATTGGATAGCTTTACTTAGCCCTGTCTTGTGTCCTGTGTCTGCTGACATAGGCCCTGGTCCCTCTGTGACCTTTTACAAATTCAAGTGGGGATTGAAAATTATGATTTTAACAGTATACGGTTTACCTCCTGTCCCATAAATCCAACCGTTTGGCTGAAACATTAAATTTGTGTGCGCTTATCACAGCATGGGAGAATTGAATTGAGCAGTAAATCTCTAGCCCCCAGCAATGTCTCCGTTGTACAAGACGAACCATGCGACAGCTATGATAGAAACTGATGAAAGCAAGTAATGTTGGTGATTGTGTGATGATGGCGTTGATGCATTTATAATAACGATGATGGGTGATGGTCATATGATGATGGTGGTGATGGATATATGAATGTGGTGGTGATGGCGATCATATACCGATAGTGGTCGGGTGTTAACGGTCGAGATGGTTGTCCTATTATAATTCTGGTGTCGATAATATAACAGCGATGATGATGGCTGCTGCTGCTGCCTCTCTGGCTGCGACCCTGCAGCACGACTAAAGTCCTGACCCGTTTTTCCCGTCTCTCCTTTCAAACCTAAAAAGCGAGGCGCGCCGTCCTGCCCCCAACAGGACCTCAGGATCAAAAACATGGGCTCCTGGGCGAGTCTGGGCAAGACCCCGGCCTCGTCGGGCGGCGGGGGCGCCAAGCCCAGCAGCGACAGCTTTGAGCAGTTCCGGCGCGCGGCGCGCGAGAAGGAGGAGCGCGAGAAGGCGCTCAAGCTGATGGAGGACCAGCGGCGCATGCAGATGGTGCAGGCGGAACGCGAGCGCGTACGCCTCGAGCAGGAGCGGCAGAGGTGGGCGGCGGCGGCGGCGGCGCCTCGTCGATTCGCCGTTCGCGCGGCTGTTCCGTTCAGCGGAGATGCGTGGGTCGTTTGGTTTCACGGCACGGGGTTTGTTCGTCTGCGAGTGCAAGAGGTCACTCACGAGAGCTGTGTCGAGCGTGTCTCCTCTCTCTCTCTTCCACGTTTAGCCTCCCATGTTGAAGCCAGGCTTTAACCGGTTTGGCTTGGGCCTTGATGGCAAAATGAGTTTCAACAGGATGTGTACAGTATTGCCTGTGGTCCTCTATAAAGCCACCAGCTGAACCAGTCACAAGTGTAATGGTGTGGGAGTGAGACGTGAAGGAGAGAGAAGGAACGCTCAACACGGCTACCCCGATAGCGCAGCTATTAAGTACGATTTTCAACTTTCATACATCTCGCGGGTAAGACTCTCCGTTGTGGCTCATTCTCGTCAAAGATACATTTCTCGATCGCCTCGTTTGCGAATAAACTTCATTGGAGGTCACCTGCCTATGGCGCAATGGTGCCCCTACCTCCCCTTTTGGCATTGGCGAGGAGATGGGACGCCAATGGAACGCTCGCTCTCTCGCTGCGCCGGCACGCAGGGAGCGTGACGAGGAGGAGGCGCTGGAGCGGGCACAGCGGGCGCAGGAGGAGGCTTTGCTCCGGCGCCAGCATGAAGAGCAGGCGGCCGCGCAGGCGGCACAGGTGGCGCAGGAGATGGTGGCGCGGGAGCAGGCGGCTGCTCAGTCGGCGCAGGCGGCGCGTGACCGCGAACTGGCGCGCAAACGGGAGCAGGAGCGCCGGCGGAGAGAAGCAGTGAGCTCTGCCACCACCTCCCCACCGCGCGCCGTCGCTGTTCCGTGTAACCCGGATATTGAGCTCCTGGCTGGGTCTCTTACCTGGCGCCTGTAGTTGGCAACCGGTGTGGTGCAGTTATTCATTATGAATACACGCTTAAGTCTGTAGAGGGTCATGTGGCGGCTGAAGACTGTTCAGAGCCTATCCCAGGAGACACGAGGTGCAAGGCATGGCTTTACATGGAATGGGATGGCAGTTGATTGTAAGGCTCCATGGTAATTTAGTCTGCAGGCCAGTTAACCTAGGCAGCTTCATTGTAAGGCTCCATGGTAATTTAGTCTGCAGGCCAGTTAACCTAGGCAGCAGCAGCAGCAGCAGTGTCTTTAGACCATGGGAGGAAATCACGCAGTGAAAAACAGCACCCAGCAAAAACCCATGCGGACTCACAGAACAAACTCCACACAAAAAGGCACCTGAGCCAAGAACCGAACCCAGGGCTTCTTGCTGTGAGGCAGCAGAGCTACTCCACCGCATCACCATCCTGCCCAGTTTTTCATAGTTTACAGTACATCAATTTGGACAATGGCCTTAATTTGCAGTGTTGCCTGAAACATCAAATTATATGCTTATTATTAAAAGCGCTCCACAGAGCTATGGAGAGAACGACATAACAACAACGACACAAACGCACATCAATAACAATGGGGTTTTTTTTACTTTAATTCGAAGGCTTTCGTGACCAACAGATTCCATTTTTGGGGTGCCGTGATGACGTCACAGCCCCCCATATAAGGAGATCGAAACGCTTTCTCTGAAACGAACGCGTCCCTAGTTGGTGCGGGTCGCCTGATGATGCTGATTGCAATTACCAGCGAAACGTCGTATTTCATTCATTAATGCTGTGAGTTTGCTCTCCAACACACCGGTGTGCTGAGATAGTGAAGAACTTGCACGTTTTGTCAATGTTGACACACTTTACTGATTGGCTGTTGTCGGATGGTGCAGGGTTTACGACAAACATTTTTACGTTGCCTAGCCCAAAAAATGGAATCTATTAACGTTTTTTTGCTATAAATTTCCATCAAGTACCCAGTGAGCTTCCTCGCTCTACAATCGAGTTTCCTGTGACAAAACAAACGACCAAACTAATCAACAACGCATAACACCAAAGGGCAAATATTCTCATGGCAACAATATGCGTGTGAATGCAACTCTAACCGTAATCATAAAGGTAAATGGTAAAACGCAAGATTGCACAATTAAACAAATAACACCAACGAGTACAATGATGAAAACCCAACCATAATCAAGTAAATAGCAACTCAACATTGCACACACAATCGTGGCATGGGACTACTGTAAGTTGTTTTACCAAAAGGAAGGCGCTGATGCAAATCTTTTAAAAAGCAAGATATTTCTTGCTCCTTGTGGCAGCTTTATTGAAGAGCACGATGAGTTGTCAGTCATGCTGTTTTAAACTCGCTTTCCTCCAGACCTCATTGCGCACGTCCACTCTGTTAGTCGTTTCGCCACGCCACTGACCTCGTGCAGCTTACGATGATCCCGGGAGCCTCTGACTTGGCTAACGTCTGCTCTTTGTGTTCTCTCCATCAGCTCACCGGGACCATTGATATGAACCTTCAGAGCGACATCATGGCCAGCTTTGAAGAGAACCTTTTTTGAAGGTGTCCTTGCCGAACTGCTACAGAGTTATACGACAGACTACAATTATTTTTTACTATTCGGTGCGCCGTGTCGAGCTCGTGAACATGGGAATGGTGGTCCTCTAAACGGTCCGTGGTTTCCTTGTGAGAACTCTTGTGTGGCCGTGTTGGGGACGGCAAGATGATTTTAACGCGCGGCCTCTTGCCCCGTTGTCCGTGTTGTCCGTTACGCTTCGTGACTACGGTTATGCTTCCATGTCGTGGGAGGGGTGCGTCCGTTTGCTTTGGTTCCCGGACGCGAGCGGCACTTGTAAATACGGAGTGGCCACGCCAACCACGCGGCGGGTCGCGATTCTGGCACGTGACCACCGACTGGCGCCGTCGCCTCGGCAGCGGCGGAGCGAAGCGTTTCGCTCGCGTGTACATTTGTGGACTTGCCTAGGGGATGGCCGGTGGTGTGAATGTTTTACAGTGCTATTTTACACGATAGCGCTAAGGGTTAAAACGTCTGTATCTGTCATTTCACGTGACGAACGTTTATTTATACATTTACACGCAGACCAGGTTAACAATCGTCAAGCTTGCGAGACTGTGCATGTGTGGTTCAGCCTTTCCCATCCGAGCCGAGTTGCGAATTAAAACCAGGATAACCGGCACCAACATAAGCATTACTCGGTGGGCTGCTGGCGGCAAAAAAATACACGACACCCGTTGCTGTATTGTCAACACGGACAGGCGTTAACAGTGGGAAGATAATTGCATCTGCCTGTTTGTAACGGATAGACTATATTAGTCATGGAGGCAAGAGCGATTTACTCATCATCCCCCAATCCACCTTTCACACGTTGTGAAAGAAAGCAAGCGCGACAAAGTTGGTAACCATTTTATTTTGTTTTCAATTCGTCGAATGAGAGTGCTGACAGGTGGCTCGTTTTCTGCATCATTGAAAGCACCGGAGCGGTTGCTGTCCGCTGCGGCAGGATGCTGAACGCTGTCCGCCGCGGCAGGGTGCTCAATCCTGCACATGTGAATTTGCAGCAAACACTATTGTAGGGCGGTCGAGCGTGCGGCTGGACGAGCGACACAGACAGCGATGAAGAGGCGGCGGCGGTGGTAGCGCGACCTCAACACGACGCATAGAGAATTCGGCAAGTCTTGCGTCGCCGCGTGGATCATGTTGTACGGACGTCGCTTTAGGCTTAGCTCGTCGGCATTATCTGTGTATCTTGGGTCCCCGAGGGCTGGGATTGTGTGTGTGGACTGCCGTGGAAGCGCACGGTAGCTTGCGTGCGCAGAGCGTCTGTTGCGCGTTCACGCGTTTGTACATGTATATACACGCCCAGTTTCTGAGATTAACGTGTTGTATTGAGATTATGAGAGAGATATCTACGGAAGAGAATGGGGAGGGTGGCAGTGGCTCGACTCACTCAAGGACATTGAGCTTTTCTTTAGCTGCACTCGCAGGTTATATTTCAACGTTCAAGTTGTGCTGTTTCAGGTCCCCATGATCCTCCCATCACGTGCCATTGGCTGTTTGCGCAGCGCGGTGATCATGTCTGCGCACGCGTTTGTAGCGTCACTGACCCCGCATCCCGGTTTAAAACACAAGAGAAATGGATTATGGACGCACACGACATGAAATAAAATTAGGAGAAAAAAGTATTTTTAATTTAGGGGCGAAAATTACCTTCGTACTAGACGAATTCAAAACTGCCATTGTGTGTATATTTTGTGTGTCGAATCTTTACATGACCCAGGCATGTAAAGCATTTTTAAAACAAAAACTGGCTGGTGGCTTATTATTTTGGTTTAAAATTTTTTTTTTTTATAATTGCAGACAACGGACTGGCTTTATGGTAAAATTGTACGTGCAAGTGTGTATATATATAATATTTACAAAGGGAATGTTTCACACTTTGGCTGTGTTTTACGTGTGCCAGGGAAGCCAGCACGGGTCTCCTGAACCGGGCCAGGTGGTGGCGGCGGCGGCCGTCACCGTGCTTGTCGGTTAATATTGTATGATGTCAAGTGTGCCCCCGAGCAATGGCGGCACGTGCACAGCGATCGTCGTTACGTCTCCGTTACTCTTCACCACTGGTTTCCCTGCGCGAAGTCTGAGAAGAAGAATTGATTTCGTGCATGTTTTTGTTTGGTTCCCTCGCTCACCATTTAAGATTTTAAATGAAATATTTTTTTCTTGCTGTACGTTTTTCGTGGGGGTTTTTTTTAAAGTTTTTGTTTCGTTTATAATGTTATCATTCATTTACCACTGGGTCTTAACCAAAGACGTTTTTTTCGAATTTTTATAATTCTCCTTAACGGCTTCGTAAGAAAACCGGGCCCCGTTGCAACGCGTTTAGGGTCGAGCGACGGTAGTTGGCGTTCGCATGCAGTGACGGACTGGCCGGGTCGAGCAACGGCGACGCCAGATGTGCGCCGCTCGACGTGACCTCCGGTTAACGACGGCTGCCAGAGCACCGCGGTGCTGTCACAGGCAGAGATACGGACCCCGATCCAGTGAGAGATACCCATCCTGATACGTCGGTACAGACCCCGCTCCAGTATTTTAAACGCTCCTCCAATGACGTATTTATTTCACTGGGGGATAATTTCAGCTGGGGTCTGCGCGCTTCGGCGACCTGGGACGTATTCTCCGCACGCCATCCGGCACACCGCATCAAAGTATACTTTGTTGCTGTGGCTTTTTCCATGGTCGCCGCTTGCCACCACCACCTCTGTCTAGTCTATTACGAGCAACCCGGGGAGAATGTTAGCGAGAGACCGAGGCCCGTGTGTCCCGGCAGCTGGGCGCGTCCTGCCTGGCAGTGCGCCGCAGGCAAGGACAATCCGCGTGTCTTTGCCGCACGCCACGGCCACTCGATCTAACGGAATCCAGCCTCTCGGCCTCGCGCGGCGCATTGGTGAAGCCTGCCCTTGACACCCCGCGTGATTCACACGGTGGCAGTCGAATTGTGGGGGCGCCACGGCACTTGGGGTGACGTGTGCGAGCGAGGCTGCCGCGTATCGGTACAAGAGGCGCAAGGAGATGCCACGTGGATGGATGATTGAGGGGCGGTTGATCCCCCACGACTGAACCCCGATGACCGGAACTGTCGAGTCGCCAGCAGTGTTTGAATGCGCAGAGTATATTTTCTACGTTGGAACGTGCATGCGACTGCGCGCCGAGTCCCGCCGCGGGGTGAATGCATGTCTTCATTAAACCAGTCCGTGTCCGCTCTCACGATGTTATTAGAAGAGGCTGTGACGTGCAATGCGAAAACCGGCGAGTTGATTGCAATGTGTGGCCGGCAAGGAAACATAAATACGTCTTGGTGGGTGTCCAGGTCCCCGGTCCGCACCTGTTGTCTCCTGTGGCTGATACTAGAATTGAGCACCTGGATGTGAAGTCAACGTTCTGAGTTCGTAGGTCTCAACGCGAAGGCTCCGAGCGTGTGGATGTGATCTTCGAAGCAGGTCACATCTTCAAAACACGAGCGTCAGAACCGGCTGCCGAGTGTTCAGTTGGTACTGATAAAGGTTTGTTACGGTTCGACGTATAAGAATTGCTCTCCATAGCTGTTCTTTCGGAATAGCCGTGCCGCGTTCACTCGTAAATGTACACTTGACGCGGTTAGCCCTAAAGAACAGCTTGGGAAGAGCAGTTCTCAGTGTTCAGCTTGACCATGAGATGGCCGTAGTCTGTTGGCGATATTGTAGGGGCAGTTATGTTTCTGGTGAAACTGCCAAATGTGTGTGAGATTTGACTCGAATGCCCGCGTTTGGTAGCTTCCAGTTCGGTCTAGAGATAAGAATGTCAAAAAATAATTTGGTCCCTCCTGCCAGCACAATATTGTGCCCCTATAAACCAAAATACAAATATTCAACCCGATAAAACTGTCACGCAGGTCGAGATGCAATGAAATATTGTTGTGAATCTGAGCACAGTATATGCTTAATTCAAATGCAGTAGAAGCGTAATTATTTCTGTGATTAACCGCTAAACCTTTATACGAAGTATTTAAGACCAGTGTAACTTTAATATAAAACAAACAAAAGCCATAACTAAAGCTCTTTTTTCCTCGAGCTGGAGGAGTTCAACATTGCGCGTCACTGAATTGAGCACAGGGTTGTGCCCGGCCCGAGGGGAGCGCTGTGCTCACGCGAGAACTCTCACCGCCCATGGAATCTGAAGTCTATTCAACGAAAACCCCGACACACACCAGCAAGACGTGCATAAAATAATTCTCGTAAGCGCACTGCGTGTACGGAAGACATGCCTTTTAATGGCTTGGCGCTATTTAATACTATATAAATTGTTATGTACGTACAGTATATATAGGCTATGGGTATTGTGGGGGAATGGATGGCTGCGTGTTTGTCACGTGTAGAAAAGAAGCTGCTGCTTTGTAAATTGACGTCACTTTTGTAAGTCATCGTCAGTCCCAATCTATCCACTGATGAATTAAGGCCTCCCAAAGCGGTTTTTTTTTTAAACTCGCACACAGGTTCACCCCCACGTCGCAGCTGCGTGTCGTCTATGAAGCACAGGACAGATGGGTTCAGAACTTTTCCGAAATAAACCCGAAGAGAAACCGTTCTCCCGTCACTGAAATGTCACTTTGAACTCTCAGTCGGTGGTCTAAACAATAACAATACGACCACCATGTATTTAGTTCCTTGGGGAGGGGGGCGCCGGTGGTCTGCACGAAACTAAGGTAATGCACGTGCGATGTGGCTGTCACGTGGCAACACAAGGTGTGATGGGAGTTGTGCCTTCCCGCTGTTGATGAGCAGCACAGCTTTGCCGATCCGTCATCCCCTGGTTATGCGGGGGGGGGGTGTGTGTGGGGACATAATTTACAGACGAGTTGGGTCGGCGCCACGAATTTTTTGGACCCAGCCAACCATTCAGAGAGAGCAGCTTTTCGAAGCAATCATCAACCATTCATCCGTCCACGCTTCCGCGGCCAGCAGTTACAGAGACAGCAGCAGCAGCAGCTCCTGTGTGTTGTTATTATTATGTACTGTGTATGTAAGTGTGGGCTGTGCGCGGCCCGCCGGCGGTTACTGACGATTATTTTTTAAGAGCAACGCAATGATTGTTTTGATGATACTGGCGTGGCTGTTTGTGGCAGATAAACGAGGCCTGTTTTTGTTCACCTGCTCTCAACCGCGTTATTCATGCGCCCGCGTGGCTTCACGGAGCCTGCGCGGCACGCGCGGGAGCCACACGGAATGAATGCTCGGCGCCAGCGGCCCCAGAGAGGCAGGGGGGCCCCCTCCTCCTACTCACCCGCTCGCACAAGACCCAGTTGCCGCGCCAATTAATTTATTATTCCTCCTGTCGTCGGACAAGATTGACCGTTTTAAATGATAGGATTACAGTGTATATGCTAACGTGAACATAGACGGGGCCTTTGTAATTTATATTCGTTAGAGGAGAGAGAGGTCCCCGGTTAATGCTGGAGAGAGCGACGGCTCAGCCGAGAGAGAGAGAGGGGACTCGCGTGATGCGAATATCGTGCGAAGCGCTGTCCTTCACCTCTTCCCTCCTCATCCCCCCTCCTCTCGTCAACGGCCTTCCTTGTCTGCGATGCAACGATGGCCATGGATTATTTACATCATCACCTGCACAATCAGCAGCGGGAGCAACTTTGCTCTTCTCACTCTACATGATCCGGCGATGCGCTCGGCGGATGCACAGTCGCGTCGCCAGCTCGCGGATATACGGATTATGTTCAATGGTTTTGTAAAACCGTTTTCCCTGTTTTAAGATTCGACTCAGTCACTTGCTTTTCCGCCTCCCCCCCTGCCCGCTTAGTTTTGACTATAGGATGTGTCAGTATGTTATTGTATAGTCATCATATTTGCGTTGGCGTGCAGTACGTTCTAGTCGATATTATAGGTGATTTGGATACCTTTACTCTTCCCTCCCGTTCTCGACTTGGCATAGTCATGGTTGTGCTGGGCCTTTTTAAATTCGTTTGTTTGACAAATTCACACGACATGGTTTCGTTCATTTGTTTCGCATCGGGTTAACGCAATCGCTCCCGCTCCCCTTTCTGTAAGTCGTACAATGGAGTTGGTAATCGAAAAATATACGTATTCATCCACTGAGAGACGTTGTCCTGTCCTCATTCACCAAGTCAGTTTGTTTCTTAAGCTGCGTGGAGCCGTAAAGCTATGCAGCTATTTATAACAGTTGTCCAGCGGGGAAGTGTAAGCAAGTTACAACATCTCAGGGCACCGGGAGTAATTTAGTTGGGACAGTTAACCTATGCCACCTGCCTTTGAATTTGTGGGAGGAAACCGAAGTACCCGGAGGAAACCCACACGGACACGGGGAGAACGCACAAACTCCGCGCAGTAAGGTATCCAAACTGCGAGACGGCAGCGCTGCGCACCGTGTCGCCAAGTCCTGTGCTGATTTTACATTTCTAAAGGGACGCGAGATCAGGAAAGTTAGACCATTAGCTGCACTTACAATGTAACTGAGTAGATTGCTTAACTCGCATCGCAGGTAAAGATCTGGCTGCCCGGAATTACATGGGCGGGCAATGGGGAACGCAATGGTTACTGCACAAATGGCAAAGAGAAACGCTCGTCACGACTCTCAAGGAAGAGAAGCTCTTCACAGCAAGGCTGATGCATCGAGTCCTGGCAAACCTACATCAACACGCGCGTCATCCAGTCACAAGATGCGTGAGGCTTGGACAGGAGGAATGATGGGGCTAATGGACAACACGAGTAATGCAGAGGCCAGTCAAGGAATGGAGCGCGCGTCCCAGTGGACGTGCACGGATAATGAGCGATAATGAGCGATTATTGGAATAGGGGGTCGCGAGATATGGCGACGGCTTGAGGGGGCCTTCATTAAGTGAACTAGCAGAGTGCCTGTCCTGTGGGGGATGTTCCAACTGTGTAACACGTTCTTTTGACGTCATGACAGGCAGAGAGCGCTGAAGAGGGTTGGTGGTACTGGTACGAGAGTGGGATTTTAAAGTTGAACTCGTTCAAGTTTCAGAAGAGTCATCTATGCTTTAGAAGCAAAGCCGAAGTAACACAAGCATTGGTATTGCGCAGATAAAAATCTACGGTTAAGAAGACTTATAACCCTCTCGAGTCCTCCCCCCCCTCCCCAATGCGGACATACAAACGCGCTCGATCCATTGTGGATTGACGGTGGCTGATAATCAGCCACCGTCAATCAGCCTCGCTTATGACAGCCGCTGATTAGAGTGACTTCGCCTCGACCAACGGCTGCTCCTTCATCGAGCCAAGCACAGCTCATGATATCACAGGCGCTTAAATTATGTCTCGCGAATTCATACACACACGCAAGTACTCTCCTTATATCTTTAAAATACTGTAAGGTCAATTACCGTTAGCAAGCACCTATGCAGATCGATACGACACACGAGGAGATGGGTGGCTAGCACCACGCCCGGCTACCTTTGTCTCCCGAGTGGTAATGTTTACACACTGCAGCAGGTGCCAATTTGAGGCTGAATCGACCTAGGGGAGACCCAGGATCGGTTCAGAAAATCGGCACTGGTGTTAGCCGTGGACGGCATTTGAACTCCGCTAGGCAGATTTGTAGCCCAGCACGCGAATTGCTGAGCTACCGCACCCCGCACATACGCTCTGAGAGAGCATTTTAAAAAAATGTAATCCCCAGAGAACACCAATCTTCTAAGGGAGTCAATTCAAAGGGGAAGGCAGTCGCAAGGCATCTGCACTGGACCACCCTGTAGATTTCCCACCCCAAAATGAACGCAGGGTGGTCCCGCACCCCCCGTGCCTGTTCGGTCACCAGTGCGTCCGTCTCCCATTCACGCGGCTCCACGCGCATGCTGCAGGTGGATTCGCATTTGTAACATCTCGCCCCACTGTGAAATGCACAGCTTTGGCCATTGTGCCCTCGCTGAGCACAACGAGGAGGAGGTGTTTCTGCTTGGCTGTACGCACGGCAAAGATCGCCCGTGATGGCTCCACAAGATTGTTGGGACACAAGTGCTGAGAGCGCGGATCCTCCTCCAAAGGCCGGCGGGACACGGGACACGACGTGGAGTGCGAACGGTTTTCATGTTCTTGTGCACACAGACGTTGCGGCTCCACTCAGTGGCCACGCGGTGGCGCCACTGAGAGCCGGAGACTCGAAACTGGTAGCGCTCTACCGAGATAGGGAGATTCCACCAAAACAAGTAGACATCTACCGAAACCGGTAGACATCTATCGAAACCGGTAGATTCTTCTGAGA
>JAZEWT010000008.1:23824590-23851503 GCA_036362905.1 Mordacia mordax | reverse complement strand
CTCCTCGCACTTTAGAGGCATCCTCAGGCGCTTGACGATGCCTCCAACGTGCGAGGCGAAACGTCGCGAGATAGTATTATTTATTATTAACAGAAAGACACGCAGCTGCATTGATTTAATTGACCTGCTGAGTAAAATTCTATAGAAAACGTAGCCTGCGGTGTACTGGCGTCAAATCCTGGGTATCTCCCCTGTACAGGATTAATCCGGTAATGATAATGACAGAGTATTCATCATCAATTCTATTTTGGTGCAATCTGTATAACGCGGTAGATTCTACCGGTCTCGGAAGATTCTACCGATCTCGGTAGACTGTACTTGTTTTGGTGGAATCTTCCTATCTCGGTAGCGCGCTGCCAGATTGGAGTCTCCGGCTCTCAGTGGCGCCACCGCGTGGCCACTGAGTGGAGTCGCCTGGCACAGGCGCCGTGAGGACGTTAACGCCACTTCGTACCGAACGGCAGCTGTTGTTCAGTCTCTGTGTGAGTCTCTGTGCGAGTCTGTACGAGTATCTGTGTGAGTCTCTGTGCGAGTGTGTATAAGTCTGTGCGAGTCTGCAGGTCTCGGTGTGAGTCTGTACGAGTCTACAGGTCTCTGTGAGAGTCGCTCAAAGCCACTTCTCTTTGGCCGGGTTGAGGCGGCTCAACATGGGCGGCACTCAAGGTGAACTCTGATGTTGTGAGGAAGGATGTGAGGCTGAGTGGACTCGCTGACGACCGGTACCAGCGGTGTCAAGATCGACCTCTGTGCAGGAGGATCGTGAAGGACGCTACTGGGCAGTCGGACGCAGTCATCCTTCACATTATAGAAGGCGGTGGAGCTGTGGTTCCAAACCGCGCGCCGTACCAGGCGAGGTGCACCTGCACATCTACACCCAGCGATCGTGGCTGTGAGTATGGTCGTGATATCACGGGTGGGGGGTTTGTACGTGCGTGAGCGGTGCCGAGTAATGTGCACAGTGGTGCCGAGTGGGGGGGGGGAGTCGCGCCGTGCCAGGCTGAGTGCATGCTGACCCCTGCGCCGTGCAGTCGGGTTGGTTGACCAGGGCAATAGCCAGGGAGGGGCAGGGCAGCAGTTGGGGGGGAGGGGCTCCGACATCCCTCCTCCCCACGTCAGCTCGCGTCCCGTGCGGGACCGGGCAGAGAGAGTCTCTGTGTTACACAGGTCATGGCTAAACCATAGTGCAGTGTGTGTAGCCTTGGTATGTGTGTGTGCAACTGTAAGCCTTGGCACCACACCCCCCTACTGAACCCTAACCCTAACACCCTTAAACCTTAGTGGATACCTGGAGAGGGTGGCACGGTGGCCCAGTGGTTAGCGCTGTCGCCTCACAGCAAGAAGGTCCTGGGTTCGAATCTCTCGGCTCGGGTGCCTTTCTGTGTGGAGTTTGCATGCTCTCCCCGTGTCCGCGTGGCTTTTCGCCGGGCACTCCGGTTTCCTCCCACAGTCCAAAAGCATGCTGCTGCATAGGTTAATTGGCTCGCAGGCTAAATTGCCCCGCAGTGCCGGCGATGGACTGGCGTCCCATCGTCGGTATATCCTTGCCTTGCGCCGTGTCTGCCGGGATAGGCTCCGTGCTCACCGTGACCCTGTATAGGACTAAGCGGTTTCAGACAATGAGATGAGATGAGATACCTGGAGATTCACTCTCCCTTTCCTGGGTCTCTAGCGGCCAAGTTCGGTAGGGACATGACTACCGGAAGATCCCTTATCTGAGCCTCTGGCAGCCATGTTCGGTAGGGAACATACTGCACACCTCTCCTTTACGTGGGCATCTGGCAGCCAAATGTGATAAGGACGTGACTACGAGACTATCTCGACTTGTGCGTTTAGCGGCCCTGTTGGAGGTGTGACGCTCATGACAACAGGCAGCGCTCCACAGGGATTAACCCCAGTGAGGAGGCCCCACAGTACGTAGTACCGGTGGTGAACCTGGCCTGGCACAGCAGTCAGCCCATAGCACCTGGATGCCGTGACCTCCAGGTCAAAAGCGTTTTAATGGTATAAATGAAATGTATTACTCGTAATTAGAATTGTTTATCATTACTTTTGGCCTGCTGAGTAAATCTTCTAAAAAACGAGCCCTGCGATGTATTGGCGTCATATTCTAGGTATCCCCCCCGCCTTGCACCCTGTGTCTGCCTCTGTCGGCCTGTACAGGATTAATCCAGTGTTGATTATGATGAGTATTCATCATAATTTCGGTTTTGGTGCAATTGTCACACCACGACTTTTGACTCCGGGCTTGTGACGGCTTACAGCGGCAACACCACGGCGAGGATCAGCGCCCACTCCGCCGCGATAGACAAGCCAGCGAGCATGGATGAGCAGAGACTTCTTGATTTTAGATGCTTTATTGAAACCAGCAACGCACGGGGCCGGAGTAGCGGCACACAACGAGCTGCAACATCGCGATACTTCCTCCTCCTTCTCGTTCCCCCAGGAGACTCTCTTCGCCCCTCCCCACACCCCGCTCCTTATATCCCCGCGGCCCCTTCTACCAAGTTGTAACCGACGTCACCCTGCTACCGTAAAAGTCCCCCCACAGCCCGTGCTGTCCGTCCCCCACGTGGCTCTTCTAGAAAGTTCTAACCGACGTCACCCCACGTGGCGTTGGTCCCCCTTCTACAGTAAAAGTCCCCCCTCCCTTATTCCTTAACTCTGCACAATCTCTCCAACGTGGTGGATTGCACCGGTCTCGGTAGAGTCTACTGGTGTCGGTAGATTCTACCGGTCTTGGCAAATTCTACCGGTCTCGGAAGATTCTACCGGTGTCGGTAGACTCTACTTGTTTTGGTGGAATCTTCCTATCTCGGTAGCGAGCTACCAGTTTCGAGTCTCCGGGTCTTAGTGGCGCCACCGCGTGGCCACTGAGTGGAGTCGCAACCTCCTGCGTGAAAGTGAACACCGGAGTCTATTGTTAGTCTCAAAGTGCACCTAGCCTGGCACAGGCGCCGTGAGGACGTTAACGCCACTTAGTAGCGAACGGCAGCTGTTGTTCAGTCTCTGTGCGAGTCACTGTGTGAGTCTGTGCGAGTCTGCAGGTCTCGGTGTGAGTCTGTACGAGTCGACAGGTCTCTGTGAGAGTCACTCAAAGCCACTTCTCTTTGGCCGGGTAGAGGTGGCTCAGCAGACGCAGCGTGGGCGGCACTCAAGGTGAACTCTGTGTGGTGAGGAAGGATGTGAGGCTGAGTGGACTTGCTGAAGACTGGTACCAGCGGTGTCAAGATCGACCTCTGTGCAGGAGGATCGTGAAGGACGCTACTGGGCAGTTGGACGCAGTCACCCTTCAGTAGACGTCTACCGCCCTCGGTAGACGTATACCGCCCTCGGTAGACGTCTACCGGTAGACGTCTACCGGTAGAATCTTCCAATCGGAAGCGAGCTACCAGTTTGGAGTCTCCGGGTCTTAGTGGCGCCACCCCGTGGCCACTGAGTGGAGTCGCAACCTACTCCGTGAAAGTGAACACCGGAGTCTCTTGTTTTTCTCAAAGTGCACCTAGCCTGGCACAGGCGCCGTGAGGACGTTAACGCCACTTAGTAGCGAACGGTAGCTGTTGTTTAGTCTCTGTATGAATCTGTGCGAACCCCAACTCTTACCCAAAACCCTAACAACCCTACCCTTAGCCCTATCCCCCCAACCATACATGATTGGCATCAATTTATTTTATACAGTTGAGCACAGACCCAAAACGCCTCGTAGCCAGAAACATTAGTATTCCAAAAGCTGTCAAAGTAAAACACGTTTATTTAATTGTTTAAAGCTTATACTCTACACACAGAGAGCCCAAAATACTCGATGCATGGGTTTCTATGCAGGACTTTGGGTATCTGTGCTAGTCTGCATCTCCGAGTCTGTGTTCTGTGAGTTGTGTGTGTGACTAAATATATGGGTCTGTGTGCATCTATTCTACGTAAAGTCTGAGGTTCTATGAGTCTGTACATGAGTGTGTCTATTATAGTCTGGTCTCCACACGAGTGTATGGGTTTCATTACAAATGAAACCCATATGAGTCTCGATGTGCGTATGTGTTTGTATGTGGGTCTCTGAAACTGGATCTCGATGTGAATGGTCTCTATGAAAGTCTATGTGCATGTAAATAGGTCAGTGTGTCCCTATTGGCCAACCATGTTATATATGCCGATGATTTGGTGATTGCTGCTCATTCTGAGGAGGAGTTGGGGGCTCTGTTGTTGAACCTGGAGAATGCCACAAAAAGGTAGGGTCTTACCATCAGTCCCACCAAAACAAAGCACCTGTCTGGGTATTTGGTGCAACCAGGTACTCCACCTCCTCAGCTCTCAATGAGTGATGGGGCAGTTGTAGAGACAGTGGAGAAATTTCCATACCTAGGCAGTGTGCTTATGGCCGGTTCCGGTTTGACAGCAGAGGTCTCGCTCCAAATCAGTCGGACAGCATTATCATTTCATCGGTTACGTAACACTGTGTGGGAGCTATCTGACCTGTTACTCCACACGAAGCTTCGGGTCTTCTCAGCTGCAGTCATGTCCTCTCTTCTCTATGCTTGCGAAACGAGAACCCCCCTGGCGGAACATCTGCGTCGTCTTCAAACTTTCCGGCTGGCCTCCCAACGATCCATCCTGGGTTTAACCAGGTTGGATTGTGTGAGGAGCTCACATTCTCGAAAGATCTGAACAGGGTCCTATTGATGAGCTCCTCCGGCAAGCGAGGCTGCGGTGGCTGGGTCATGTAGCCCGCATGCCCAGCCACCGCATGCCCAAGCAGTTGCTGTTTGGCCGGAGAGAGGGGGCTAAACGGGCGCGGCACGGGCTACAGAAAAGATGGACCGATGTAGCACAGGAGGACTTGGAACTGAGTGGACTTGCTGAAGACTGGTTCCAGCGGTGTCAAGATCGACCTCTGTAGAGGAGGATCGTGAAGGACGCTACTGGGCAGTTGGACGCAGTCACCCTTCGGTAGACGTCTACCGAGGCCGGTAGACGTCTGCCGGTAGACGTCTACCAAAGGGTCTCTACCGAAGGCGGTAGACGTCTTGCTGAAGACTGGTTCCAGCGGTGTCAAGATCGACCTCTGTTGAGGAGGATCGTGAAGGACGCTACGGGGCAATTGGAGGCAGTTGCCATCCAACTAAAACAGAGGGCAGAGGAGTGACGCTCACAGCAACGAGCGGAGCGTCGGGCGGCTCAAACACAGCAAGTTGGCACAGTAGGAAGCATAGGTGGTGCATCTGCCAGTCATCTCGGTCAGGCAGCCCTCACACCTGGGTCTGTCCCGTGGCCTCCTGTCGGCGAGCCTTTGACACTTCACGTG
Organism: Mordacia mordax; assembly: GCA_036362905.1. Classification (NCBI taxonomy): domain Eukaryota; kingdom Metazoa; phylum Chordata; class Hyperoartia; order Petromyzontiformes; family Petromyzontidae; genus Mordacia; species Mordacia mordax. The sequence goes on along the minus strand of JAZEWT010000008.1, from coordinate 23,846,210 downwards.
GCCTCAAAGTGCATATGGCCTGGCACAGGCGCCGTGGTTACGTCACAGCCACTTAGTTGCGAATGTCAGTTGTTGTTGTGTGTCCCAATGCGAGTCTATGGGTCTCTATGCTAGTACAGATATCTATGTGTAGATGTTACTGGGCAATGCTGGTGGCTTCATCAACGTCTGCAGCTGTGCAAGACTCGGGGCCAAGATCTGCAGGAGGTGGTGACGGATGGACACAGAAAGACATGGAAACATTACACAACGTGGTTAATGTGAGAGTGAATATGGTGAGACAAACTCACATCACACAGCACGGTGAATATGTGAAAACGCAAGTCTGTGTTTGAGAACAAGTGAGAGACACAAAGTGTATAACAGGCAGCGTGAGCAGGTGTGTATTACTGTATGAGTAGGTGGACTTTGAGGCTATCACGTCAAGTGTAAAAAATGCACCACCAGGTCACGGAACAGACCCACGTGCCATGGGTTAACCTATGGAACAGGACAGTGCAGATAAACCCGTGGCCCTTTGTTCATCATGAAGAATGGCCACAGTGGGTGGGGGCTGGCTGAATAGTGGCTAGAGATAGAGCAATCCAAATTCACTTTCTACTCAATGCCAATACCATTGACGATTGGTTGAATTGGTTTTGGGCCTCTTCTAGATCGACTCAAGTTCAAATGCAGTGTGTAAACATGACTATAGAGGAGACAAAGGCAGTCAAGTGTGCTTGCTAGCCACCCACCCACTCGTGTGCATTCACATATGATCGTGAGCAGCATTTTCCACTAGTTAAGGCTAAACGGGGGAACTATGTATTTATGCAAATGTGTGAGTGTGTGGGTGAGTAGGTGATCTCACCGGGCTGAGGCCTCTGAGAGGTGGGAGATTCAGGGCCGGCAGGAAGGCACGGGCACTGGGTAGGTCTGGTGCAGGGGCATCCGAGTAGAGGAGATACAGGGCGACCGGCAACGCCCTCCAAACTGCTTCGCTCGCCACTACAACCACCCATAAATTAACCACATCAATGAAAATCAGCATCCAATGAACCACATCCACCACCATATCACTACCATATTAACCAAAACTACCACATTTAACAAAGCCACAACCACCATTGTCAACCACAAACCCATGCGTCTCATTCGGGGATCATGCATCGTCCTCAGCCCACATAACTTGTGGAGTGCCTCAAGGGGCAATTCTAGGGCCAATTTTATTTTCTATCTACATGCTTCCTCTTGGCCATATAATACGCAAACATGATATATCTTTCCACTTTTATGCTGATGATACCCAGCTGTATCTCACCATCAATCCTGGCGATTTGAAGAATTTAGTGGCTCTCCTTGCTTGTATAGATGACATTAAATGCTGAATGGCGCTTAATTGTTTACAGTTAAATAAAGATAAGACAGAAATTCTCATTCCAGGTGACAAACAAAAATTTGAACGTATTCGTTCAAACATGAGCCCCATAATCTCCAACGTGACATTGGCCTCCAGGAACCTTGGGGTTATTTTTGAGCCCTCTCTAAATTTTGATTTGCATACCAAAAAACTAATACAATGTTGTTATTACCAGCTGAGAAACATTGCGAAAATTAGGTCACTTCTATCTCTTGCAGACACTGAGGTCATCCACGCGTTTCTTTCTGCTCGGCTGGACTATTGCAACTCGCTTTTTACCTGCCTGAGCCAACGCAACCTGTCCAGACTGCAATTAGTGCAAAACTCTGCTGCTAGACTCTTAACTAAAAGAGATCAGCCAACAAAGATCTATTGATTGTTCCAGAGTCTAGACTTAGAACAAAGGGAGACCTTGCCTTCACGGTTCGGGCCCCTAGGCTCTGGAACAGTCTTCCTGACAAGACAAAAGCTGCTAAGTCTGTGTTTTCTTTTAAAACCATGTTGAAAACTCACTTTTACACGTCAGCCTTTAGTTAAGTTATTTTTTACATATTACGATTGTATTTTGTGTCATTGTTTTATTGTTTTTACCATGTTGTTTTATGCCAACTGTGAAGCACCTTGAGCTGTCTGCATGATGGGTGCTATATAAATAAAGTATTATAATTAATTATTATTATATGCCGTTCTTCACTATGGTGATGTAACCACTGTACTTATTGCAAACACAACTGCATCAAACACTACCACCACGCTAACCACAACCGCCACAATAACTACACATACAACCACGTAAGAACATTAAGCCCATTCATTAGGCACCTGCAGCAGACAGTCCAGTCGCGTGCATGGGCGGAGGGAGGCTAGGCCAGGCCACGGGGTCCTTCCAGCAAGGGGACCTCAGGGTCCTACCGACTGGGGCAGCAGGCAGCAACTCGGATGCCCCAAGTCCAGCCAGTACAAGGATCCGGCCCCATGCGGGGTCAGCCAGGTTCACCAACTACACAAGGGAATCCTGTTACCTACAATGCCAACACCCAGAATCCTATTTGCAATCCTACTATCCGAGAACCCTTTAAATGTTAAATATCTTCTGGGTCAGCATGGTCCACCAGCTACAAAGGCAATTCCCATATCCACAATACTTCTATCTATACAGACATGTCAGCGTCAGCTAGGTTTACTACAAAGGGAAATCTTAATAGCAGCAATCCTTACATCAATACAGCATTGCCAGGATCAGCCAGGTTCACTAGCTATGAAGGGCAATTCTAAAATCAGAAATCACATTCTCTATAGTCATCTATATAATTATCTATAAAGGATATAACCCATAATGTCACTACTGCAATCAGAGCTGATGGTCTGATTGGAGCTCTATTTCTCGAAATATCCACAAAGCCTATTATATGTGTATGACCCAACTTTTAAAAAACGTGAGACACCCAAAAGCATGGCTTGAACCATCCGCCTTCCACATTAACCAAAATCCTAACACAACTGGCCAATGGGAAGCTCATGGTCGCCAAAACTGGATTGTAATTTGCCGCATCACTTGCCTGCTTCGCCCAGTCGTAAAGCAGCTCCTCCGGGATGGCGTACGCACACAGCGCCGCCCACACCTAGGAGCACAGCAGTGCAGTTAAACAGTGGACTTAGCTGCCGAATATATAGCTCTATAGCACTACGGCTATCTGGCTGTGCATGCTGATGGTTGCAGCGTCTCTGGTTCTCCATGTCACTCTGCCCTATCCCCATGTCTCTCTCCATTCTTCAATATCCTTGTATAGGTGTAAGCAGTTCTTCGTGTTTCTCTCACCCCGTTTCTATGTCCCCATTTCTGTTTGTGTCTCTATCTTCGTATCTCCGCATGACAACTTTAATGTTTAGATTGTCCCGATGTCTGTGTCTCTCCCTTCCTGTATACATGTTTCTCCATGTCTCTCTTTCACTGTCTCCCTGTTCTTAAGTCTGTACGTCTTTCTATATCTGTGCTTCAGTGTCAGGAAGTCTCTCTCTCTCCATATCTCTGTACCCCCGTGTCTCCATGTGGCCGAGTACCACCACATCTATGTCCCAAATTGCCTTGATGTCTCTTTGTCCCCATCTCTCGTGTCTATGAATCTCCATGTCTGCTGTGATCATTTCCCCAATCCCCGTATCCCATGTCTTCATGTCCCCCTCTCCCTACATGTTTCATTGCCTGCGTGCCACAAACATGAGAAAAAATATTAGTTTATATAATGATGTAAGTTTTCATTGCTCAATGCATGATGATTGTGGCTTCTCTGATGCTGCAATTGCATGTGGAGAGGGCTGTAGGGAGATGGCAGTGCAAAGATAAGAAATATTCTGCAAGTATTAGACAAAAGCTACTGAAGCTCTGTCTCAACATCCACACATACAAAATGCATGGAACAAATGATTGTGTTGGACTGGAGTCTCGGGAGTTGAGATGCTCACTGCAACATAATTAATGTTTTGTATCAATTAACTAAATGTTGATTGCTTCTAAAAGCTGCTCTTCCGGGATAGCCATGTCGATTGGTCCTCCTCTCTCCTTCGCGACGCTTCTCCTCACGTTGGAGGAATCTTCAGGCACTGCTGTGTGTGTGTCACGTGTAAGACTAATATTTCTATGTACTGATGTAGGTACTACGTATGTTAAGTCATCAGTCTTACCCGCAGTAGCCAACCTATATCTAAGACATTTTGAAGAGGAAGCCATAAACTCGTCTATACTAAAACCCACCCCCACTGGTATGGATACGATGATGACATATTTGTCATATGGCCAGACGGAAGACAGAAGCTATAGGAATTCCTTGGTCACTTGAACGCCATACACCCAAACATTAAGTTCACCATGGGAACAGAAAAAGAAACGGCTAAATTCCGTTCCTGTACGTACTCGTGAAAAGAAATGCAGAGAGACGCTCAGTCACACTGTGTACAGGACAAGAACACACATGGACAGGTTATTTACACGTGAAGTCTCACCATCACCCGAAATAGAAATGGGGGATACTGCACACCTTAGCCCACCGGCCAAAACAATAGACAAATAACATCTAAAAGACGAGCTATAATGTCTCTCCATTTCCCTGTGTTTTTGTGTCTCCAGAGTCCCACGCGTCAATTTGTCCAATTGTCTACATGTTCCCTTATCCCACCGTGTGTCACCGTGTTCCCTCCCGTGTCCCTGTGTCTCCGTGTCCCCATGTCGCACGTCCCCGTGCTCCTCGCGTCACCTCCGATGAATCTCTGTGTTGGTAGACTCGACAGGTCTGTGCCCCCCACTCTGCCCCAGAGGGAGTGGAGGGTGCAGGGGGCATGCCGTGTGGGTGCAGGGAGCCTATCTGCATCCATGATTGCCCCCCCACACCCAGCACAAACACTTGCATGAACCCTAGGGGGCACAGCACATGAACAAGCAATAAGCTTCTGGAATTGTTGTTTCTGACGTGCCGTTCTCTACCCAGCTCCGTACAGCGCTTTGTGACCCCCCCCCCCTCTGGGTGAAAAGTGCTCTAGAAGTGCAATTATTATTATAATTGAGTAATGCTATTGTAATGTAATGAGATCCTGGGTGGGCAAGTGTCTGGAGTGAGTAGGTAAGTGCCAGACCATAAATCACTGACAACTGCGGCTTCACTGTGCAGACTATTTTCAATCAATCGGATTATCGGATGATGCAGCTGTATTTCTAGTGCTAAAAAATCACATACAACACAATGCAAAACACTCTGACGATGTGCTATTGATTTAAGCGTCACCTATTATTTAGTTGCTTGCTTTTAAAGCCAGTGTTGTTGACATGTCGATCTTACACGACAACTGCTCCTTCTTCGTTGCCCAATGCATCCATGTCAAGTAGAGCGGATCCCCGCTATAACATCTAAGATATGTTCCAAAAGGATATACGTGTACAAAACGAGACTTAACGGGGAGATGTCTAGCAAGAAGCCCTTGTATATCACAAATTACTCTTCAGACTAACGGTTCTTCATTGCTTAGTCTCAAGGTTACGCAGCGGATTCCCCCCACTTATGTCCTCTCATTTTACAAGCTACTGCTACCGAAGGTTCGGTTCTTAAAGCTCAGCGGCAATAATTTAATCTTTGTTCACAACCTGAGACGAAACAGCGGCAAACTAATCACACCTATTTACGTTTACGGTTTACTTTACTGTGAAGGGGTGCTCACTTGTGACTTAGATTATCCTCCTATTGCTGCTACAGAAACCGCATTTAGTAAACCAGCTCCTACCACCTTTTTTTTACAAATGCACCCTCGCCCTTGCCTTTCTGCTTTAGACTTTACACGTTGCTGTGGCTGCTCTTTATCGAGCTCACACGTTCAGAATGGAAAGGCCAATCTCCCACAGAACGACTCCACAGCAGAACTCCGTTTGACTCGAGTTACATTTTCCAATTCCATTCCTTCCAGCTTCACGGTTCCATGGCTCCTCTGCTCGGCAACCCTAGAAGTCGTCACCCCCAGACGGTTATCTGTTCTTTATGTTAGTGATGGTGGTGACAATTATGGTGTTACTGAAGGTGATGTTGAGGGTTATTAAATGATGAAGGAGGTGCTGAGTGATTGTGAAGGTGTGTGATGATGGTGATGCTTGTGATAATAGAGGCGATGGTACCGAGCGCGTGGTCTCCTGTAGCGAGGATGAGTGTTGAGCAGCGTGAACTCGCGCCATCGCTCCACGACATCACCACACCACTGTAAACATCAAATCAACATCATCACCATCATCATCACAATATGTGCGAGTCTGGGTCTCAGTGTGGGTCTCCAAGTGCGTGTATGCAGGTCTGTGCGTGAGTCGCTCTCTCTGTAAGAGTCGATGGATCAGCTGTGTGAGTCTGAACGCTCGTACCGCTCCTCCTCCTCCTCCCTCTCCTCGTCTCCGCTCTCCTCGTCGCTCCCCGCGCGGGAAACTACGGGCAGCACCTCCCCGAAAAAAGAGGCCATAGCCTCTCACAATACTCAAAGTCGTCACCCCGCGACTCCAGCCTCACCAACGCGACTCAACACCGCCTGCCGACTGCCTGCTCTGCCCCCCCCCTCACTGTGAGGATAGGATCAATGGAATCGTGATTACTCTCAGTTTAATCAAGAATCGATTCTTGAGTTACAATGAACACGAATCGATACGTGCCTCATGTCGCGACTAAAATCGTGTTGTGTTCTGAAAATATCGCGATTTCGTTTACCGTGTCAACGATGCTGCATCGATTCTACTTGTACCCAAAGGGAAGGAATCGATGCACGTGTGTAAATAAATGCGTATGGAAATCGTGAAAACGCGTGAGTCGACGGATCTATATAAGCGAGTCGCTTCGGGAATCACAAGACTCACAATGTTTCATTGGTGAGCGGCGCCGTCGCCTTCTCACGACCAGGAAAGTCTCGGCTCCGCGTGCACTTTGCGAGTTCTCCCCGTATCCGCGTGGATTTTCGTCGGATACTCCGGTTCCCTCCCACAGTACGAAGACATGTAGAACAACAGGCTGTTCCAACATGCCAGTACATCGCGCTGATGTACTGGCATGTTGGAGAGTTTGGGTCAGCGTGTGCAGCGCCGAGTGTTGTCGAGTGTATATTAAATAAAGTTGACGCAAAGTGACAAGCTTCCCGTCCTGGTTCTCTGGCGCCGCCAGCAGAGAAGCGCCAGCGCGTCCTGGGATGGACGGGTGCGACAGAGAGCGCGGTTAGTGATGGGGACCGGGCTCAGTATGGTGCCCGACGAGATTCAGATTTGATGATTGCTTTGAAAAACTGCTCTCTCGGGACAGCCGCATCGATCGCTTCGTCTCCACCTCGCGACATTTCGACTCACGTTAGAGGCATCCTCAGACGCAGTGTGTCGTATGTGTGACTCCTATTTATATGTAGCTACTATGTATGTGTTGAGTCACCTCCAGAGTTGCTGCTTTCCAGGACCAATGGACGACTGTCGGGGTCCACTTGAAAGGGTTCCATTGTCCTGCTCACACCCCGGAATCACATTAACCCCCTCCTGCTCCACCTGCAACTAATCTCCTAGTTTGCATCTCATGAAAGAAGTTCCAAACACTTGGCGATTCCCCTCTGATGTCCGCATTTCAGAGCTCTATATCTATGCACTACTGACTTCAATTACTGGCCACCAGGTTTGGCTGAGCTTTATTCTCATAGCTTGTTTGCCGTTCAGTCTTTTCCTGGCTTGTGAATCTCGATTGCTTCACGAATTAATCTTGGACCTTTATGGCGGATGGCCATCACACGAATTAATCTTGGACCTTTATGGCCATCCGCCATAAATCTTGGACCTTTATGGCCACCCGCCATAAAGGTCCAAGATTAATTCGTGTGCTGCTGTTGCTGATTTATCCGTATGCAGCAAAGCCACTGCTGCCTCGTGCTTTCTTTCCTTGTGGCTATTGTTCTTACAGTTTGCCTTATGTACGGTTCCTCACAGTTGCTGCAAGGAAACGTCACGAGGTGGAGAGAGGAAGCGATCGACGCGGCTGTCCCAAGAGAGCAGCTTTTCAAAGCAATCGTCATGCATCGAGCCGTGAAAACAGACAGCATTACAAGATTCATATTCCCTAGTAAAGAATTGTATTATCTTTAACTTACTAACTCAATCCATAACCATGACCCAAACCCGAAAATCTCTACTGCGAGGGGGGAGGAGACACAAAGCCATGTCGGGACTACAAATGTTACAAATATTTTTCCTTCTCGAAAAAAACATGTCACTTGCTGACATCACATTACTTTTCAAAAGAATGTTAAGTGTTGTTGAACATGTTGTTCTCTCCGCAGCTCTGCAGCGCTTTGTGACCCTCGGGTGAAAAGCGCTCTATAAATGCAATTATATTACTTTATGTAAGTTTAAGAGAGCTCGTTATAATGTTTAGTATTGAGAACTTACGCCGAAGCGCATTCACTTTTTAAACTGCTATATTGTTTATACTGTAGGTTTGTTATGGCTTGTAATTGCTCCAGAGCTGTTCTTTCAGGATAGCAGTATCGTTTCTTCCTCTCTCCCTTGGCATCAAAATGCCTTGATGCCTCCAACATGAGGCAAAACTTCACAGAGAAACAGGAACGCTCCGAAAGGCAATCCCAAAAGAACAGCCCTTCAGATCAATTCTCAGCTAAATGTCTCTGCCATATTTGATCCCATATCGAGCCGAATTATGTACATTGATATAAGACTTCATTTAGGTAAGATTGAGTTGTGGGTGCACCGTGCTTGTTGAGAGGAACTCTGCACCACACTCAGCGTGCCCGCCAATCCTTGTCGCCTGTTCACCCAGGAAGACCACTCTGTCAACTCTTCAAGAGGGTCTTAAAATTTCGTTGTACGGGGCGATTTTTCTCCACTAAGTGATTTTACAGGGAATTTTCAGCACTCGCATGTTAATCCAATAACAGTTACTTTTAGTTGTGGGATGATATTGGAGAGCTTACAGCATGCTCATGCAGAACAGGGGTGGCAGGCAATATGCCTGACAAAGGCACCCGAGTCAGAAATCACACCCAGGGGCGTCTTGATAAGAGGCACTGCCGCCTAAATTGAAACCTATTTTAACTGTGTAGGAAAAGTCATTTGATGCTAACACTAGACAAACGTATTTAATGATAGTAATGGCTTTGTAAGAAACAAGTCATCTACAACTGAAGTCACTGCATCCTGTCTTCAACCTGGTGACGAATAAATTCAGCAACAACAACGACATTTTAAAGATTTTATATCGTTTTTGTAAAATGCATTTCTAAATCAATTTTGAAATTATATAAATGCCGTCATTAAGTATAGGAAGCATCCAACTTCATGATCCATAACAAAAAATAAGGCAAACTCCTCAATACGGTGAGAAATCTATTCAGTGCAGCTCATTGGGATTTATGTACTTAGGATTACATGTTTAATCTGCTGAAAACTGTTAACATTGCTTTTTCATGTTGCTGTTAATCTACTATAAACTTTATGTTTTTAATTGTAGTTAAGCGACATCCATTTTAATTAAAAGATCTATTACTAAATTAAGTTGTGAGAACAATTATTAAACTCACTGGTGAAGCGAAACAGTTAGCGCAGTCAACTATTGTAAACACCTGACACCTTGTTTGACCTTGTCGGATGGTGGAGGGTCTTAACAGCACAGATGTGGTCTAAATCAAAAACCTATTATAAATCACAACTTGGGCCAATTAAATTAACGTGGTGGAGAAGAACGTATGTCCATGTGTGAATACAAGAGAATAACAGTTGTGTATACACATTTGTACATAATTTTGCCCTATGTATTAACGAAAATGAGTCACAGTTGGTATGTCTCAGGCCACCTGGTTTTCTCTTTGAGCTTCAACCTTAGTGACATCACAGATTTCAGTGGTGACCTGTTCATCCTCGTTCTGATGCTGATGGATGAAGCCATCACTTACTTCACCACTGTGTGAGAAATTTTGGACAGAATGAACTTTACCATCTCCCTTCAGGACGTGGACTTCAGATTCAAGACCTGGTGATGCTGTTTGAAACATGAAAATATATTAGGAAACAACACATCTACTTCAAAACACATCGTATTGCGTGGTAACATGGCTGAGTGGTGGTGGCACCTCTTATTATAGAGGTTCATGCTTTGAATGCAGGAGACCATTCGTTACTGCTGATATCAATCGTAAAATATTGAAAGCTTGCTTTACAGCAGACGTTAAAGATCCCGTCGCCATTAAAAAAATATAGGCAACTCTGTCGACGTCATATTTAAAATTTACCAAGTTATGCAAATTACCTTAAAATCCCTCAATTTGGATTACATATAGCAAGTAGTACAGCAGACAAGTGTCTTCGTGATAGCTTTGCATGATAGGAAAAGCACATTTTAAATAATATTTGCACTTCTAGAACGCTTTTCACCCGAGGGTCACAAAGTGCTGCACAAAGCTGTGGAGAGAACGGCATGTCAACAATCAACGTCAGAGTAGATGTATTAAAGTAAAATAATGACTAAAAATGAAAGACGTAAAATAACGGATAAAATAATTGTTAAATAAAGGGAGGAATAAGTGTTCCTGAGCAGGCCCAAGTTAACGGTAAGCCATCTTAAGTGCACAACAGTGAGCAGCATCAACAGTCCTAGCCAGATGACCTCAATGTCTTATAGAACAAGTGAGTTAATGTGCTTAATTACTCTTACGGTTTACCTGATTCATGACTTATTGGTGAAATATCACTGCTGCTGACATTTTCACTGCTTCCAGTAAGGTGGTTATTCGTGTTTTCCCGTGGCCGTAGTTGCTGCTCTTCATTTATAGCATTGTTGACTTCATGAGACGTTACGGTTGAGCAAATTGCTACATCGGTCGAAGTCGATGGTTTCAGTGCCAGCTGCCAGCTGGGCAGAACGGCTGCTGGATTCGGGGGACACGGAAACTGCTTTCTGTGTGAGACACAAACATTAATGTATAAGCAAATCTGCATATGGGTGGCAAGGTGGCAGTGCAGTGGTAACATTCACACCTCACTGCAAGCAGCCCCTAAGATCCATTGTCAACTGGGGTGCCTTTCTGTGTGGATTTTGTTTGCTTTCTCTATTCTGCATGGCTTTTGATCAGATTTTCTACTTGAGAATTTCTTTCCATAGCTGTTCTTTCGGCATAGCCGTGTCGAGTGCTCCTCCCCCTTCGTCACATTTCGCCTCCCACGTAAGCATCATCAGGCGTTTCTGATCATCAGGCATTTATAATGATGCTTACAATGTGGGAGGCAACACCTTACAAAGGAGAAGGAGCACTTAAAACAGCTATCTCATAATAACAGCTATGGCGAACAATTGTCATACATTGAGTCGTGAAAACCTACATCAGTACACATTCTCTGGTTTCATACTATGCCTAAAATAACACACAATCTAACTGGTAATGGTTAAACATTGCATTGCTAAAAAAAATACAAATTATTCAATTGAGATTACATATTGCTACGTTGGCACCAAATGCAAAAAGCTTAGTAGAATCCTTCAGAGTCTTGAGCCTCAGTGGGACTCTCCTGTCTGAAAAGGCAAAATAATACAAATTTAACAATCTAAATTGACAATGTGTCTAGTTTGCAAAAGCCACACATACTTGTGGCAAAATATGCCATAGCGAACGAATTGGAAAACATCCATTCCTGGATATCTTGTGAAAACGTAGCTCAAACTGTAAAATAACACGTGTTTATCGAAAACTGACACATACTGACGCCAACTTAAATGCATACAACCTTCCTATATCGACAGACCCAGAGGCCGGAGGACACTCCTCGAGCCGCTCGCCCCAAATTGGTGCGAGTACCTGATGATGCGGATTGCAATTACCAGTGAAACGTCATATTTCATTGTAAATGTTGTGGGTTTGATCTGCAATGCACCGGTGTGCTGAGATAGTTATTTTCACGTGACAAAGCCTTACTGATTGGCTGTGTTGGGTGGATGATGGTTTACGACATTTTTACGTGACATAACCAAAAAATTGATGTGGATTTACTTGGTTGAGTGCGCAGGCCAGGGTGGCAGGGTAGCCATGCAGTTGTAAAAATATTGTTGTTGATATACCGTTCATATGTTGTCGTTATGCCATTCTCTCCACAGCTCTGTGCAGTGCTTTGTGACTCTTGGGTGAAAGGCACTCTGGAAATGCAATTATTAACATCTGAGCCTCACACGAAGAAAGTTCTGCCTGAGGCAGTTCGATTCCTGCTTCAGGCACCTTTCCATGCAGTGTTTGTTTTCTCTGCCTGTTCTGCATGTATTTCCTATGGGTTTTTGCAGTATCCTACTACAACTGAATAAAAAAACCCAACCAACTAATTCATTGGCCGATATATAGGGCACAATGTCTGGCAAATGTTTGTACCAACTAACTGCATGGCTGTCTTCCCCTGACTTTGCAATTTCCTCACATCTCTGAATAATTTTCTCTCTCTGAATACCTTAGACACTGAACGAATATGCGTGGTGCATTATGAATTCTGTTATATTTAAGTATGAAGTTAAAACGAACACATTTAATAGAAGACATTGTAATGGCCAATGTAGGCCACTTATTATGGAATGTTGACATTCATTGGAATGCTGTCTCTCATGTTAACTTTGGGTCTACTAAACATGATCGCCAGAGAGAAGAGTCCTGCAATAATAATTTTTGCTACAGAGGTAATATGTACAATTTATAAACTAAAATAATACAATAACCACTGCTCACTTGCCATGTTTTATTGTACTATGCACTACTAGAGAACAGTTAAAGTTACTGTATGGTGCCCACGTGTCGATTGCATAGTTAATACTGCTCAATAAATCCTAAGGATGAAAATTGCAACATACCTGAAAATATAAATAAAAATAAAAAATGTCTCCGCTTTAAACCAATATTTTCCCTATTTCTACAATATTATTCTGGATTTTCGGCGATGGACCGGCGTCCCGTCGTCGGGTGTATTCCTGCCTTACGCCCTATGTTTCCGGGATAGGCTCCGGCTTCACCGTGACCCTATATATAGGATTAAGCGGTTTCAGATAATGAGATGAGATGAGAGATTCTGGATTTCATGTTTAATAATAAACATCTATTTATTCTCCGGGGGAAAAAAAAAAACTCAACATTTGGGATGTTTATCAACATACCTCCCCAGCAGGAGACCTTTAATGGAGGCTATTTCTGTTCGAAGATCTGAGAGTGATGGACCACTGGCCTGCACGCATGCACACACACATACAATCCCCTAATTTAGCACCAGAGCATGATGAGGCAGGTGAGCCCCTTGTTAAGGTAAGGACAGAATGCACCCGGCCATATTCAATGTCAGCTGTGGTAGTGGTGGTGACACACGTAGGAGTCTGCAGTGACTCAGGTTGAAATTGCAAAATACGAGTGCGTAAATTATCAGAAAAATCTGATGATAAGCTTCTGGGAGATGTAAACAGGTACACCTGCGCCGTAATAATCGAATGCAATATTATACTTTATAACAATAACTATAATTGAATTTATAGAGCGCTTTTCATCCGAGGGTCACAAAGCGCTGCACAGAGCTGCGGAGAGAATGGCATGTCAACAACACAAGGCACTAAAATGGAAAATCAGCAACAATAAAATTTTTTGGGTTTTTTTTTAAGATATACACATCGTTGCAGAACAACATGTAAAATATTATCAGACTTTCAACTATATTTTTAAAAAGCAAAATTGTCAGTGTTTATAATATATATTTTGGGAAATGGTTTAATGTAACATTTACTGTATAAGAATAATAACTGCATTTCTAAAGTGCTCATCACTCAAGGGTCACAAAGCGCTGCACAGTGCCACGGAGAGAACGGCACATCAACAATGAGATAAGCGGCAAATCAGCAATAACGTTTTTTTTTGGAGTATTTTTTTTTAAATATCGAAGGTAATCACTCGAAGATGGAACGAGAGACAAGAGAAAACTAGAGGGGGGGGGGGAGGCAACCGTGCCGAGAACCGTTGCCAACACTTGTCAGACACCACGTGCCATGTTTTCAGCCTCTAAATGTTTCTTAGTTATGGTCGGAAACTCACGCAAAACAGGAGAGCACACAAACTACATATAGAAAGGTGCCCGAGACGGAAATCAATCTCTCTCGGGCAGGACCTTCTGTGAAGAGAGATGGATGTTACCACTGCGCTTCCCTCTTTCACAGGATTACGGTGAATATTCACACTACCTTGGATAAAGCCGTGTCATCCGCGAGACGCTCCAGTTGCCTTTGTTGACGTGACACCAGCTCATAGGTCCCCGCGACACTTGTCTGTAGTTGTGTCACTAAACAATCACATGAATATTATGCCACAAATACGATTTTATTGCATTTATATTTATTTACGTGTTTATCCTGGAAATTTGAAATAGGTCAAGACGTTTTCAGGAGGGTCCTCCCAATTGTTCGCAAGTGGCAATGTTGCTACGTGTAACCCCAACCCAGTCACTCTCCATTGTTTTTCATCATCGACATGTTTGTCCAATTCCAATAATTGTTAATGTTTATAATTTATCTATTGAGAATTGCTCTCCATTGCTATGGCCATAACACGTATGCTATGGCCATAGCTATAGCATACATTGAGCTGTGAAAACCTACATCACTACAGTGTACTTAAAATTACTTCTGACCTAATTCATTATTAAATTCATTACTGAAAACTCCGCAAAATGCTAGGGCCCTTTTAGGACAGTCCTGCATATGGGTTGTTATTTGAATATATTTTCATTCACTTAATGCATTTTTACACAAATGCGAGGAAAACAGAGAACCCAGAAGAAATCCATACAGAATAAAGGGAGAAAACAAACACACCCCCGAGTTGGGTTTTAAACCCAGGACGCGTCTTGCTGTGAATCATAGGCGTTTACCATTGTGCAACAATCCACCACCTTGGTGAAGTGCCCGAGTCATGGACATTTGAAGCCTGTTTACAGCTGGTGAGAGCAATAAAGCACTGTAGAATGATTTTTGGGTATGCATATGCAAGGAGCTAAAATTGCAACACGATTAATACATCTGGCAAAAGATGTGGTATTCTTCATTATAGCTACACAGACTGCAGATGATTATGGCCGATTTGTGTGGCTAGGTAATACATTGGTAACATTTCTGTGCCACAGGAATAAGGGCATTGATTTGATTCCTGGTTCCGGTACCTTTCTATATTGGGTTCTCACACCTCTAGTTTTCTACTACTCCAGGTTCTCTGGTTTCCTGCTGTAGCTAAAGAAAAAGCATGCCACGTCATTGGTGCCGGACAAACATGCTTCTGCTGTAAAATTACCTGCATATTACTTAAGCAGAATAAGCACACA
The DNA here is from genome assembly GCA_036362905.1 of Mordacia mordax. Classification (NCBI taxonomy): domain Eukaryota; kingdom Metazoa; phylum Chordata; class Hyperoartia; order Petromyzontiformes; family Petromyzontidae; genus Mordacia; species Mordacia mordax. The sequence goes on along the minus strand of JAZEWT010000008.1, from coordinate 23,830,932 downwards.
GCAGCAATGTCACCCCCATTAAAAAAGCTTATCAGAACCCTCCTGAATCAGTTGGCTAAACATGATAAGTCTAACATCACAATGACTGGTGAGGAATATATGGAGGCTCAAGCAAGACACATAACAGAAAAGAATAATGGCTGAAGGTCGGACTAACGGCGGACTAGCAGTGAAAGAAACACTGAGGATATTCAACACTGACATGGAGAAATGAGATCAGCTTGTGTGTAGGCGCTACATGGGCAATTGCACCGTAGGACTGTGAGCGATGGTGACAGCTTCAATAAGCCTTTATCCAGCAGAAGACACAACATGTCAGATGATTATAACAATGATGAAAACGATTTAAAAAGCGCCACACACATTCGTTCAATGTCAAAGGTAATCAAAGACAGAATTATTCAGAGGTGTGAGGAAACCGCAGAAAGGTGGGGGAAGGCAGCAACACAGCAAGTGTCAATATTTGCCAGATACTGTCATATATACTATGTTGTTTTCAGCCAATTAATGAATGATATTTTTTGTTGTGGGAAGAAACAGGTAAACCCAAAGAAAATCTACGCAGTATGGGAACAGCACAAAAACTCTGCACAGAAAGGTACTGGAGGTGGGGAATCGAACTGCCTCGGGCAGGAATTCATGTGAGTTGCAGATGTCGCTCCTGCATTGCTTCCCTGACTACTGCGGAAGAATGTGAATGTGCGAGCCCATTAACGTCTGGACACGACGCATGTGCGCTGCTCCGTGTACGCAGCATGCACCAGCATGGGTGAGTGAAGCAGCCATTGCAGAGACGGTTGACTCCACATCGGCAAGACGCTGGGCTTCTGCAGCACGGGCAGCCAGCAGCCACTACACACGCACACAAGTTAATCCACACACATACGCAGGTAAGTCCACACATGCAGGTCAGTAAACACAAACGCACGTCGATCCGCAAACACAGGCATGCAAGTTGGACAACAAATGCATTGAGATGTCTCCATCGCTGCTGCACAGAGTAAGTAATCCTCGACTTTCAACTTCCTGCACACAATGTGAGCATATTTAAGTTTGGGTTGGCATGAAATTGTTATACTTTGCAACAATGGTCAAACATGGGAGGATATTTTTTTAAGTCATACATTCACTGTAAAAAAAAATGTAAACAATAAATAATGTCACACAAACAGTAAATATATATTTTTTTATGTAATAAGTACAACAGGTTTTAACCGTTTCTGGCAATTATGCAGATGTTAAGATCTTAAAACACCAAAATAGACACATTTCACAATGTGTCTAGTTTGCAAAAGCCACACATACTTGTGGCAAAATATGCAAAGCTTTCTGGCATAATTTCCAGAAACGGTTAAAACCTGTTCTATTTATTACAAATGTACACTGGCAAAAAGTACCCATAGCATAGTTTTTTATATGCCTAGTATAACATTCATCATGATTTATAGTCATTATTTTACTTAACTGATCTGCTCTGTTGTTTTTGACATGCAGTTCTCTCCACAGCTCTGTGCAGCGCTTTGTGACCCTCAGGTGAAAAGCGCTCTAGAAAAGCAAATATTATTATATGTATTATGTAGTACCACTATTCTCAACAGGTGAGTTGCAACTCATCAGTGGCTTGTGAGTGCCACCTAGTAGTCCGTGGAGACCAGATCCAAGTGTGCCTTGAGGTGCAAAAAGTTGGGAATCCATTATGTAAGGTACCTGCAGCCTCCCATCTTCACGGACTCACGCAAGTGCAAATGATAATGCTCTATACACACCTTGTACATTCGGTTGATCCCAATGCCAAAAGCCACAATGACAGCTGACAAAGCGCCTATGTCCCTCCAGCGCCAACCTGGAGAGCAAAGCATTAGTATGAGATCCAATGGGCCATCATCTACACCGAAGGCTCTCATATGTTGTAAGTTTTGATGACAGAATCAAGCGATGTTAATAATGCAAGGACACAGATCTCCGCAAGCACACACCAAGTCAGCAGTGGCAAGTGTTACTCACCGGGCAGTGATTGTCTTGGGGCAGGCTGGGCCGCACACTGCCCGTGGAGCAGGCTTGTTCCTTTGTTAACCCCGGCCCGCAGGAATACGTCCTCTATCTCTTTATCCGTCAAACCTAGACACAGCAAGAGCAAAACACATTGTGCCCATATTTACGATACTACGGTGACATCCAGTACCTTACATATAAATTTGATAGTTAAATTATTTGATATTAACACTTGGATTTTAACAGCTAATATTATGATTTATATTTTGGTAACAATTTCACCAACTTGGTGTCATTATAAACCTCCACCTGCTGAAACTGTCCCGTGGAACGAGGTTTCATGAAATGGTCACGTGTCTAACTGGCTCCCTTTGGTTAAGTGACGTGTACTTTAATTACTGTGAGCTAATAAAATAATTGGTGCACAAAATGCCTTATAGTCGTGATAAGTGACTGGTTGGACGTGCCAGATGGTAGAGGGTATTCACAACACAAATGCGGTCAAACCATCATGTGGCCAACACCGAATTATACTTTGCTGTGACTGCATTTTTTATTACTAAACTTTGAGCAATACAATTATATTGTCAACAAACATCTCCAGAAATTACTAAAAGTATTATGTACATCTAAATACGACACTGTCAATGCTGTAAGCAGTACACTTTGCAGACTATCCATAACATCACCTCACAGTGACTCAAGTAATACTATAATGCATAGAGGTGTAATTCCATTATAAATATATTATCTCTACTTATTAGTTGACAGGATGCTAGACATCCCAGGTCACAAGAAGGGCTCTGCCCCAAGTCCGTCGAGCTGGGAAGGCTTTCATTGCAAACAACTTGGGTCACACCTTTCTTGCGTAGGAAAGTTCGCTGTATCTGTGGGGGACTTCCAGCCACTTTGGGGTTTTGCAGGAATTTGACAGCTGTACGAACCTGCACAGGTCACAAACACCATCTTACACTTTATATATTTGTGCAAGGTCCAATAGTGAGCAACTGTCAACATGCTTAGAAAAAGGCATGCATGAGCTGACAATGTGTTACCCTCATTATTCACAAGCAGTACCATAGTGAGTCGAGAATAAACAGATCCATAGTAAATGGGGATAACATTGGAGTTTAATTCGTACATCATAACACCGGAACAAAAAGCCTAACAAAGTAAGTATTGCTATAGCTTTGTCTCTTATGCTCACCTAGAACCCAATTTTACTGGCATCAAGGTTTGATGAACACTTCCAACGACAAGGAGTGCCTCACCTAGAAAAGCCCCAAATATGAATGTAAATAATTCATTTCTAATTCACTTAAAACTCGAGAGGGTGGTGTGGCTAGTGTTGTTTCTCACTTCCACAGAGGTAATCTCAATTTCAGAAGCTATTTGCGGTCATGGGGGAGAATCCAATCCTCACTCAAATTACGCACACACATGTAGTACACCAATACATCCTCCATGCCATTTTTAACACTTGTTGTTCTCTATCTGCTCCTGCTCCCACTTGGTGCAACTGCCACTGGCTTCAATGTAAACCATCGTCCTATGCTGATGGTAGAGTACAGAGCCCACAAATCATCACTGAATCTACAATTTTTCTACATTCAATCTCATCTCTTCTCTGTCTATCGTATTCATCCACACCTCACCTTTTCATCTACCCTATATCTACACCTGTAAGATTTCACTTCTCAGCTTTGAAAGGGCAAGAAATGTTCAAAAATTGCACCCCTCTTGTGTTAATGGCAACACATTAATCACAACATTAAACGACACACACAATCATTAAAACAAGAGAGACAAGTATCTCCACTTACTAAATGTTCTCTTGATGCATTTCCTTCCACCACATCCATCTCCTAAAATGAAAGTGCAGTCTCCGTTAAAATATAAGACCAATGAATACTACTGCTACTTCATGGTGATTTTTTTCCAAAGCTATTCCTTCGGGATATTCATATCGAGCACTCCTTCAAGAAGTTTTACCTCCCACGATGGAATCATCATGCATCAAGCGGTGAAAATATATCTCAGTATATTACTGCTTCAATACAACACTTTAATTACTGAAAAATGTATATGCAATACTTGGTGGTAGCGCAAAATACATGACAAAACACAATGCGTGCCCATGTGTCGTGTATGGCAAGCATGTTAACTCTGAAGGCAAGCAGTGCTAATTAACAAACAAAAACACTTAAAACTTTAACACAAACTGTTACCGTTATCCACAAGGTAGTTTCTATGGTTTAATGCCAGTGAATTACAGTACAGTATTGTTAGGTGAGTTTACCCAGCAGAGCCTTAATGTCTCACCAAGTGTCCAAACTCTTTTTCAGGTCAGTTGTGCAAAATATTCTAGGTTAAGAATGCTTCTAGGTTAAGAATGCTGTTCCTCTCTGCAATCCAAAACGAATTATTTGCAGATGTTTTGACCTTGGGCTGTTTGGCCAATTCTAGTAAGATTGTATTTTGTCATTGGAATCTGGCGCACCCGGAGGATACCCTTACAGAACATATAGAAAACATTCATATTCCACATGTAAAGGTGCTTGAGTCAGGAACGAGTGTTATCACTGTGCCACTCTGGCATCAAAACACAGTTTAACTTGGCTAAGGGAATGTATTTATACACTGTGGACCAATTTGTGTTATGATTGTGATCACAATGCAGATGCTGTGGTTATGTTCTGGTGGCTGTTCTAATTGTTGTGGTTACATTGTGGCTTCAGTTGCGGTTGTCAATGTTGCACTGCTGTCTTGCTAATATTTACACGTGGTGTTGATATTAAAATTGTGGACGGTGTTGTTGGCGCGTGGTATCGGTGATGTCGATATAAATATTAACGCTGAAGTTGAGTGATATCAAGCGCAAATGCCCTAGCTGTGCTTGTCATCAACATCATATTTCTTCAGATCCTGGAACCGCAACAATACATGGCCAATGTCGTCAACTAGGCTCGTACCAACATTCACGAATGAGTTCATCATCATTTGAGTTTAACATGATGCGGTACAAGGGGTGGCTATGCAACTGATCGACAGAAACACCGCCGGTCTCCGCTGTAACAAACTCATCTCATCTCTCATTATCTGAAACCTCATCTCTCTCATTATCTGAAACCGCTTAATCCTATATAGGGTCACGGTGAAGCCGGAGCCTATCCCGGAAACATAGGGCGTAAGGCAGGAATACACCCGACGACGGGACGCCGGTCCATCGCCGGGCATTGCGGGACAATTTTAGTCTGCGAGCCAATCAACCTATCCAGGAGCATGCTTTTGGACTGTGGGAGGAAACCGGAGTACCCGGCGAAAACCCACGCGGACACGGGGAGAGCATGCAAACTCCACACAGAGAGAGAGGCTGTAACAAACTAGAACCGCTATTTCTCAACCGGTGAGGTGCGCGGACCCATCAAAGTGAGCTGCGAGCGCCACCTAGTTAGTCCGTGGAGACAATATAAAAGTATAGCCTTGAGGTTCAATAGGTTGAGAACCCCTGCTTTATATGCCGTTCTCTCCACAGCTCTGTGCAGCCCCTCGGGTGAAAAGCGCTCTAGAGGTGCAATTATTATATTTACATTTGTTCTCCGTTACGACAGTTACTGTTTTACGTTAAGCGACCGACTCCGGATATCGCGAGCGAAGACGGGGAAGGAACTACTAAGTAATGGCATCCAATGGACAGCACCAGTAATGGGCCGTCAATATCGGTGTTGATGACTGTAGCAGCATCGCGGGAACCGACGACTGTTTTGCAGTAGTGGACACACCAAGGCTGATGACAAAACCCTAGTAATCCACTGCCTTCCAAGTACCATGCCGTGTCATGAGAGGGGGGGGGGGTTGTTGACCATGCTTTACCACACTAGTAAGTGTAGCATGACAGGGTGTGAAGGCCACGCCAGATCTACATTACAGGTCACGGCGACATCCTCACGGTCTGTACAAAAAATTACCCTATACTGTACGACTGTAGTACTGTATGGCTGTTACGCAATCGTTCGCACTCTGCAGATAGATAATTCGTGGTCAAGTCCGCACTCGGGATCCCAAGACTTCGCGAAACACGTTACACGCCGTGGCAATGCAGCTCCACGTGAGACGCGAAATCACCGCGAAATCCGCGCAGCGAACTCAACGTGGCCGCAACAAAACAATCGCTCACCTGCGGCGTCTCTTCCGCCGCCATGGCGCAGCAGGTCAGGGGTCGGGTACTCCCCCACTCAGGGGAGACCAATCGATCGCCGAGCCACTCCCCCACTCAGGGGAGACCAATCGATCGCCGAGCCACTCCCCCGCTCAGGGGAGACCAATCGATCGCCGAGCCACTCCCCCGCT
>JAZEWT010000008.1:23806295-23823007 GCA_036362905.1 Mordacia mordax | reverse complement strand
CGGAGCCTATCCCGGCAAACAGAGGGCGCGAGGCAGGGCTATACCCAGATTTGACGCCAGTAACATCGTAGAACACTGGGGGCAATTTACTCAGCAGCCCAATTAACATAGGTAGCAGCGTGTCTGCACTACGTGACATGGCAAACTCTGTTATGTACCTTTGAACCTGTTTATGAGCCAATTTCTGATCTGTCACAAAGATCTACCAGTTTGGTTATCAAACATGGTCTTCGACCCTTATATCTCTCCATGAATGAGTAACTTTCATGTTTAGAGTCCAGTCAAGTCAAAGGTAAACACGTATAATTTAGAACACATTGTATTGATTGCTGTTCATAGCCCCTGTGTACTCATTACGCGTGAGGATGCCTCTGTGGAGGCCTACTTCGTGGACCTCGGAACCACCAGGAACGCTGGCTGTGTTTTTGTTATGTCCGCCCCTGTGACCTCCCCCATTCAAAGTATGTTGTGTCACACGGTCACTCACGCAATCATCATTCCTGCACACCACTTGCCTGATGCCTGCGCGCATCCGTTGTGCGGGCGGACATTTGACAACAGCATACTGTTCCACACTGATGGAGTGTCCGCACGACACGGGGTTCGGGGGGTACCAGAACGACGGTGGAACTCGGCCCCAGCGACAGAGGTTTTGTCCATGGACCCTGTTGGTAAAATAGGTTGGTTCGTGGTTCCTTCGTCAGCTGGAATTTGGCCTAGGGGGCGCCGGGTTCCACATACCAGTTCTGCCGGGGAGAACATCGCTTCCCCGGATAGAAAGCTGCAGACATTTGTGGGCGCGGAGCTTGTAGGCCGGTTGGTGAGTACAGTAGGCCTAGGTGGGGCATTGGCAAGTTGGGCGGAGTTTTCGGGGGACAGTGCGACATATTCCTTCCTCGTGTAACGGTCAGGCGTCGCCATGGGATTGGTCCATTCCCAGACATACTGGCGCCGGTTGTTTACAACGGTGAAGATTGGTTGGTAGAGGGGGGCGGCGTCTTCGGAGGACAGTGCAGCTTCATTCTGCCGTGTAACGGTCAGGCGTCGCCATGGGATTGGCCGATTCTCTAGACAGGCTGGCGCCAAGGTGTTTACGACAGCGGTGATTGGTAGGAGAAAGACACGGCGCTCAGAGACAAGGGGGAACGACGGGGATTGGTGGAGAGAGACACGGCCGTTAAAAGGGGGCGGTTCGAACTGGGGCACAGGGATTTAAGGGAGCGCGGAGCAAGCGGGCAGGTAGTTGTGAGTAAAGTCGAAGCGGTTAGGTTGGCAGCCATGTAGGGGGACGAGGGCAGAGAATAGCGGGGTTAGTTAGTTAGCGGGGTTAGTTAGTCATGTACGAGAGTTGTGCCCGGAGCTGTGCGAGGCTGTGCTGAGCGGCTGGGCCCAATCGGTTGTCCCGCGTAGCGAGTGATGTAGAGGGGCAGTTGGGGCGGCTGAAAAGGTACCGAACGGCTGTGCCCGGGCTGTGCGAGGGCTGTGCCCGGGCTGTGCGAAGGGCTGTGCGAAGGGCTGTGCCTGGGCTGTGCGAGAGCTGTGCCCGGGCTGTGCCGAGGTGCTATGCCCAAGTGGTTGTGCCGCGTAGTGATTTGTAGCGAGGGAGTAGTTGGGGCGGCTGAAAAGGGACCTCGTCGCGGCGCGCAAGTCTGCAGCAGTAAAAGGCTTCCAAGTCATCTTCTGTCCGGTATTTTTGTATCAGAGCGGTGGTGTGAGTGAACGTAGTGTGAGCGCGGTACGTGTGAGAGAACGCGCACATGCCGTGTGTCGGAGTGCCGCGTGTGATCAATCAGGGACCGAGAGAGCGTGCGCTCCGTGTGATCACTCAGGGACCGAGAGAGATTGGTGGTAGGAGTTAGGGATCACTCAGATCTAGAGAAGAAATTTACGGAGGTGGGGACTATAGTTTTTGGGGACCATCACACCTCCAACGTGGGACGCGCAATGTCGTGAAGGAATCAAGAGGAGCGCTTGACAGAGCTATCCTGATAGAACAGTTTTGAAAAGCAATCAAGATACCACGAGCCGTGAAAACTGACATTCGTACAGCATCTGGTATTCGCGCCAATCCTATAAGTGCACCACAATCACGGAGACTGCGCTGTTGTTATACATATGGGTAGAGCCTGCGTAGTGGTAGAGTCTGCCAGAGGGGCCATGTTGGTGCTTTATAATCACAATTGAGTCGTTTTGATATAGACCGTGACGTCCGTACTTATTTCGAATGACGTCGAGCTATCGTTAAGTCATAGCAGTCATATGTGTACGGTGATTACACTCGCAGTAATAACCAGGGGCAGATTGCTTTCAACTGAATCGGAACGATCTGTTGAATTCAACCCAGGAACCTTTTTAACAAGCGGCGAACGTGCTAATGCTGGACCCCGGTCACGACTGTGTGTATTACGTGAATGGCCCGAGCAGTCGTGTTGTGTGCGTGACCGGAATGCACCTCGACAAGTTCTGGCAGCTTTGCTGCTGCACGAACTGCAGCGTCAGTGCTTCCGATGCCTTTGACATGAATGTACCCCGCGAGGTCTCTTGCAGCACCATTATTTTTCAGTAAGTGTAACCCCTTCAACGTACACGGTGAGTGTCCACACAACCTGGTGAGGATTGCGAGCGTACACGGTGAGCAGAGTGAGCAGCACACTTGTATGTTACTGGTGGCGTGAAATGAAGGGCGTGGTGCTAATGCCAGTAACCTCACGCCTCGGTGCAGAGTCCAACTTGAGAGACAGAGACGCGCCGCCAGTCCGCTGCAGAGGCTCAGTCGAGGGGCGGACAAGGAGAAGAGAGCAAACCCAACAGGCAGCGGTGAGAGAATGCGGTCGACATGTTTGTTATTCTGTTCTTGCACACAGCGACAATCTGTTTAGGAGTTCAATATCGAGGCCTACTCGTCACTGCAACAGGCTTTCAAGAGTCAGTTCATGTAGTTTTGGTCGTTTACCTCCGTTGAAGGAGCGCATGTTGCTGTAATTTAATATATGGGTGTACATATTTATCAGTAGCCTAGCATTTCCCACATACTATTCTGTTCCTACATTTGGTAATAGGACTGAGATAAATAGCAATGTGAAGGTCTGCAAGCCATGAGAGGACTGCGTGAGTTTGTAGTTTTGCTATTCTTCTGTTGAAAGTGCAGACTACAGTGGTTATTAAATGAGCCATAATTTGGGTTGGGCTTGATAAGAACCCTGAAAACACCGCTTTGGCACAAGTCCCACACCGGCAGAACAGGTGGCGGTAGATGCCTGTATCCTCACTAGCGTTCTTAGGAATCTGGATGAAATGTTAGGACAGTGATGTAGGTGTTGAGCAATAACTATACAGGACATTTAGGTGGTTGAACCAGGTGATCACGTCAGAAGTCGCAGGGTGTATTGCTGTCAGTCCTTCATATTTGTGAATTGAATATTCAGCTCTATGTCCCACGTTCAGATCCCCGCATCTGCTACATGGTTTGTAAGGTGGATGCAGTTAAGAGATACTGCCCTTGAGTCTCACAGAAGCTCAACGCCTGGGATATCCTTTTTCGGTTCTCTCACGAGGTGTTTGTAATTTCTTGTAAAATCCATTCTGCTGTTGAGGCTTCTTCAAGGTTAAAATTGTATTTCCATGGGTCCACAAGGGTTTGCGCAATTTCTAACGGTAATAAGGGACGTTGTTTAGGTGCCGTTGGATGAAGGAAAGTCTCGAGTTCTCTCAGACACGCTTCACGGAGGGCATCATGGCGGATGGATTGGAGAGCGATATGACAGTGTGGGCATTACCAGGCTGTTTGTGTTCGACTTACATTGATGCACCCCGTCGCAGGGTTTGGTTGAAATCACCAAGTCGAGTGTGACTACTCTTGCTCCGTACCAGTGTAGTGTACTCAGCTAGGGGGTAACACGAGCGCCAACACTGCTATTCGCAGCACTGATGATGTTGCTCCAGGCTTGTCTTTGGACCCAAGTTGATGACCAGGTTGACCCTGTTCTTCATCTTGGGAGTGCTTTGTGCAGGTGGTTGTGAAAAGTTGCTTTGAGATCGGAAGGAGATATGCAAACGCTTTGACCATACAGTGCAGTGTCTCACATGGAATCATGTTGGCTGTGTGCACGTGTAGACGGGGGATATGGACGTGTGGATTCTGCTGCTGGGCGCCGCTACGTTCTGCTGCTGCTACTTCGCGGTGCACGTGTGGCTCGCACTGCGCGTGGCACGCAAGCACTCGGCGGTGCTTTTCCCCTTCCCAGGACCCGCGCCCCACTGGCTCTACGGGAACGTGCCCTCAGTGAGTGCGGTGGGCCGCGGGGGTGACCCAGGGGAGCCGCTCGCAGCGTGCCGGGGCTGCCACCTGTGATCACCCGTGATCACCCGTGACAACGAATAGTTCGTTTTGTTTCTTTAAAAGTGGAAACAAGCATCGGGCAGCATGACGGCGGCACAGCGATAAAACGTATGCCTCATAGCGAGGCACGAATGTTCATATCATGCTTCTATTACTGTGCCTCAAACCTCTATAGGCCACTCCTTTTCCTGTCTATGATCAACCTACTTATGCATGTCCCAAACCATGATTTTGCTACACACCTTGATTAGTAATAATAATTGCAATCTATAACGTGCGATGTAAAAGGTATTCTAAGTGAGGCGTTAGGAAACCGCAAACCGCAAAGAGGCGTGAAGGCAGGAGGGAAGGCAGTGATATCATCTGTAGACACTGTCCTATGTATTTTGTGAAATCGGCCAATTATTTAATGAGTGTTTTATTAGGTGTAGGAGGAAACCTGAGAACCTGTAGAAAACCCACACAAAACAGGAGAACAATATGGCATTGCAATGGCATTAATATTAACACCCCATGTATAAATAATACAGATAAAATAAAAACAGATTTACAGCTGTTTTAGAACCAGAACGTGGCACGACATTATTAACCACAAATACAACCAAATTATAACTGCAACAATAAGACATTATGGTGTTTCGGTGGGGAACCCTCCAAGGGAGTTGACCTCAGTCGTAATCCCTGCCAGACACCCGTGGGTCCGACTTGCTCGTATGGCCATGTGGCGCGAGCTGCCAGGGCTTCTTCAGCGGCGGCATAGCGGTTCACCGTCACTTAGCGATGCGCTCACCCAGACAGCGACAAGAGACCAGCGGCAATAGATGAGCGCGAGGCCGTGTGGATGTTATCAATGCTTTAACTTCAACTACAGCAGCACACGACTGGGTAGCAGCCCACACCGGTCTGCTACCCCCCCCCACCCACACATCAGTGCTCCTCTACATCTTCACGCAGTCCCCTCCAATAGTTCTCAGGCGAGGTCTCCCCTAGCCCACGCTTGCCCGCGTTTATAATCACTTATGCACCCGCTTTAACGACCACTCATTAGCCGCCCAGCGTGGGTGACAAACACATTACCTCATTGGCTGGCCCCGCACCCTGTGACTCACTGGCAACTTGCATGGACACGGGGGGAAGGGAGGAAGCCTAACGCACTCCCCACTTGCACGTGGCCTGGCACGGTCGAGGCTGGGCACCACAACATTACAGTTACATGTGACATTGTGATGCTGTTACAGTGTTTTATGACCATAGATCACAAAGGCATCCGATGTGCTCACCAGTGTGCCTACCACTCATAGTTGCAGTTAATAGTAATTCAGAAATATAATTAGTTCAGTATCAGGGTTATACATTAGCCCCAATGTTCTTACAAAACATGAGCTGTGTGAATGATAACTGTAGGTTGCATTTTTATAAATCTACGAAAGCTGCACTGATGATGCATTGTGTGCGCTTCATTCAGGGATGTAATATGCGCGCTTTATGTTATATGTTTCGGCAATGACACGTGTTCATGACCGACATTTACAAGCTGATATGTTCCAATGTTCTGGAAATGTGTGTAGTTCCCCAATGATGAAAGGGCCCTGCAGAATGAGCTGGCGTTTTCCAAGAAGTATTCATTCGCCACGCCGCTGTGGTTTGGGCCAGCAGTAGCCTACCTGGCCATAACACATCCGGACTACGCCCAGGCAGTACTCACAACCAGTGGTAATTACGCAGCACAGCACAGGCGACTGAACCCATGCACGCTACGTGCACATACACGATAATCTTGAAGCAGATCTACAACTACGCACAAGAATATTTCAGATACACTGCTTGAGCTACAGTGGTGAGAAAAAAAATTGTGAACACTTTAGAATTTTCTGTATAAATTTGACCTAAAATGTGATCATATCTTTATCTAAGTCCTATAAATAGATAGAGATCCTGATTAAACAAACAGCACACAAAACATGCATTTATTTGATGATTGCTTCCAAAAGCTGCTACGTCGGGATAGCCGCATCGAGCGCTCCTCCTCTCTCCTTGGTCACGTTTCGCCTCCCACGTTGGAGGCATCCTCAGAAGTTTTGTCTGTCTGCCCCGATCAAAATAGATTTTTGAGGACCTCACAAAAAGAGTTATGCATAACAATAATTAGTTATTATTTAGCAGACGCCCCTTATCTAGGGTAACACGTATCATTATAGTGGCATGAGGAAACCACAGAGAGGTGGGAGAAAGGCAGCCATGCAGTCCGCTGACACCAACATTTACCAAACACTGCGTTCTATATATTATGTTATAAGCCAGTTAATTAAAGAGAATTTTATTTTTTCTATTTTTGGGAGGAAAACGGAGAACCTGGAGGAAACCCATGCAGAACAGGGGAGAACACACAAACTCCACACAGAAAGGTGCCCTAGGTGGGAATAGAACTGCCTATTCGGTTTTTGAGGCTCATCGATTTGCAAAGGGTTACAAAACAGTTTCTTAAGATGTTGGACTCCACCAATCAGCTGTTAGGGGCGTAGAGTGTATAAATGGAGAATATTGAGCACCATTGTTACTGTTTCCACCGATGGCTGTATAATGAAGATCACTCCAAGAACAAGGTGTACAAAAATCCAGGAGGTTACAAAGAACCCCAGGGTAACGTCTAAAGATCTGCAGGTCTCTTGCATTGACTACCATCAGTGCTTATGAGTCCACCATTAGAAAAACACGTAACAAGAATGGTGTGCATGGGAGCATAGTAAGGAGTAAACCACTAGTCTCCAATAAGAACGTTGATGCCCGTCTCCAGTTTACGAAAGACCATCTGGATGATCGAGAGGACTATTTGAAGAAAGCTCTGTGGACAGGCGTGTCGAAAGTGGAAGTTTTTTTGCTTAGATGAGAAACATTGTTTGGTAAAAAACAAAACACTGCATTCCAAAAAAAGAACTTCATCCCAAACATGAAGCATGGTGATGGAAATATCATGGTATGGGGCTACTTTGTTGCCTCAGGGCCCGATCGTCTTGCCATCATTGATGGAACAATGAATTTTGGATTGTTCCAGCAAATTATGCAGGTCAGGGCATCCATCCATGAGCCGAAGCTTAACAGAAAAAAGGTCATGCAGCAAGACAACGATCCAAGGTAAATGCACAAGTAAATTTACAGTAGAGTGAGGCTGAACCAAAATATATTTAGCATTTTGTAATGGCCAAGTAAAAATCCAGACCTTAGCCAAATTGAAATGTTGTGGCCACAGCCTGCAATGAGAAGTTCATTTAAGACAGTCCACATATAGCTCTCAGTTGAAGCAGTTCTGTGAGTAGGAATGAGCCAATGTTCCTCCAAGTCGAGGTACAGGACTGATCGACAGTTATAGGAACCATTCAGTTGAACTTATTACTACTCACGGGGGTGCCACCAGTTTTCTGAATGTAAAGATTGACGTACTATTTTCCACAAAGAAAATTAATGTTTGATAATTTGCTCAATAAATAAATTCAATAATATATTTTTACGAGTGCTATTTGTTTAATAATTTTCAGTTGACAACAATTTCTCACCATTGTAGGCTAAGAAAACTGCTTCATGTTTTAGTCAGTAAACACTTTTTGATATAAAATCTACAAAGTAGAGTCAGTGTTATTTTTATGTTTGGGGATTGTGGGTTTGCCTTTCACACATATCGGACACGTATTGGTTTTTACATGAAATACATTTACCTAAAACCACTCCTTATTAATTGTTAAATATTTAACAAAGAGCTACTCATTTTGTTTTTAACTGTTCAACTTAATACGTAATGTTTTACTATGCTTTATTAATATAACGTATGGTGTGGATTGCAGAACCAAAAGACGACGTGGTATATCCATTCTTTTTTCCATGGATCGGTAAGTGGAAAATCACTACTCACATATCTAGTCATGTGGCAGAGGAACAAGGAACCAACCTGGCAGGCCGGCAGGTTGCTGCTACAGTGGTGATACTTGTGCCTTACTGCAAGGAGCATTTGATGCCTAACTCAAGCACCTTTCCGTGTGGAGTTTATATATTCTCGTCCTGTTCTGCAGGCGTTTCGAACCATAACTAACAACACACAATGTAACTGGTATTGGCCAAACATCCCAATGCTGAGACATTACCTGCGAATGATTCAGTTGAGATTCCCTACAGCAACGTTTCACCCTTAGTGCAAAGTACCTGCGAGGATGCTCCTGACTAAACGTCTTGACTCATTGAGGCTTCCTTATGTAAGCACATATAGTGTAGTAATAATAAAACTAAGGTCTAAGTAGATGGATTGTTTGTTGATCTGTACTGGGTGTTCTATTCGTCTGGCATAGTATGTGTAAATCATGTGTCAAAGTTGAGGTTTGTGCGCCATGTGATGGCTACGCGAGTAGCGTGACTCACACCAAAGTAGCCCAACTGTCTCATTGTGGCACTGTGGTTAGTGCATAATTTCGAGCTGGGAGTTTTCAAGTTCAACTTTTGGTCCAATGTCGACTCACTTATGTCAACCCTTTGTGGTCTCTGAAACGTGTTCCCTTTATGCTTGGTGAAGAATGGTGGTGAGAACCGCTATCCCACTACAATCTCCGTGTCCACCACCGTCAATGTGTGTTTGCTGTGATGACGTAAGGTTCAAAACAATGATGTTTAACAAAGAACAAATCAGAAACAAAAATTGAAAAGTATGCAAAGAAATGTGGAGATAAGCATACTTGAGACGTATTGACAGACAAAAATAAGAATGCATGGATTGGAGAATACACACGTTAATGACATTGTCATTCAAACTATAGATACATATCATTGGGCTTGGATGGGACATATGGCTAAAAGGAATGATGCTTGACAGTCAAGAACAATGAGAGGTGATCAACGGATGGAATGCATTCAAGAAAATGCACTCCAAGGAGATGGAGCGATGAAATAAGCTCATGTGGAAGGCCCTGGGTGGATTGACTTAGTGAAAGATGGACACTGCTGGACATCAGTGTATTGCTCTGAGCTGTTTTCTTCAAAGTATTGGTCTGCTCAGCAGTTTCATGCAGGGAAGATCTTAAAGAATAACGGAGGCTAATTTGCAGTTTCGCTTTCAGGTGATGGCTTGCTTCTGTCAGGTGGACCCAAGTGGTTCAGAAACCGACGACTTCTGACTCCTGGGTTTCATTATGAAATCCTGAAACCATACATTGCTATTATTGGTCAGAGCACTGCATTAATGTTGGTGAGTAGAATTAACCCATTCATAGTAAATACCGAGCAATGTCTCCATGAAGTAGTTTATCATTGTGGAACTTGAGCAACATTTCAAGTCATTCAGCTTGCTGCATTATTGGTATGACTTCATGAATCGTGCCTTGAAAATGCCTAGTGCAGCTTTAAACCAAACGTCATATACACCTCTAATTTTTGTTGTGATAATATTTTTCCAACTTACTGCTATAAGTTTAAAGAATAACATGTGTACACTTCACAATTTGTTTGTTGGGTGATGGAGGCTTCCTTAACGGCACAAACTTTGTCAGATAATTGCATGTCCTAACCATCGTGGTGAATCCAAGGGCCTGCTCTGGAATTGTGGAGCTCCACATCTGGTATACCTAGCAGAGAGTCACAGAGGTATCTCATCAGCTGCAGACGTTGACTTGAGCTGAATAACATTTCCCTTGCCAGCACAGACATTGCCCAAATTAACTAGTTATGTGCAGCATCCCACTCATGTGCAGCAGTGCCTGTTATATGTGGAGTAACATACCTCGTCTCCGCAGCTAAGCAAACTGTTTTATATCACTGACATTGGGTGGCGCGGTGATTACGTCTGCGCCTCACAGAAAGAAGATTCTGCCCGAGGCAGTTCGATTCCCTGGCTCGGACATATTTCTGTGTGGAGTTGGTCTTTTTGCCCCTTTTCCTGCATGCGTTTCCTACCACAACTAAAAAATAATACTCATTCATTAATTGGCCAACAACATCATTATAGTCGTAATAGTGGCAAACACAAGCTCACTCTATGGCTGCCTTGCCCCTACTTCTCTACGGTTTTCACACTCCTGTGTATCCGTGTTTCATCCACGACCAGATAAGAAAATTGTTCACGTTATAAATTGTATCATTACTATTATTACTAAAACTAGATACACGTGAAATATTCAGACATGTCCAAAATCGGAAAGAGAGTATGGAAATATGGCGTGGGAATATATTAAACTTCTACAAAGCAGGTAGCCATGCTGAATGATAGGTTACATGTTAAACATTGATGTGGGCTGAATGGAATAGAGTGTGCATGAAAGATTGCCGAGTGCCGTTCTGTCGGGTTAAAGATACCATCAATCAAGGAAGCAAAGTGGTGCAAAGGAAAATACAAATACGCTCACCACAGAGAACCCAAAAGAACAGCTTTCAAAAGCAGTTCTCCTACATCAAGATTTCAATACAGCCTTCATAGTGGTTAAATGAATGGGAGACAACAGGTAGGTTTCGGGATTGTTTTGTTGAAGGTAACATGTAAAAATACTTCTCTGGCAAGCTGCAGGCTTTGACATTACACTATAACCACGCACGAAATCCTGTTTTTAGGAGAACATCGTGCTTATAAATAAATAAAATTTACTGACGTGAAATGTATATCGAGTAAAATAACAGGAAATGTGCAGCATGCACACACCACACGCAATAAAACATATGCTTTCCTCTTGCAGGATAAATGGGAGAGACTTACACAGAAGCAACCGACTTTTGAGGTTTTTGGTGACATTTCCCTGCTTATGCTGAACAACATCACCAAGTGTGCATTCAGCTACGAAGGCAATTGCCAAACAGAAACGTGAGTCTCACACAGACGTACAAATATGAAAACATAAATCTGAAATTAAATTCATGATAATAACAGCGTAAACTTTTCTACTTGAATAAGTTCATCATAATCCTCATTTACTTGTCTAATCTTTACACGAGTACTGCACGGGTCATGCTGATAAACTAGTGACTCCATCTGCAAAGAAAGGGGTCACTGGCATCTAAAACTGTAAACGGTTAAAGTCCCACTCTGACTACTCTGCATCATCACTGGTTGTCGAGTTCAAATCCTACTTTTATATTAACTCATCATAACTCCGGATTAATAAGTACAACTTTGTGGGAAACAAACAGTCGTTATGCTATGGATATAGTGATCCCCGTCATAAAAATGTGGAATTTCCACCACAGCATCAGCGCTGTGATCAAGAGTTGAGCACTGCCTCAATGCTCATTTTAATAGAACATTATACAGTCATGGACTAGACGATGTCTGTACCATAAAACATTCTAAAAAAACACATTAAACATGACAATAATTACAGTTATCACTAAGGAACACCGAGATCCCACAGGGTCATAAAGTGAATGATTGAATAAGAATATGAAGAGCAAACGAGGAAGGTAGGAAATTAGTGGAGCGGGAGAGGGGAGAAAAGAAATCAGGGCCTGGGGCTGGAATGGCCATCCAACTGAACCGCTGTATTATCTCATCTCATCTCATTATCTGAAACCGCTTAATCCTATATAGGGTCACGGTGAGCCGGAGCCTATCCCGGAAACACAGGGCGTAAGGCAGGAATACACCCGACGACGGGACGCCGGTCCATCGCCGGGCATTGCGGGACAATTTTTAGTCTCCGAGCCAATCAACCTATCGAGGAGCATGCTTTTGGACTGTGGGAGGAAACCGGAGTACCCGGCGAAAACCCACGCGGACACGGGGAGAGCATGCAAACTCCACACAGAAAGGCACCGGAGCCGAGAGACTCGAACCCGGGACCTTCTTGCTGTGAGGCGTCAGCGCTAACCACTGGGCCACCGCGCCGCCCCGCTGTATTATTAAACATCAAAATGTTACGTAATCGCCTGGATATTACTCAAAATATGTAATGCACACAGTATTTGCTCAACGTTAAAGGTAGCCAATCAAAAATAAAACGACTTAAGGTCTAGAAAACCACGAAAAGGTGGGGGAAGGCAGCCGAGTGATTAGCTATAAGTCAATATTTTCCAGACATTTGGTCCTATATTTTATATCAACAAATTAATAAATGCATTTACTTATGGGAGGGAACAGGAGAACACACAAACTCCACACACAAAGGTGGCCGAGATGGGCATTGAACCTCCTCATTCAGGACATTATTTGTGAGGCCAGTGGGCTCTGCATAGCCTTGAGCTTGAATACTCATATCTGCCGAGACTAGTGCAAAAGACTTTCCTAACCACTGAGACTCGTAACGATCCTCAAGGCGGTTGTCGTGTCTAACAGTGAAGGTGCAATCAGAGACATTTGAGTTGAGAGACCATCGACCCGCTGCACTCAGGAGCCTGATTCTACCAGAGGATTGTAGCTGCACCGGCTCAGCGCTCAGGCTTCCAAGCCACCTTGCTGCCACTATGGATTATTGTCGACAAACACGATTATCGGTTGATTTCTACAAGTGCTGTAAGGAATGTGGTTGCGTCTTTATCTTCTATTTAACAATCGGCCACAATGTAGGCTGCATCTAATGATAATTAAAAGTTGTCATAAATGTTGCTTTTTCTCTGTCGTTGCAGTGGCAATGCGTACGTAAGAGCCGTGAATGAATTGACGGAGCTGATTCACCATCGCTTCCGAAATTTTGCAGTGCACAACAAGTGGTTGTATTACCTTACCCCGGCTGGACAGCGCTTTCGAAAAGCCAGCTCATACGCACATAAACACACTGGTAAAGATGTCAGTGTTCTCGTGACCGCACGCATACGCATAACGTGTCGTAATACGCGGAAGGCACACATGGGATGTATCTTTCGGGGTGTTTTCAATGACACGATTGCCATGTCCATTCAGCATGTGCAATTGCTCCAAGAACAATTTCTGGAACTACTAAGGAACAGGGCGGCACGGTGACCCAGTGGGTAGCGCTGTCGCCTCGCAGCAAGAAGGTCCCAGGTTCGAATCTCGGCTCGGGTGCCTTTCTGTGTGGAGTTTGCAAGTTCTCCCCATGTCCGCGTGGGTTTTCACTGGGCACTCCGGTTTCCTCCCACAGTCCAAAAACATGCTGCTGCATAGCTCAATTGGCTTGCAGACTAAATTGCCCGCAGTGCTCGGTGATGGACTGGCGTCCCATCGTGAGTATATCCCTGCCTTGCGCCCTGTGTCTGCCGGGATAGGCTCTGGCTCACAGCGACCCTGTACAGAACTTAGCGGTTTCTGACAATGAGATGAGAATAAGGGAAAAGGTAACCGTGCTGCTTCTGAAGTGGCCTAAAGCTTGCATTGTGTGTACGTGTATTCATGAGTGTATGAGTGCTGGAGTGTGACATGGTATGCACATGTATTGTCACGCAAATAGAGGAGGTGATCAAACGGAGGAGACAGACGCTCACATTGGAAGGTATGCAGCAAAAGATCGAAGAGAAACGGAACCTGGATTTCCTCGACATTTTGCTGAGTGCCCGCGTGAGCACCGTTACCACCCAGTACACACCCCGCTCACACATTACCACACAGTACACACTCCGCTCACACATTACCACACAGTACACACCCCGGTCACACATTACCACGCAGTACACACCCCGCTCACACATTACCACACAGTGCACACCCCGCTCACACATTACCACACAGTACACACCCCGCTCACACATTACCACACAGTACACACCCCGCTCACACATTACCACACAGTACACACCCCGCTCAGACATTACCACCCAGTACACACCCTGCTCACACATTACCACCCAGTTCACACCCCGGTCACACATTACCACCCAGTACACACCCCGCTCACACATTACCACACAGTACACACCCCGCTCACACATTACCACCCAGTACACACCCCGCTCACACATTACCACGCAGTACACACCCCGCTCACACATTACCACACAGTACACACCCTGCTCACACATTACCACACAGTACACACCCCGCTCACACATTACCACCCAATACACACCCCGCTCACACATTACCACGCAGTACACACCCCGCTCACACATTACCACACAGTACACACCCCGCTCACCTATTCCCACACAGTACACATTTTTATTACCAATTGTGTAATTTGGACGTAGTTTTAGAAATGTAATGTTTGAGTTAGCGTTGTGCAGAAATCTCCAAACACATTCACCAGGTGTTTGCGACAGGTAAATGTGAACTGTTGTCAGGCATTAGTACGCGATGCAATCCAGTGACAAGCAATGATGCTGCCAATCATGAATGGACGCCATCACCTGCACTGGTGTTTGTGCTAACTTTGTGTCGCCCATTCAGGATGAGGACGGACGTGGGCTCTCGGACGAGGATATTCGCGCGGAGGTCGACACATTCATGTTTGAAGGCCACGATACGACGGCGAGCGGCCTTGCCTGGGCCTTACACTCGCTCGCCTGCAACCCACAGCACCAGGAGAAGTGCCGCGAGGAGGTTGCCCGTGTGCTAGCCGGGCGCTCGCTGCCAGAGTGGTGAGGTGGTACAGGCGGTGGATACGGACAGCTGGAGGGAGAAGGGCTGCTAAAACATGCGTTAAATAAAAAGTGTATTCTATGTACATCGACCTATATACCTTGTAGACGTTTTTCGGCTGTGACGTGTTTGTTGTCATGTGGGCACACAGGGATGACATGGCGAATCTCCCCTACACCACCATGGTCATTAAGGAGTCTCTGCGTCTCTACCCGCCAGTGCCGGGCATCGGGCGCAAGCTCACAAAGCCACTCAAGCTGCCAAATGGATCCGTTCTCTCAGCCGGTATGTGACAGGCCTTTATGGATGGCAGGTGACAACATAAGACCCTGGATTCAAACCCTGGCTTAGGTGCTTTTTGTGTGAAATTGGTATATTCTCGCATGTTCTCCATACGATCTTTCTGTGGGTACTCTGGGTTTCTCTCAGTAAAAAAAAACCTCAACGTAACGGGTATTGGTCAAACACCCTAAGGCTGAAAAAGATCTGAAATTAACTCTGGACTCTACACAAGCAAGCTGCAAATACCACCCCCTTCTGCAAAAAACTGGGCAGAACTCCACTGAAGGAAGAAAATTGGAGTCTCGCAACCACGCACGACACCCAGACCCGCACACTCAGACTCGCAGACAAACACATACACACTGCCTCGCACAAAAGACACACATCGCCATTGTCGGTGAACCAAACTATTCCTTTCCCAGTTATCACTTTATTACTAGGCCTCCATCGCAGATAGGCATTCGCAGCAGCACATGCCTGGAATCATGGCAGCACTAACTCCTGATTCGAGCGCTTTCATATGCCACACAGGGCTTCAAACTTTGGATGGTATCAGGTCCATTATCCTTGCTTAATATGTATTGCTTACTTCATTTTCACCTTATTAAGTTTAGTCATCTTCATGTTACAAATATAACATTGATAGTAACGTACTTCGTATTTTAATGAAGTTTGTTGCGTCTAGATGTTTTACATTCTTGATTTTGTATGGACGTTCTATCAGTGTTGTATTTCCTCTGTATGGACGTTTTATCAGTGTTGTATTTCCTCTGTATTGCGTTGTTTTTGGCCCTGATGTGTATGAGAAGGAGTGACACGGTAGAAGACAGTAATTGGACATATAAATAGCAGTCGCACACATGACTTATCCACATAACGCCTGAGGATGCCTTCAACGTGGGCGGCGAAACGTCGCGAAGGAGAGAGGAGCGATCGACGCGGCTATCCTGAAAGAGCCGCTTTTGGAAGCAATCAACATTTAGTGAATTGATACAGAACATTATGCTGCTGTGAGCATCTCAACTCCTGAGACTCCAGTCCAACACAATCATTTGTTCAATGCATTTTGTATGTGTGGATGTTGAGACAGAGCTTCAGTAGCTTTTGTCTAATACCTGCAGAATATTTCTTATCTTTGCACTGCCTTATCCCTACAGCCCTCTCCACATGCAATTGCGGCATCAGAGAAACCGCTGATAAAACTGAAACATTCTTTCCTAAGACGCGATGTGTCCGATGTGTTGTGGTGTACGGCTGTCGTGATGCACAGCATGGCAATATGTGTGCGTGACACAGGGATGCGGGTCGGCGTCAGCATCTTCTGCATCCATAGAAATGAGAAATTCTGGAAGGATCCTGAGGTAAGTATACACTTGCGACCATGTGCTGCAAATTATACTTAAAAATCTGTTTGTTGAAATGTATATTTTCCAATCATGATGCAGTTTTCACTGAAATCATACCGACATACAGTTTTGAAATATATTAAGTCCATCCATCCATCTATCCATCCATCCATCCATCTTCTTCCGCTTATCCGGTGCCGGGTCGCGGGGGCAGCAGTCTAAGCAGCGATGCCCAAACTTCCCTCACCCCAGACAC
>JAZEWT010000008.1:23783805-23804769 GCA_036362905.1 Mordacia mordax | reverse complement strand
TCAGCCCCTCTCTTTACCCGAGTGTCCAAGACATACGGCCGGAGATCAGATGAAACGACAACAAAGTCGATCATCGACCTCCGGCCTAGGGTGTCCTGGTGGAAATATATTAAGTCTCTTTCCTTTTTGTAAAATTCTTATTTTTTGCAGTTATTAATTGAACTTCTTGAAAACCAAATTATCGTAACAAAATGTTTACATTCAAAAGGTGGAGCTCAAAGCTGTATTAAGTAACTTATAACCAACAATGAAGAAATATATCACGAGATGTGTTGCTTGTGCACACGGTCAAGTGTGTGGCATGTGTATGGATGTTTTTGTAGGTTTTTGAACCGTTGCGGTTTTCTCCTGAGAATTCAGCAAAAAGACATCCGTATGCCTTCATTCCATTCTCTGCTGGACCACGGTTAGTGTCGACACACATGAGGCTATCGAGAAATAAAGATAATATAACTCTGGAGTGAAGTTACAATATCCAGAGAAGAAATTAGTTTGGTTCTGTTGGTACATATAAGCCAAACCGACAGGTAATGAAAGAAAATTATGAAAACACAAAAAGTGAGGGAGTTCCAAAGTAGAGCAGTGTAAGGCGAGAACCAGGAAGAGAAGGGCTGTCTGTCCTACAATTAAGTGATGAACTCAATACATCGGAGAGGAAACTGTCAATCTGGTGGGATAAGTCCTGGACATGGGCAGATACACCCAGGCGTGAACTTTGTGAGACGATTGACAGTGCATGTAATCATTAAATCACAACAAAGATCAACTGAAATTAATCAGTGACCCTGGGATCATTAATCAACCAAATTATTTTGCGGAATTATTACAGCACAGTAATAAATGTGATAAGCCCTAACCTTTAGTTTCTAGCTTACAAAATGCCAATAGATAAATAACTTGACACAATAATTTCACTTACATAAGATCAACTATATAACACAAAACTATATAACACAAAACTATCATGAACTCATGTTATATATAGATGGAGAGCTTATGCATGAACATTTTAGACCTCAGTTGGGATTGATTGAAAAATAGCAAATGTTAGGCATGACTTGGCAAGAAATAAGTATTAGAACTGGTTAATTTAGTCTCATTTTTAGAAAATCACAACACACCTGTTGTGATACATGCCGAGAACATAAACAACTGTGCAATGCACTGATTTAAGGCAGCTCTAATCAAAGTACATTCGTGTAATGGGCTTTGATGGAGATTGTTAGTGTGTGCCTTGATATTCACAATTGCACTAAAGGCTCCATTGTGTAACGATCCTTGTCCTTGCTGTTCTGTTTGTTTTTAACGCAGAAACTGCATCGGTCAGAAATTTGCCCTGAACGAACTGCGCATCACCGTGGCGATGATCCTGTCCCGATTCCGCATTCATTCAGCCTCCCCGTTGGTCTGGCCCATGCCTCAGCCTGTCCCTCGTGTGGTTCTACGCTCGCACACCGGCTTTCACTTCCGTTTGGAAAGAGTTGAGCCTCTGAAAGCTAGTCCAAAATAATACTCTGACAGCTACCCCCACAGATAAGTCATGGACGGTTTAGGTTTGTAACTGAAAAACATGCTTATTACCTTCGAGGCAAGTTTGATTTACAAGTAAAACTATTGACATATGGAATGACGGTAAAAGTAGTTTAAAACTAAATAATGTTCAAAACTGAATTAAAAGCATAAATTACTGAAATGTGTACTAACAATGTAGATACACTAACATTTTCATTAATCATATAATATTGCAATGAAAAACAAAATAAACGTATGTTCTAATTAAGAATGCAGCCGATATATTTTATGCATTGTTGGGGATAAATAGGAGGGGGGGTTTGATTTTCGAACGCATACAGTAATCAAGGTTAACCAGTGGGTATTGTAAGGAGCGTTGCACACAGTAATACACTGCTCACCCACACAAATCAACCCTGTGAGTCAACGCCTTCAGGTTCCCTGCCAGGTTTTCCTACAGCAGGAGCAGTCATTGTTATGTAATTCAAATGTGAGAGATTTGTAGGAAATATTTGAGAATTGGGATGTTGGCCAGCACCAGTTATAGTCAGGTTTTTTTAGCCTTGGGGGGAAAACACAGAATCTGGAGGAAAGCTATGCAAGCAGCACCCAGGAGAATGTCGCTCAGGCAGTCATTGCTATACAAAGCACACCATTAACACCTTCAGTTATATGAATTAAATAATAATCACAGATGCACAATAGCCTAACCTGGGGAAAACCCCTAATACACAGTACCTGGCCACTACAGTGCAAAGGACCACTACATTTAAATCCATGCAGGTGGTATTACGG
The DNA here is from genome assembly GCA_036362905.1 of Mordacia mordax. NCBI lineage: Eukaryota > Metazoa > Chordata > Hyperoartia > Petromyzontiformes > Petromyzontidae > Mordacia > Mordacia mordax. The sequence goes on along the minus strand of JAZEWT010000008.1, from coordinate 23,802,462 downwards.
ACGTAACTATACTTGGGTCAGTTGTTATAATAGTAATTACCTCAGGGCAACTCACTGGAACAGCAGAGGAATATTATGCCATGTAGCCTCTACAATGTGATGCCTGAGCACTACGATATACTTCACAGCTAGAGGCCTGGGGGTGGCATGGTGGCGCAGTGGGTAGCGGTGTCGCCTCACCTCAAGAAGGTCCCGAGTTCACTTCCCCGGCTCGGGTGCCTTTCTCTGTAGAGTTTGCGAGTTCTCCCCGTCCGCGTGGGTTTTCGCTGGGTATTCCGGTTTCCTCCCACGTTCCAAAAAGACTCCCAGGTTTGAAAAACTGGGCATACTTTAATGAGATACAAACTAGGAGATGAGTCTGGGTTTATGTGATTGCGATGTGTGAGCAAGACAATAGAACTTGTTTAAAATGGACCCCAACCTTCGTCCATTGTTTCTGGAATAAAGCAACGCTATAGAAATGACTTAACACATATGTAGTACTCACATATAAATAAGTCACACACGACACACACACAAAGCACCAAAGGATGCCTCTAACGTGAGGCGAAACGACGTCGCGATGGAGGGAGAGAGAGCGATCGCCACGGCTGTCTCTTTTCGAATCAATCATCATGCATCTTGCCATGAAAACCTACATCATTACAGCTGGTTAAATCGTCTCCCAGTGCCCTGCGATGGAATATCGCGGGGCCTGCACGTGGCCTGTTAAACCGCGCAGTAGGTCACCTCGGCGACCACAGCCATGAAAACCCCACAAGAGGTCGACGTCGACACTGTGTCGACGTGGAGCAAAGAAGAAGAGATGAGCAGCAATTACACTGAGACTGGCTGTCCCAGAATCAGAGCATCCTGCAGGACCGAGGCTGCAACAAAACTGAGTGATGACTGCAGCACTGTCTAGCGTATGGAAATGTGTGGCTCATTGTATGCTCATTGGGGGTTGTGTTCTTCTAAGTGATGGATGTGTTCTTTTAGTGAAGGGGTCCATTTAGAGTTGGGGAGAACATAAAAGCTCCACACTTTAAGAGTCTCCTAAGTCAAAACCCAAGGAACTTCTTGCCAAGGCACAAGTGTAACCACTGCACACCTGCAAATTATAGACGTCTGTTCCTGCTAGAGCTATGATGGCACACCTGTGGGCAAAATAATAAGGCAAACCATTCCCTTGGAGTGTCCGGCTGGGATGTCAGTATATTAGCTCCCACCACACTACTTTTTTTTTTAAAGATAATTAGGAATCATGATTGCTTCGAAAAGCTGCTCTCAGGACAGCTGCGTCGTTCGCTTCCTCTCCCCACCTCGCGACGTTTCGCCTCACACGTTAGAGGCATCCTGCACCTGAGGAGAGAGGAAGCGATCGACGCGGCTGTCCTGAGAGCAGCTTTTCGAAGCAATCATGCATCGAGCCGTGAAAACCTACATCATTACATCAGTGGGAATCGTTTTCAAAAGCAGTGCTGCCATGGGTGAAAAACAGTCATAAACACCAAACATGAAAATGAAGCTGTTTATTTTAGGTTTTATTCAAAAATTATTTAACTACAATATAAAGCAGTTTTCTAATTACAGTGGTGAAAAATGTTTGTGAACCCTTTAGAATTTTGATGACTACTTCGAATAGCTGCTCTCTCGGGACAGCCGCGTCGATTGCTTCATCTCTCCTCAGGCGCAAGATGCCTCTAACGTGAGGAGGCGAAACGTCGCGAGGTAGGGACAGGAAGCGAACGCCGCAGCTGTCCCGAGACAGCAGCTTTTCGAAGCAATTATCATGCATCGAGCCATGAAAACCTACATCATTACCTTCAAAATTTTGTCCATAAATTTGACCTTTTCATCTAAGTCCGATTAATAGAAAAAGAAAACCCGATTAAACAAATAACATGCAAAAATCTAGATACTTATTTATTTGTTACGCAAAATTATCCAATTTATTGGTCAGAAAAAGTATGTGAACCTCTACATTCAGTAACTGGTGACACCGTGGTGAGCAGCAACTTAAAAAAAATTCCCATTAATTAATTGACCGATGACATCCTAATAAGATGGCACGGTGGCCCAGTGCGTAGCGCTGTCACCTTACAGCAACGTTCCGGGTTCGAATCTCGGCTCGGGTGCCTATCTGTGTGCAGTTTGCATGGTCTCCTCGTGTTCACGTGGGTTTTCGCCGGGTACTCCGGTTTCCTCCAACACTCCCAAAACATGCTGCTGCATAGGTTAATTGGCTTGCAGACTAAATTGCCTGCAGTGCCTGGTGATGGACTGGCGTCCCGTCGTGAGTATATCCCTGCCTTGCGCCCTGTGTCTGTGGGGATAGACTCCGGCTCACCGCGACCCTGTACAAGACTAAGCGGTTTCTGACAATGAGATGAGACATCCTTATCGGAAGCAGTGGGTGGTAATATGGCATTGGCAAACCGCCTGGCTGCCTCCTCCACCTCTGTGCTCTCCTCGCGCCTGAGTCGTTCTCTGTCGAATGAATACCTTCAACAGTGAATGTGTGCGCATTATAAATGTAAAGTTATAAATGTAAAAAGTTAAATAACTTCAACAAAACGTTTGCTATAATAGTGGATCAGTCCTGCACATAGGCTTGGAGGAATTTTGGCCCATTCTTCCTTACAGAACTGCTTAAATTGAGAGATATGTGTGGGCTTTCTTGCACGAACTGCCCATTTCATGTTCTGCACACATTTCAATTGAGTAAAGGTCTGGACTTTTGACATGACCATTCCAAATCGCGAAATTTTGTCTGCTCACTATTATAGATGTACTTATGTTTTTAGGATTGTTGTCTTGCCGCATGACCCACTTTCTGTTAAGTTTCAGCTCATGGATCGATGCCCTCAGTTCCTCCTGTAAACTCGCTGGTACGATCCAGAATTCAGAGCTCTGTCAATGATGGCAAGGTGTCCGGTCCTGAGGCAGCAAAGCGGCTCCAAATCATGATATTCTCTTTACACACTGTCTGACAGTGGATTGGTGGAGCCCAACATCTTTAGAGTTTTGTAACCACTTCCAGACCAATAAGCATTGACAACTCTTATTCTCAGGTCCTCATGAATCTATTTTAATTGGGGCACATCATGCTTCGACAGACCTGCATAGTGCAGACTACACTCTGATGGTGATGGACAAAGTTTATGTTTTTCATATAAGGCAGGGCCACCAAAGCTTTCTCCTGATTGTCATCCCATAGATTGAAACACCTAATTTCCCCCTAAATTCAGCTAATTGACCTCGAGGGTCACAGACTTATTACAACAAATAAAATGAATGTTGGCTAATATTGCTAAATAAGAATGAAAAAGTATTATTTTCTCTGTGCAATCTGTTTAATTGGGGTCCTCTTTATTACTTAGATGAAGATCTGACAACATTTAGGTCAAATCTATGCAAAAATACAAGGGTTCACAAACTTTTCCTCACCACTGTATATGGTCTTTATCGCATAACTTGTCATTACTTGGTAATTAATGTATACATGAGCTTTTTATTGTTTTTGAAATGAATAGTCTTCCAGGATATCTGGGTGCTTTTCCCAAAAAGCATCCCCGATGATGTCTTCGTGTAGCATCACCAACTTGCGCTGCTGTTCCTGCTTTCTGTCCATTTCCATAGCCTTCCGTGCGGTACGCTTTCCCTCTTTCGGAGTGTCCATAAGCGCATACCGCCTCATTGAATTAGACACTGCATTTGGGTCAACCCTCACAACGCTCACAGTGGCACTCCCCTCAGGGTCGCCATCACTGGGATGCTCTGCAGCTCCAGACTCCTCCACCTCCGCAACAGGACTACCGCTCCGCACGGAGATATCCCACTGCTGTTCAGGTCTACCGTCTCCCACAGGCTCTTCCGCAAGATTTCCGTTCCCGAGATGTCGATTGCTATTCCATCCCTTCTCAATGACTCCTCCTTCTGTACCTAGCTCAGCCTTCCCGTGGGAAGTGGCAGCTTCCTCCTTAACTTGGTGTCCAGCAACCACCTGCAGGAGGACATTTTAGTCAGCTAAATTTTTTTTAAAACACATGTAGCTTTTGTTTTGAAATAACAGCCATTGCCCTGTTGCAACCAAAAAAAGCCACCTGGCACCATAGCTCTGCTCACTCTCGGTGCAAGTGTGGGATCAGCATGTGTGTGGGATCGGGCCCATCGGTCTGTGTGTCAAGATTGGCATGCATACCAGCACCTTTTCCCAGATGATCGTGGTTCCCTTGCGGAACTGCAATGGCTCCTTGTTGTAGTTGATACCGAACTCTGAAAACATGATTTCATTCTTGTCGGCTGCCACCGTGTGCTGTAAATGCACCAAACAACCAAATAAGGAGGTTGTGGCCATGGAAAATGGGACGATAAGGAGTGCAAACTGGAGGAATGTCACTCATATTTTTGCTGTACCAACATGTGTGGAGGCAAGACGTAGAGATATTCGTCAGTTAAACACATCGGTGTCAACCCCAGTCTTCACCTTGAGCCGTTCCTGAGCTTGGATGGTGGTGAGGCCCCCTTTCTGCACCAGTGCCCAGAACACAGTGTTGTAGAGGTTGTTAATGTGGCCTGTGCCATTGCAAGGGGGAGGGGGGTGAGAATGACAAAATTGAAAATCATTACGCAGTTTGACTTGGAAGCACACATGAATCAATTTAACGTACCATAAATTGTAACCATATCTTTAATGAAATTGCAAGGTAGTGATCGATTCAAATCCCAATAAACTTGGCAACAAGTGGTGCATCCTCCCAGTTGTGACGTGAACCTGAATTATACTAAATACGATATATAATATGCACACAGGCACCCAAGGCAGAAATTGAAAGCCAGGGGCAGGAATTTATTTGTGAGACACAGATATTACCACTGTGCCCTACCTTGCCGCCCAATGTTTAAACACTAAACTCAGTTCATGATCCAGACCATGACGTGGTGGCACAGTGGTAACACTTGTGCCTCATTCATAAAGGTCCTGGACTCGGGACCTGATTCAGATTGTGTGGAATTTTTATATTTTCTCCCTGTTGTATGCATTTCCTCTAGGTATTGCACTTTCCTCCCACAGCTAAAATTACATCCAATGTAACTGGTACATGCCAAATACCCCACTGCATAATCAAACTAAAAAAAGGATTAGAACTTGCTGTGGCTCTCCTGGGTAAATAATGAGTTTTATCCAGACACGTTTCCATAAGGAGGATGCAATAATAGTCTCTCCCCCTTCACACTACATTCACGAGCAAATGATCTATCAAGAAGTAGATTTCCCATCGAAGAGCTGATGCTCACAATCGGCCTGGCGCCAACTCAAGTAGTCACGCAGGTGCCGCTCCGTGGGATAGAGCACGACGCGGCCGTCGAAAGCTGGTGGGTAGCGGAGTGGTTCCGGTCCGAAGAACTGCTTCCAATAGAAGACGAATGCCGATGAGAAGAGCGAGGCCACCTGCGTCATGAACTTACTGTCGCGGCGACAGTGTTGCCACACGCACAATGAAACAGATTTCCGGTATTAAATTACAATAGGTTTTACCGTATCTGGCAATTATGCAGGTGTTAAGATCTTAACACCTGCACACAATATATAATATGCACACAGGCACCCAAGGCAGAAAGATCTTAACACCTGCATAATCGCCAGATATGGTAAAACCTATTGTAATTTAATATTTGTATACTGGCAAAAAAGTACCCATAGAGATTTACGGTACATTATGATGATGTTTGTTTAGATAGGAAAGCCTCACTGAGCCGCAACAATTTTTCAGACTACTGCCACTAAAACAAAACCCAGAGGAAACCCATGCAGAACGTGGAGAACATACAAACCCCACACAGCAAAGCACCCATTTCAGGAATTTCACGCAGGCCCGTTTTGGTGTGAGGCACCGGTGTTACCACTGTACCACCACCCAGCCTATTTAAAATTGTACTGTACAATTTCCAATGTACAATATTAAAGCGTTGTATCATGCACGATTCCAGACTATGTAACCATTGTTTTAGTCTTAATTTACCAAATAAGATAGAAATGTTATAGCACAAAATATTTTCATTTCCATTTATGGAATTGTAGTGCAAACTGTGTTTGAAATTAATATGAATAAAGTGTTTTTATCTCGTCCCTCTCCTAACATCGGATTGGTTTGATTGCTGCTCTCCAGTACCATTACTTGGGTCTTAGATGTTCTTAAGCTTCTTCACCATGTCTCCCTGCCTGTTTGAATTTTTGTATACGTTTTCCATATCAGCTGCCTCCAAAGTGCCGGCATACAGGCCACGTGCAGCCATCACCATGCAACAAACTACGGCAGCAACTCCTCCTTTGCACGAGAGTGATGTTGTTACCTGGCCCTGCGCTTAAACCACTTGGTCTTGCGGTGGAACACGAAGCTGAACTCGTCGCTCTGCCCGTACGCCAGCACGATGTCATCCAGCTCCGCGAGCACATGCGTGGCGCAGTGCGACATCAGCCGCAGCGCGCGCGTGTCGTTTGGCTTCACGAAGCCGTGGTCCTCTGCGAACCTGCAATGCGGAGTATGCATCATTCATAATGAATACCAATGAGCAACTTTAATTATTAATTTATAGCTTTTTAGATTGCGCATTTCACCTATAGAGGCGGTTCCCGTTTTATTCATGCTGACCACCAGATCGTCTTCAAAATCGCTTGCAGACCACAACGTAAAGAAGTCGTTTATAAATATGTTTACATCTTTGGCTGACGGAAGTAAAACTTACATTACAACTGGTATTAAAACGTAGCTAAAGCTAAGTTTATTATTTTACATTTTAATTTTTATATATTTTTTTTCACTGATCACTAGTGGTCCACACGGGTCAAGTTTTAGCACCGTTCATAGGGGGTTCCAAGGAGCTGCTGATGTCAGTGCAGAGATGGAGGACGGGGGCAGCCACGCGTTAATCCAGCGACATTCAGGCCAACACTACGTCCCTATAAGTCAACCCAAATCTCTTTGGCTCGTTTCAAAAACCAGCCGCGAGACAAGCAAATATAGTATTTGGTTATCTCAGCTTCCATTCGAACGTTTAACAGCGGTACCGTGTTAACGATGTGGGGATGAGAGACTACTGCAGTTGATCTGTCAGTGGCAGAGAGGGCCCAATCAGTTTAGTGGCGAACGAGTTCCCTGGAATCCGAAATATCTAAGAACAAATCAAAGGGCCAGACAACCCATGGTCGTGCCGTGGAGAGACTCCCTTCCAACCATAGGAATGGTGACTTTCCACAATGGCCAGAGGGCTTTAAAGAGGAGGTGGCTCCCACAGGAAGTACTTCAGGATGTATAATATTTGTCGCAAAGCCTTCATTGTAAACGCATGATCGAATGTCGATGTTGTTGGCGTGCCGTTTTCTTCGAGCTCTGTGCGGCGCTTTGTGATCCTCGGGTGAAAAACGCTATAAAATGCAATTATTATTATTATAAATCGACAGTATCGGCCAATTAATGAATATTTAGTTGTGGTATTCAGAAACCGGAGAACCCAGAGGCCACCCACGTAGAACAGGAGCAAAATAAAGGCTCTTTAGGCGGGAATCTAAACCACCGCGGGCAGAACTTTCTTTGGGCACGGATATTACTGCTGCATTGATAGCCCCTTGCTGCATGACCAGCACGGGCCTCGTCAGCGTCACCCCTCCTCTCGTTTTCATGCGAGCTTGGGGATGACAGATGGCGGGGCGCCAACAACCGCTCTTTCCCGCAGTGACGTGAAACATGGATGAATGACCAAGGGAGAGGGTGGTCAAGCGAGAGTGGGTGAGCGTGGGCGAATGAGTTGCTTTATTGTTGTGACCTGCGGTGTGACGGTATTCCAATGTGAATAAGACGGATATTACTGTACAACAGTTATCGCGCAGACTCTGTGCGTCTACGCGTTGGGTACAGTGCGCCTTACTTGCGGAAGCATCTCCCGTCGAGCCGCACCACCACCCACGTGTCGGGCAGGCAGGCGTCGTCTCGCTCGAAGCCACGTGTGTACGCGAAGCGGCTGAGTGCCATTGTGCGGCGCGGTGGCGCCGCGTGCGGCCACGGGCACACGCGCGGACTTGACACGGGCGCAAGCGCGTAGAGCAGGTGGCGGCGCAGCAACGGCAGCAACGGCACCAGCAGGCGCGGGTTCCGCATGTGAGTGACGCGACCGCGGAAGGTGCCCGCGGGTCTCTGTTCGTGAGAGGGCGGGGCTCTTAGAGGGGCCGGGCTCTTAGAGGGGGCGTGGCTAGTGATTTAGGGGCGGAGCTCTCAAGGGAGAGGGGCGGGGCTCGTGGGGCGGGGTTTATGGATTCAGTTCACTACGTGGGCGTGTCTACATCGAGTCCGCGACAAGCATTTGCTTACTATACTTAAATACACCCCGCTAATTAACATACGCGCAACGTTCATAAAGCGCTAAAACCCGTCACTAATACGTATAGAGTACAGCTATACTGTGATACCCGCAAGGAAATTAGATTTTAACAAGGTATAACAAAACAACATACTGTACATGTACCTTAATGAAGGAGAGGAGTGGGGGTGGGTGAGGAGTGGGGTGGGTGAGTGGGTGAGGAGAGGAGTGGGGTGGGTGAGTGGGTGAGGGGAGGAGTGGGGTGGGTGAGTGGGTGAGGAGAGGAGTGGGTGAAGAGAGGAGGTGAATCTGCGCGGAGACTGCGGGAGCTGCCTGGCTCGCTCAATTACCAATTCAAGAAGTCTGCTGGGCTGGACCGATCTTGCGAGAAAGTGAAACCGTGGATAAGGAGAACTCGGTGTACTTTGCAGAACGCATACACGCGAGACATAGAGGAGGAGGTGTGCATATGTATGATTATATTATATCCTCACATACAGTCACAAGCTTTATGTACAACTTCATATCGTATCGCAACGAATCATAGCTGTGCAGTAGTGGGATGGTGAGTGGTGAGACAATGCTTAAGTCTGGTGCCAAAGCACAGGCTAAAGGCCTTCACCTACAAACATTTCCATGGAATCTGTAGCTGATGAAATAATAGACAATCACCAGATTTGGTCCTTCAGTGATGCAGGTTGCCATGGCTCGATGTATGATAATTGCTCTTCGTAGCTGGTTTTCAGGATAACCGTATTGAGTTCTCCTCGCTCCTTTGTGACGCTTCACCTCCCATGTCAGAGGCATACCGTCCGGTGTTCCGATGATGCCTAAAATGTGCAATGAACCTCCAACGTGGGAGGCGAAACATCCTGAAGGAGAGAGAAGTAACACTCGACACAGCTATCCTGAAAAAATAACTATGCAGAGCAATTCCCAGAAATGGTCATTTTTGTTTGGGGTAGGCCACATAAATGATCTGGCAAAATTATATTTTAAGGCCCTCCACCGCCTAACATAGCCAAAATAAATTAAATGTTTGTACAGTGTGCCACTGGAAGCTTAAGGTTTCATGGGTCGTAGCTTGGGTTCTGTAGATACAGTCTCCAGTCGCCATCGTACATGTCACACACTCAATTGTACTTCCATCTGCTTCAGGTGATTAATTCTTGACACATTTGTGCTGCACTGTTAATAAACAATTATTTGCTTCTTCAGTCTTCATCCACTCAAACTATTAACGTAGAATTATTATGGGAAATGCCCGGCGATGGACCGGCGTCCCGTCGTCGGGTGTATTCCTGCCTTACGCCCTATGTTTCCGGGATAGGCTCCGGCTTCACCGTGACCCTATATAGGATTAAGCGGTTTCAGATAATGAGATGAGATGAGATTATGGGAAATGCCCAGAGTGTAAACTTTGTGGCAATTTAACAACCTTACACTGTGTCTTTAGTATAATCTACTTGTTCATTTGGCAAGCGTCGACTCTTACAGGAGTGTCCTGCTTGGCAGTAGGGGACGATGTTGCTCCTTGATCCCAATCGAGCAATTTGCAGGTCATGTTTCAGCACTGGGATGTTTTTGCGAATATCAGTTACATGTTATGTTTTAACTATGAGAGGAAACCAGACCACCCAGAGGAAACCCATACAGAGAATGGGGAAGACATACAAACTCCACAAACAATGGTGCCAGTCAGGTATAAAATCCTGGTGCCTTCTTGCTTTGAGGCACGAGTGTCACTATTGTGCAACCATGCTGCTCAGGAGAGCAAGCATCTGTAGAGGGCTTTGCTGGCCATGCTAAATCCCGGTGCCTTCTCGGGTAGGCTCATCATACGGTGGTGGCGGCCCAATAATGAACTGATACTCGGTGACTGCGTGCACTGCATGCACTACGGTGGCTCCCTCGGGAACCAATCCAGCAGGCAAGCTTCCAGCTAACATGGTAGAAACGAGATGGGGGTTTTCAGACTGAGTGCCGGACGTGAACTCCGTGGATGAGATGAGCTGAGAGTCGGCTGGGACCACCGTGTAGCCTCCATGCCCCTGCCTGCCCATGTGTTGGCTGGAGGACTGGCTTGGGGCCTGCATTCTGGTGAGGCTGCTGAAGGACCCAGCATGGGAACCGTACAATGATGCATCACAGTGACCTGAAAAACAAACAAAACAACCATATACACGCTTAATGTGTGGGATTTCACAGCGAATGTTGAAATCCTTAATTGATGTATTGATTAGGCTGTGCAAATTTAAAGCTGGGTCAGGTTAGTCTACCTTTCTGGACCTTTTCCTGAGGATGTCAAATGCTGTTTAATATGAAATGCTGGTGTTTTATAGCTAAAGTTGGTTGTGAGAAATGTTCTTCATATAGGTGAGATAAACATCAATATGTGGTGCTTTAAATGCTTGTACACAAAATAATCAGTTTTATTATTGGATTGTGGAGAGTATTAATGACACAAATTTGGTCAGGCAATACCTGGCGGATATCCAAAATCATTTATTAATCACCGAATTTTTATCCCGTTAATTGGTTTACATAAAATTTACTGACAAGAACTGCACACACCTCATCTCATTATCTGAAACCGCTTAATCCTATATAGGGTCATGGTGAGCCGGAGCCTATCCCAGAAACACAGGGCGCAAGGCAGGGATACACCCGACGACGGGACGCCAGTCCATCGCCAGGCATTGCGGGACCATTTTAGTCTGCGAGCCAATCAACCTATCCAGGAGCATGCTTTTGGACTGTGGGAGGAAACCGGAGTACCCGGCGAAAACCCACGCGGACACGGGGAGAGCATGCAAACTCCACACAGAAAGGCACCCGAGCCGAGAGATTCGAACCCGGGACCTTCTTGCTGTGAGGCGACAGCGCTAACCACTGGGCCACTGCACACACATTGTACACAATTTTCCTGTAAAAAGGTGGAATACAAATGTACTGCTTTTGTGTGGTCTTGTATAATCAAGCTGACAGCTTTTGCTCCAAATCTGTTAAAGGCCATATAGGTAGGCTTTGTCTTTGCCCCTGTGCCCAATGTGGCGTTACCCACTTGAGCAGGAGGATGAGCGGTGGCGGCGGCGCATCTGGCTCAGCACGCAGCCTGAGCAGGTGCAGCAGCAGATGAGGATGAGGATGAGCATCAGCAGGAAGAGCCCCAGCGTGATGCCCGCAATGATGCTGGGGCTGAGACAGCGTTAACACAAAGACAAATACCTCCTGTATAGTCGTTACAGACTGTAGGGTCAAGTGCAATTAGCGAGCACATATGAAGGTCGACAGTATACGAGCGAGTGGATAGCCAGCACCACTCAGGCGCCATTGTCTCCCTAATGGTGATATATATATACACACTTCACTGGGTACTCAGTTGAGGCTGAGTCGACCTAGGAGAGGCCAAGGACCAGTTTCTGGTGTTGGCCATGAGCGGAAAGCGAACTCGAGTTGCCAGGTTTGTAGCCCAGCGTATTAACCACTGGGCCCCCTCAACACAACATGGACAATCACATCAGGAGTATTCTACTTTATCATGTTTGTTTTTGCAGGAAATCACAGAATCCCAAGAAATATATATTTTTAGGAGGCTCCTAAAATGTTTTCACAGTATGGCATGGTGTTGCTGCATTGCAATATCACTTAACTTATTTGCAGATAACTATTTCATCATTGGGATGCTTAGCAAATACCTGTTATAGTATATGTACTTTTTTTGTTTTCAGAAAGCATCCGGAGAAAAGGGAAGAACATGAGTTTCCTCCAAGTTCGTACCAATGTGGAAGAATTACAGCAGATTACTCAATCAGGATTACACATGGACAGATTGCCCCTACTAAGTAAGAACATGCCTAATCGTGTTTGTTAATCCCTGAGTGGTTGGTCTTCCTCACCTGATCACAAAGAAGTTACACCAGCTCTGTTCGTCCTCGTGCAGCTCCTCCAGCGCGGTCGTGCAGCAGTAGCGCGTGTGGCAGTCTCCACAGCAGTGCTGGGGCCATGGGCAATCAAAACCCAGATGCCACTCGCCTGCCTCCGTGTAAAAGCCACTGCAGTCTCGATCTGACGCTGCTGAAGAGACCACAGAGCACACATCTCACATGTGGAGTTGGCCAAACATCCAGGCGTTGAGGTCGCCATCTCCTGGTTTCCTAGTGTATGACGGCAGTATAGCAAGTGGGTCATTTCCGTCTATTCCACCACCCTCTCTTGCAGGTGTGGATTTTTTGGGGTACTCCGATTCCTCCCAAATGCATAAAAACGTGCTAATGGAGTTAGCCAAACATACTAATTATAGGACCACAGAGGTTGGGCAATTGTTGATGCAGGTTTTGGCTGACTTCCTGCCTGTGGATTCCTGCACTTCAAAACAATTTTCTGTCTTTTGGTACTGGGTTAGGAGGCAAGCTCAGGTTGGGTTGCACATAACAACAATAACCACCGTTCACCATTCAGCGGCAGCGATGTCTGCACGGCGTCTGTGCCAGGCCAGGTGCACTTTGAGGCCACGAGAAGTGTCAGAGGCTCGCTGACAGGTCACGGGACAGACACAGGTGCCATGGGCTGACTTGAGTGAGATGACCCTTGCAACCCTTAGGAGAAAAACACTCTAGAAGTACAAATATTATTATTATGACTGCTCGAGGCATCACCTGTGCTCCCTGTTGTTCCCATTCACTGAGTTTTAGCTACCCAGCACTCCGCTCACTTTTGTGAGCGTTGCTCCTCCGCCCGCTGTTGTCGTTGGAGGGCAACTACCTCCAATTGCCCAGGAGCGTCCTTCACTAACCTCCTTAAGAGGTTGATTTTGATACCGCTGGTATCAGTTATCGGCAAGTCCGATCAGCTTTCCATCCTTCTGCCCCACATCAGTCAGTCTCCCTTCAAGCCCGTGTTATACCTATTTAACCCCCTCTATCTGACCAAACAAAGTTGCTTGGGCATTGGGTGGCTGGACATGCGGGCTACATGAGCTAGCCAATGCAGCTTCGTCTGCCAGAGGAGCTCAATGATGGGAATGTGTCCTGATCATTTAAAGATCTGTGAGCTACTCACACAATGCAGTCTGGTTAATATAGGTAGGTCATCTGGAAAGTTTCAAGCGGATACAGAGCCTCATTCCAAGGGGTCCACATTACACAGCTATAGAGAAGAGAGGGCATCACTGTTGTCGAGAATACCCAGAGTTTCGTTTAGAGCAACAAGTCAGACAGCTTCAACACAACCTCACGCAGCTGATAAAAGGATAATGCCGCTCGACTGATTCGGAGTGGGACATCTGCTACCAAATTGGAATGGGTTATAATAGCACTGGCCAGGTAGGTAACTTCTCCACTCCCTCCATAACTGTCCCATCGCTTATGGGGAGCTGAAGGGGTGAAGTACTTTATGGCGCAATATCTAAGCAGGTGCTTAGTTTTGGTGAGGCTCATGGTAAGTTCCCATCTCTTAGTGGCACGTTTCAAGTTCAGCAACCGAGTCTACAACTCTTCCTCAGAGTGAGTAGCAGTCACCAAATCATTAATATACATAACATGTTTGACCAATAGGGAAGCATCCCTTGACTGCTCCTGGGCATCACTCAGCCACCTGTTGTACATGTACGACATGACTATTCCCCTGGTACAGCCATGAGAAGTTTCTCGAACTACGTAGTCGAGGAAGATTTTAAATAATATAGGAGCCAGAGGAAATTCCTGTTACACCATAATGTGGACAGAAAATGACTCTGACTCCTGGCCATGCAGGTTTTACCCGGGCCCGCCCACTACCATGAGATCCTTAATGACTGCGAAGCAGAGTGGGGGACCCCGAATTCACGAAACATAATCCAGCGCTCTGGCCTATTCATGGTATCAATGGCATACACCAGGTCAATAAAGCAGAGATGTAAGCCCCATTGGAATCCCCTATACCTCTGCTGTAGCAGACAAACTGAGAATATGGTATATGTGCAGGACCACCCCGATCTGAAACCACATTGGGGTTCAACAAGCATGCTTGGGAATGTGATCTTTAATAATCCTTGCAAAGACCTTTCCCAGCACACTAAGGAGGGGGCTTCCCCTCTAGTTGTTAACAATCGGTGCAGTCCCCCTTCTAAAGAAGGAACCCACCAAGGCAAGTAAGAATAGTTGAACATACAACCAAATGATACTGCAACTAGCTTGAACCACAGCACCATGGCTCCAGTGTCCTCGGTGCTTGGTTCTACCTGTGTCACTGACCCAGCACCTCCACTCACCACAGCCCTGTTCCATCAGTGGGACACATAGACATGCACAGAGATACACTTATATAGTCCTAGATGTGAATATTTTGGTCTCTATGAGTCTCTAAGTCTCCAAGTTAGTCTGTCTATGAGTATATGGGTCTCTTCGAATCTTAAGTGAGTCTGTGAATCTGTCTACAGGTCTCTGTCTGAGTTTGTGGATGCCTGTGTCATCAGAGGCAGCTCGCTCTAAGTAAATGATAGCCATTATTTTTCCTTTGTGCAGTCTAACGCCAGCTCATCAGGGGTCGTCAACTTTTGCATTTCCTACTTTCCAGTGTCCAGCAAAAATCTTGCATTATTTTCCTTGCTGATGGCATGTAGTGTGTGTAAACCAAAGGGCACATAGCCTGGTAGAAGCGCCATTGTGTGCGTCAATCTAACTTAATGGCGATTGGTGGCTTTTATTCTGTATATTTATGTATAAATGTGCCCTGTTCTCTTAAACACCCCGGGGCTTTCAACCTGCTTAACCTACCCTGAAACTCTTACGTAGAGAGGCAGTGGTGCCTGGATCGAGCCAGATAACAACGGCTTGGATCCAGTTACAAAGTCACAGGGATGCGTCCTTCCGCAGATAGGAGATCTGATCTCAGACAACAACAACACGATCCCCTGAATGGTCCCAACACGACTGCCATATCGATGTTATGTTCTAAGCGCTCACAATGGAAACGCATGGCACAGGGGTTATAAACAATGGGGACCTAATTCCTGTCGCTACTGTAATGGACACGGGGTTTCCCGTGAACTTCTGTGGTGCCAAGGTTCGTGCCGTGCCAGGCGAGGTACATCTGCACACCGACACCCAGCCATCGGGCCGTGTGGACGGGTCGCGATGTCATAGGTGGGGGGCTTGTGCGTGAGAGGTGCCGAGTGAGGTGTCACGCCGTACCAGACTAGGTGCATGCTGGCGCTTGAGCCGGGGAGTCAGGAGTCGCCATATGCGTCTAATTAGTGGTAAACAGGCTACGCGACCGGGAGCACCGGATGTCTGAGACGACGAGAGGCGCCATTAATTGGGGTTAAACTGGATGTCAGACGTCAGGCACGCACGAGGCAATATAAGCGGACGCGTGCAGAGAGCGCGAATGAGGGGGTCGTATGGGAAAGGTGGTTGCTGGCGCGTGGCACGATGTAGGGGAATAGTGGGCTGTCAAAGAGATGGGCTTGGCCCTGATGGTGCCGTCGGAGAAAGCTGGGTGGCACGAGTTGTTGTGTTAGTGTTGTGTAGGTGTTAATGAAGCCGCTGGAAGGAGCGAAGTCTCCCGATTTCACGATGGAGTGGCTGCCGCGCGTCGCGCAACCCTCGAGGGCGCGTCAGCGGGCGGCCCGCTGGTGGTGTTTCTTTCCCAAACTCGAAATGTTAATGAGTATCTTAAACAACCTTAACAGTGCCGTTTCTTTGCTGGAGATCTGGAGCTTTCTGCTCAGCAACTGTGGCTTAATAAATCTGCCTCTCTGTGGGTATTCCCTACTCTCACTGCCGGTCAGGAAAAACAGTATGCTGAGAGGTAATCACTAAGTCAGTTTGTCAAGGTTTAGAGGGTGATACGAAAGGGAAGGGTGAGGGATGAAGACGGGACAAGCAGACGTGAGCTGCACAGAACACCGTCTATTCTCACAAAGGGTGAGGAATAGGGGAAGGATTCAGAGTGGAGTTGGTCACGTAAGTCACATGATTTACGGGAGGTTTGAACTGATTTAAACAGATTAAACGTATATTGTACCAGTGTTGTCATGCCAAAACTACGAATATTGCGTCAACCAATCACAGAGTGGATAGTCATCCTCTAATAAACGCGTGGCACATTCAATTTCGAAGAGAGAACGACTCAATGGCGCAAGTCAAGCCACGCAGATAATCAGCACTAACCCCGACAGACTCGACGTATTGTATATTATGTTATCGGCCAATTGAGTAATGAGTGTTTCTTAGTTGTGGGAGGAAAGCAAAGAACCCAGAAGAGACCTACGCAGAACAAGGGGTGAATACAAACTCTATGCAGAAAGGTTTTGGAAGTGGGGATCGAGCCGCCTAGCGCAAGACCTTCTCTCTGTGAGGTGCCACTACATAAACACTCTGCCGACCAGAGTGGCGCAGTGGTAACGTCTGCCAACGAGATCAGAACATCAAATGGAATATAATATGTTAGTTGGTCATACAGCAAATATGATTCCTACCACTCGTCATCAATGGGTTCTGTGTACGGTGACCACAGTACAAAAGCGGGCAGGACAGCTCACGCCTGAAGAGACTTGATCGTTATTGTTTCAGTAACCAGTTGCAATTGTTTAATGTTAAGCTTGTTAACAGGCAACCCAGTCAAACCGGTAACCGGTGTACACAAAAGTCAGGAACAGGGGTTCATTTCCAGTTTAACTTTAGACGTCAGTGCACTGATTGGCATGCGCAAAGTACAAACGATCTCACCTCTGCTGGGCCCTCCACTAGAGGGCAGAGTAGATTTAACACGACACGCTCGTCTCGAGGGCGCTTAGCCGACTTGATGCTGGCCTGTCGTCTTTGAAGAGGTGGGCGTACCCACACTTTACCCCACCACATGTAACCTACCTGGTGAACCCCCTGGGTGGACAGACGGGTTGGGGGAAGGGATTTGAGAAACTTGCCGCATGGTTTCAGTTTCGGTACCAGTAGATTAACGTAACCCGGCGAGTTCTGAACTGTGCAGTGCTCTTCCCGTTACGATGGCATCACCAATGTGGCTACTACTTTTGTTTTCCAGATAAAGAGGTGAAATATGTTGTAATGCTCAATATGTATACGCGTTTAGCAAACCGATAACCGTTAGTATAACGTTTTTTTCCCCATTTGGTTCAGTTCAGTATCAGTACCCGCTTCTTCCTGCAACAAGGTAGTGGGGGACCGGAGCCTATCCCGGTAGACACAGGGCGCAAGGTGGGGCTATACCCAGGACGTGACGCCAGTACATCGCAGGGCAATTTTTCGGGCAATTTACTCATCTCACCTCATTGTTAGAACCACTTATTCCTGTACAGGGTCACAGTGAGCCGGAGCCTATCCCGGCGGACACAGGACATAAGACAGGAATATACCCACGATGGGACGGCACTGAGGGCAATTTACTCAGTAGGCCAATTAACCGAGGCAGCAGCGTGTCTTTGGATGACGGGAGAAACCGTCGTGTCCAGCGAAAACCCACGCGCACATGGCGAGAGAGAACACCAATTTGGTTACCGGTTTATGCAAAACAAAGTTAAGACAGCCCGAGCTAATATGATGTGGTGATGTTGCGGTGTTGGCAGTGGTGCGTGAACGCACAATAACAGCTCCATGTGTGTTCCTTGTCCGTACTATGAAGAAGGGCATTTACCCATAACGTCGCCCATTCTGATGCTCACGTTAAGGCTACAGCGTGATTAAATGTGTTTGCGTTTCCACTGCTCTTGCTGCCACTTAAACATTTGTTAAATAGTGATCACAGGCACAACGATCATAAACAAGCGGCATGTTTTCAGTGTAATACAGACAATTGATACGTTTCTTTGAGCAGTTATAACGTAATTATTATCATCACAAGCGCTTGCGAGAGAAGACGATGCGGGAATTCCAGAGAACAGCAGCGCAACGTAAGAAACAGAAGGAGACGCGTGCTGTTACCTGCAGTGTGAGTGGGTGCACGAGTGTGTGCAAATAGATGAGTGGTGGTGTGTTGTGATCTGTGGTGCGGTGGTTGGACATAGTGTGGTGGATCAGACGATCGATTTCTCATTACGGGCAGCGGAGCAAGTGAATCACGCCGAGATGAGCAGGGTACAGATCCACTGCCTCCAACAACTAAACTTACTAAAGCAACAGCACGCAAAGCATAGTCGCACTCACCCAGTGGCAAGAACACGAACGTGGGCACGTACATGTTAAGAAACAAATACAAATAATGACTCCAGACAATATGATACGTGCTGTCCGATAGCTTGAATTGAACTGCGTGATGTCACAGCCGCCTTCCGGGCCGGCTAGGCAGAGCAGACAGGCGCCTGGGAGCGTAAGCCGGCTTGCT